>CM031236.1:571445917-571610917 GCA_018340775.1 Taxus wallichiana var. yunnanensis
CGGATGAACCTACCATACGCTACGGATGAAAATTTATCCCATGCATGGTTCATCTCTCCTCATCTCTCATAATTTTTGTTCTTTAGTTTTTCTTTTGCAACGAAATATAATTTTAAAAGCTTGGGATTATCATAGATTTAATTGTTTAATATTAGCTTGTTGCAAAACAATAAAATGTCATATCGTAACTCATGCAATAAAAATAACCTTTTATTAGTAAACCATGAACTTCAACCCTCATTTTGAGGTGATTAAGAAAACTTCCTGACCAAACTAGATCACACTAGTACTTTTTATCGAGATGTTGAAGTTGACTTATCGGTAAATATCTTGATCATCTCTGGTTTAAATAGATAAATTACATTTTTAGGGAATCGCAAAGTAACCTTCATAACTCCAGAAGAAGGGGTTAAGCTTCCTTCGCATACCTTTTTATGTGAGGTGTCACTTAAATCCTTGGATTGACCCCGAATGAACATTTTTGATCTTTTAGAAGCCCTTATAGGATCCCCTGTTACACTAATTGTTTTGTAGTGGTAGGAAGTGCTAAATCGAAAATTTGGCTTTCATTTTGAATTGACATTTGAACCCTGAGCAACAAAACGCTTATCCGCCTTCGCAAACCTCTATTTTTTTACTAGAAAATTACATGGAACCTTTAGTTTAGGGAAAAAAAACTTTTTGTATAGTTTGGAAAAGTCTTTTTGTAGACCGTTGGTCAGTATTGTTTGACTAGGTCCAACTGGACCAATTACGACCGGTGGGTTTAGAAATCATGGCATTGTTTGAAAATAGTTTTCTAGTTCTGAGTTTCGTTGACTTTGATGAATTATCCATATATGGGGGAAATTGTAGGAAATTTTATCGTGGTGCATACATCCATCAAACATTATTTTTAGATGTGGTTTTTGAGCCCTTGAGCTAACATTTAATCTTTTACAACTAGGGCAATTACGACCAAGGGCCCCAAAACCTAGCCGTCAATCGTAAACCATTCGATAGTTTCAATTCATCGGTTCCTATGAACTCTTGGTATATAAGTGGACCTGTAGAAATTTAACCATGGTGTGTTTGCTCATTGGAGGACAACGTTTGAAAGTGGTTTCTTAGCCTCCAAGCTTGATTTGAATGTTTTTCTAGCTAACATGAAAATGTAAAAGGAAAGTGGTAGGACCCTGTCGAGTTGCAAAACCACCATGGAAATTTTTTGATGATGTAAATAATCTGTTTGAAAATATATAATGTAACTTGTTGTGTGAAATAGAACTTTTGACAAAATGGTGTTTCTCTCTCTTCCTTTCTCTTTCTCTCTCCTTGGTTACAAAATGAAGTGAAATGAAATGAAATGAATACATGTTTCTAAACCTTTTCTTTCAAATGAAAATTATTATTATTATTATATGTAAATGGGAAACTAAAGACATTAATTATGTTAGATTAGGGTGGATTCCATGCCAGTGATTTATTGTTGATTTCATGCTCACATGGTTTTGCAGGATGCAAGAATGATGGCGAAAAGGTGATGTGTAATTCATTATTTATTATTGTAATTTATATAGGTCATTGTAAAATTAATATATGTATAATGTAGTCTCATGTTACAGAAAATTTATATTTGAAATTTGCTAATATGTATGAGATGCTAGTTTTAGGGATATCTTAGGAAATGTGCATTTAATCATAGGTTCAATTTGATTCATAGTTACGTATGGTAAAAAGGTTTGATATATATATGGTAAATGAATTTGAAGTTAATATCTTGTAGTGCATTTTTAGTGTTCAATAAATAATTAATTAATTAGTGTGTTGTATTCTTACCTTGTAAATGTAATAAAGAGATTTAATCGAAACACTCAACCCTAGTATAAGATTCGTGCATAACATGTCTTTATGTGTGATCCTTCTTACCATATAAGAGATTGAAATGATAGAATGAAATTAAACTTTTCTCTCGATGGAACCTCCTAGTTTAGGTAAATAAAACCCCTAGTTTGAGTTTACCTTCATAGTCGTTATGTTTAGCAACATTGTCGTGAACCCATCTTTTAGGAACGACATGGTCCAACTTTATTCGGAGTATGTGGTTTCCTTATAGTTTTGGTAGCTGCGAGGAGAACGTATTCTCTTTAGGTTCGACACCGTGTTGAGTGATGAAGAACACCTTGAAGTAACCTTAAGAGTCCTTGTTGAAGCAATGAATATGTGGTATAACCTTACCATTTATGGAGTAAGTAAAACTACTAATCCCTTAGTATCCTGGTGGAATAATAATTCTTAAAAGTTAGATCTAGCATTTTTTTCTTGTCATCGAATGAATTCCTTGTGGGACCCCTGACGACACAAACGGAGAGAGATTGAAATATTTGTTCTATGACTTAAACTCTTGTTAATGAACTCTTTAGTCCCTCTCATCTAGATGTGTTACCTTGGTTACTAACAACATAAAACATTAGTCTTTCATGAAGGTTGTTTAACATAAATATGTCCTCTCACCTTAAACTCATATATAGTTGAGGCGTAGATCCTTAGATGCAATTGGAAGTAAACTAAACCTCAATTGATTAGGAGGTTAACTTGGGGTTCGTGTGTAGTTATAGTGCTTCCAATCATATACTTCTTCAAGATGTTAGACAAGTACTTTCGTAACTCTTTATGTTAAAAAGTGACGCCAAAAAGAGACCTAAGAAACAATGTAAATGAAATGAGAAACAAGAGTATATGTGATAATGGTTTAGGAACAAATTTTTTAGTTAAAGTCATTATGGTGGATTTAAGCATTGAATTTTTTTCGAATGGTTACCATTTGTTCTTAGTGGGACTAGGAATTTGAGCCAGTATTGAGTCCACTAAAAATAAAATAAAATATAATTATGTCATGTAAATGCTTCATTGAATCAAACTAAATTTTGGAACTAAAACAACCATAGTATGAGAGAAAATGTGCTTCTAATGGAAGGAAGTTTATAGGAAAGGGAAACATGAACCTTCACCTCCTTTGAATCGTATTATTTCTCCCTTGACAACTTATGGTTATTCGACAACTCATATAGACACGTGACAACACCATATACATGTTGATGCCACACTTTTTGATAGACAATTCCTAAGATGACCTAACAATAAGAAAAGGCACTCAAGGAATTGAACCCACAACACATCATTAGAAATGATTTCATCTTAATTACGATTAGCATTCCGGGAACATCATAAGGGATAAAGAATAAGTTTGGCCTTTTTTTTTCCACCTAAGAAGTTCTTAAATGAATTTCACATTCAACTTCTTGTTCGAGCATTTAATGTTTTTCTTTATCCCTTATGACAATCTCCATAACTTAAATAATTAAATTACATATTTCTAATTACATACAAAGTTCCTAGTTCTCTCGTTCTTATGCTAAAGTTTGTTTCTCAAAATATGTTTAGTAGACATTTAATTTTACCCTCATTATGTAAGGGGAATAACCATAAGTTGTCGAGTTTCGTATTTAGAGCCCTTACGGTGTTGTGTAGTGAGCAATGTAAGTCAAAAATAAATAAATTATCCTACTATTTTAATGTATATTTCTGTGTGTAAAATGTGGGCGTTACATTTGTTACCAGAGCGGAGGTTCGTGCTCTCAAACCTCGGGACAAATTAGAGTTATGATGTTTTTCCATGGTGGTGGTAGAGATGGGAAGAGTAATGTGATATAAGTGTGATGTGAACTATGTTGTAATTATGATATTGTGAATGCACATGTTGTGCATGTCACTTAGTGTGTATTATTTTCATGTTTATGTACTTGTGATGAGAGTATTCTCTCTTCTTTTTTTGGATTCTATGTACAATTCACGTGTGATGTACCACCTTGTTGTGTGTGAAAGGAATGTTATTATGGATTGCAGAGTGCTTGAACATTTTAGAATTATGTGATATGAAGGTGTATTAATGTATTGCATGAAAAATTATTGTAAAGTGGATTGGATTTTATCGTGATGTCGTCACCATGTTGTGATGAATCATGTGTGTCACCATGTAGTAATTGCAATTTACAATATGTTGTAATGTTAGATATTGTGTTCCTCATAAGTATAATTTATGTAATATGTGATGGATCATGTTGCGATTTAGGGGCATATGGTGATGGTATGAACCCTATTGTATAATTACTACACTTTGGGTGCAGTATGTGCTAATTTGATGTATCGTAACCCATGAAAGTAATGATTGTGTTATACCATGTATATATACCGGGCGTAATATGTTATAGTTAACGTGCGTGAACCACCATTGTGTTAGTGATGTCATTATGTGTTATGTTGTGAACCTTACGCTAACCGAACCTGAGGGAATCGGTAAAATGTGTATGTTTGGAGTGAGGAAATATGTACCGTTGACCAGTCACTCGAGCCAAGTACGAGATAGGAAGTGAAGCCTTACATAGGCTGAAAACCCACTTTTCTTCGTTTGGTATGTGTGGCACTTGCTCAATGAGTGTCATGCATATTGTGTTTCACGGACACCTTAGGCTTAGTAGATGGAAACTTGTACTCCTTTCTCTCTCCTTATATGGTTATCATATGGATTAAACCTAAGTGTAATTATGACTATGTTGAGCCTTGTTGAAGTGGTCGGGATGATTCAGTTAGAGATGATGATAGTTTGATATTATTTCATATGTTATTTTTTGAGCCGAGGCTCAATGTCCGAGTGTCAACAACTCATTGAGTACCCCTTGGTGGCTATATAAGGCCACATAGTTATTGTAATTTTCTATTCCTATATACGTATTTTATTCATAAATTGAAAACTTTCCTTTTCTTGCTAGAACCAATAATTTTCTTAATTAACATGTTCTTATATTTTGGGCATTTATTTGGTTGATGGACTAACATGCAAATTTTTACACAAACTATGGCTATTTAGCCATTTGTTTTGGATATATTTAAATTTTATTTTTAAATTTAAAAATTTATAGCCTATCCCAAGGCTTGGTATTGTTTCCAATTGGAATTTGAAATGTATTGTTATATTGGTTCTAATGTCGTAATGTGTTGGAATAGGGCCATGGGATTCACCATGGAGTAGTGGAACCTATAGACCCACTTCATTATATAGGGGTATGTCCCAAGGAGTTACGATATAACTACTGGTGGGTTGTTGAACCATGAGTTATTATGTCACTTGGGTTAGGGGTGCCTTGAATGTATGTGCCTAGGGTGATAGGGAAACCGACCTCTTTCGGGAGTGAAAAGGAAAAATTGTTTTGTTTATTACTACATGAGGGAGGCATAAGAGATTGAGGGAGGAATAAGAGAATTGAGAGAGGCATAAGAGACTTGAGGGAGGAATAAGAGATTGAGGGATGCATAAGAGACTTGAGGGAGGCATAAAAGATTGAGGGAGGCATAAGAGACTTGAGGGAGTCATAAGAGACTTCAGGGAGGCATAAGAGATTTGTGTGGGGTGATTGATTCTTTGGGAGGTATATGTAGTTGTTATGTGATTATTGGGATGTATATGGAAATGTTTTGTGATGCTTTGGGAGATATATGGAGATTGTTTCATGATGTCTTGTGATGTGTGGTGTTGATATAGTTATTTAGGTGTACTCTTGTGAGTCGGTTTATGTTTTGTGATGTTGTTTCCATATTGACCATATATAACTATAGTTATAGTTTTGAGTTGTGTGAAAACCATGTATGTGTACATGTTGGGAATTCCATGTTGTTGTAGTCTACTTATGTTATAAGCACCTTTATGTTAGAAGCATGTGTGACAAGTACTATGTTGTGAGAGGTATGTATGTTCTTTCCATGGTTTGGTCGAGTTCTTGTGATGTGATACCATTGTGAAAGTATGTAGCAAGATTTCTCGTGGGTTGTTGTGTTGTGTTTGGCCCATGTGTGGTATTGTGATGTCAATTTTGTTGGACACCCGCAAAAAAATAAAAAATAAATTTAAAAATAAAATTCTAAAACAATGAAACATTAAGAGCTTGATCTTATAAGTACTATCAAGGGAAAGGAGTAAATATAAAATAGGTAATGATGTAAACTAGAACTACAAATCTTCATAGAAACTCTAAGAACTTTTCTAACTTTTCTTCTATATTTTGGTCATGTTTTAGTAGCATAGTCCATTTCCCTAGAAAAGATTTGTCATTGATGAATATTCTTCCTTACCCATATCTCTAGCTAACCCTGGTCATGTTTCGCATCGAGGATGATGCTAATATAAGGGGAGGGAAATGTAGTGACCAACTAAATAAATGAATAAAACTACATAAAATATAATAAAAAAGTGGACAAGGGGGTGGCATGTGTCAATGGTCTGTAGAACATGGCGGTGGAGTGTGGCGAGTGGGAAGTGTACAACAGGTATGGGTGTCCATCAAAACATAATGGGAAGCAGACTATTGTCAGATGTTTTAGTTTTGATGGCTCTGGTAGTCTTGTATGCAAGATGTGGAAGCATAGATAGGATCAAGAACTGCTCACCAAAATGCTTGAGGGAAATGTGGCCTCGTGGACTATAAGAAATGGAGGATATACACAAAATGGGTTTGTTGGAAAGGCTCAAAAAATTTTGAGCAAATACTATTGGCAGGTGTAAATCCATCCTCCATGGCCCTCGCTCGCCTTTCCCAAACTTGCGCATAAATGGGAGATCTAGAAACAAAAGTGGACGTCCATCAAAGCATATTAGATAAATGATTTTTGTCATATTTTAGTTACAAGTGCTCTAGTAGATATGTATGCAAATGTGGAATCTTAGTAAAATGCGTGAGCTGTTTGAAAGAATGTCAAAGGAAAATGTGGCCTCAAGGACTATATTGATTGTAGGATATGCACAAAATGGATCCGTTGAAATGGCCTTATGACCTCTAGAAAAGGGTATGAGCATACAAAAATCATAATAGATATAGAATAATTTTGTCAGATGTTGTAGTTGGAAGCGCTCTAGTAGATAGACATGCAAAATGTGGAAGTATGCGCTTGGCATGTGAACTGTTAGACTAAATGCATGAAATATGGGCCAATGGACTACAATGATTTCAGGATACGCACGTAATGGTTTTGTTTAAAAGGCTTTAGAAATGTTAAGAAAGGTGACATATTTGAAATCATATTTGCAAACAAGATATTTTTTGTTTTGGTAATATTCAGCAGAGAAATTGTTTCTTTGAAATCTGAGATTTTTGTAAAGAAACGAATCTTGCTCCTGGTATATATAAATGATTATGAAAATATTATGCCCATTTTTTCAAGAGGTTGCAAGATATTTTAAGGGGAAAACTTATCTTAGTGCTTGTTATCTATGATAATATTAAAAATAAAAATAAATAAAGATGTTTTAGACACTAAAGTGGAGATTGTGAAAGATGAGGAGGCTGATGCAACTCAGTTTTGTGCAAGAATTATTGACTTAGAGGCTGGTAGACTGCCTCTCTAATTGATATTTTGGCCCTTCCAAGGTTTAAGAATTACAATCCTGAAAATCGGGCTCGTGTTTTATATATCAAGGAATTGAAAAGGATGTAAGTTTGGATAACTTCCACTTTGTATTTTGGTCTGGTTTTTTTTTGAAGTATGGAGGAAGCCAAATCCAAACTTGGTGTAAAGTTGATGTAAGTGGGTTGAATGAGGGGTCAAGCATTTGTAACATTCCCACCTACGGAACTTGTAGATCATGCTTTGAAAATGGACCATGGATTTGTGTTAAAAGGAAAGTAGATGAGAGTTCTAGGTGCATGCAAACCATTTGACGAAATGCTAAAAGACATTCAACTCCTTCTAGAATATGGATGAACCTACCATATGCTATGGATGAAAATTTATCCCATGCATGGTTCATCTCTCGTCATTTCTCATAATTTTTGTTCTTTAGTTTTTATTTTGTAACGAAATATATTTTTAAAAGCTTGGGATTATCATAGATTTAATTTTTTTATATTAACTTGTTGCAAAATAATAAAATTTTGTATCGTAACTCACACAATCAAAATATTCAGTTTAGTAGTAAACCATGAACTTCAACCCTCATTTTGAGGTGATTTAGAAAACTTCCTGACCAAACTAGATCACTATAATATTGTTTTATCGACAAGTTGAAGTTGACTTCCTGGTAAATATGTTGACCATCTCTTGGTTTAAATAGATAAATTGTAATTTCTGGGGACTCACAAAGTAACCTTCATAACTCTAAAAAAAAAAGGGGGTTAAGCTTCCTTCACATACCTTTCTATGTGAGGTGTCACTTAAATCCTTGGATTGAACCTGAATGAACATTTTTTATCTTTTTCACACCCTTATAGGATCTCTGTTACACTCTTTTGCAGTGGTAGGAAGCTACCAAATCTGAAAATTTGGGTTTCATTTTGAACCACCATTTGAACCCTGAGAAACAAAAATCTTATCCGCCTTCACAAACCTCTAGTGTTTTTACTAGAAAATTACATGGAACCTTCAGTTTAGGGGAAAAAAATTTACGTATAGTTTGGCAAAGTTTTTTTGTATCTGTCCTGGTCACAATTTGACTAGGTCAAACTAGACCAATTAGGACCAGGTGGCTTCAGAAATAATGGCACCATTTGAAAATAGTTTTCTAGTTCTGAGTTTTGTCGACTCTGATGAATTATCCATATATGGGGGACTTGTAGGAAATTTTATCGTGGCATGTACATCCATCAAACATTAGTTTTGGATGTGGTTTTTAGAGCCCTTGAGCTAACTTTTAATCATTTGCAACTAGGCCAATTACGACCGATGGCCCCAAAAATCTAGCTGTCAATCATAAACCATTCGCTAGTTCCGAATTCCGTCAGTTCCTATGAACTCTTGGTATATAAGTGGACACGTAGAAATTTAACCATGATGTGTTTTCTCATTAGAAGACAACGTTTGAAAGTGGTTTCTTAGCCTCGAGCCTAATTTGAACATTTTTGTAGCTAGCAGGAAAATGTAAAAAGAAAGTGGTAGGACCCCTTTCGGGTTGCCAAACCACCGTGGAAACTTTTTGACACATGTAAATAATTGTTTGAAACTCTATAGTGTAACTTGTTGTGTGAAATATAACTTTTGACAAAATGGTGTTTCTCTCTCTTCCTTTCTCTTTCTCTCTCCTTGGTTATGAAATGAAGTGAAATGAAATGAAATGAATACATGTTTCTAAACCTTTTCTTTCAAATGCAAATTATAATTATTATTATATGTAAATGGGAAACTAAAGACATTAATTATGTTAGATTAGGGTGGATTCCATGCCAGCGATTTATCATTGATTTCATGCTCACATGGTTTTGCAAGATGCAAGAATGATGGCAAAAAGGTGATGTGTAATTCATTATTTATTATTATAATTTATATAGGTCATTGTAAAATGAATATATGTATAATGTAGTCTCATGTTATAGAAAATTTATATTTGAAATTTGCTAATATGTATGAGATGCTAGTTTTAGGGATATCTTAGGAAATGTGCATTTAATCATAGGTTCAATTTGATTCATAGTTACGTATGGTAAAAAGGTTTGATATATATATGGTAAATTAATTTGAAGTTAATATCTTGTAGTGAATTTTCAGTGTTCAATAAATAATTAATTAATTAGTGTGTTATATTCTTACCTTGTAAATGTAATAAAGATATTTAATCGAAACACTCAATCCTAGTATAAGACTTGTGCATAACATTTCTTCATCTATGATCCTTCTTACCATAGAAGAGATTGAAACCCTAGAATGAACTTAAACTTTTATCTTGATGGAAACTCCTAGTTTAGGTAAATAAAAACCCTAGTTTGAGTTTACCATCATAGTCGTTATGTTTAGTGACATTTTCATGAACCCATATTTTAGGAACAACATGGTCTAACTTTATCCGGAGTAGGTGGTTTCCTTCTAGTTTTGGTACCCGCGAGGATAATTTCTTCTCTTCAGGTCCAACACAGTGTTGAGTGGTGAGGACCACCTTGGAAGTCACCTTAAGAGTCCTTGTTTGAAGCAATGACTATGCGGTATAACATTACCATTTATGGAGTAAGTAGAACTACTAATCCCTTAGTATCCTAGTGGACTAATAAGTCTTAAAAAGTTAGATCTAGAATTATTTTTCTTGTCATCGAATGAATTCCTTGTGGGACCCCAGACGACACAAATGGAGAGAGTGAAATAGTTGTTCTATGACTTAAACTCTTGTTAATGAACTCTTTAGCCCCTCTCATCTAGATGTGTTACCTTGGTTACTAACAACATAAAACATTGCTATTTCATGAAGGTTTCTTAGCATAAATATGTCCTCTCACCTTAAACTCATATATAGTTGAGGTGTAGATCCTTATGCAATTGGAAGTAAACTAAAACTCAGTTGATTAGGAGGTTAACTTGGGGTTCGTGTGTAGTTATAGTGCTTCCAATCATATACATCTTCAAGATGTTAAACAAGTACTTTCGTAACTCTTTATGTTAAGAAGTGACGCCAAAAAGAGACCTAAGAAACATTGTAAATGAAATGAGAAACAAGAGTATATGTGATAATGGTTTAGGAATAAAGTTTTCAATTGAAGTCCTTATGGTGGATTTAAGCATTGACTTTTTTAATAATGGTTACAATTTGTTCTTGGTGGGACTAGGCATTTGAGCCAGTATTGAGTCCACTAAAAATAAAATAAAACAAAATTATGTCATGTAAATGCTTAATTGAATCAAACTAAATTTTGGAACTAAAACAACCATAGTACGAGAACAAATGTGCTTCTAATGGAAGGAAGTTTATAGGAAAGGGAAACTTGAACCTTCACCTCTTTTTAATCGTATTATTTCTCCCTCGACAACTTATGGTTGGTCACCTTGCATAATGAGGGTAAAATTAAACGTCAACTAAACATATTTTGAGAAATAAACTTTAGCATAAGAACAAGAGAACTAGGAACTTTGTATGTAATTAGAAAAATGTAATTTAATTATTTAATTTTGGATATTTGTCATAAGGTATAAAGATCAAACTTAAATGTTTGAACAAGAAGTTGAATGGGAAACAAATTTAAGAACCTATAGGTGGAAAAAAAAGGACAAAATTATTCTTGCAAAATGATGTTCCTGGAATGTTAATCGTAATTAAGATGTAATCATGGTAATGATGTGTTGTGGGTTTTTCAATCCCTTGAGTCCCTTTTCTTCTTCTTGGGTCATTTCTAACAATCTTCCATTGGGGAAAGTATGGCATCGACATGTATATGGTGTTCATATGTGTCTATGTGAGTTGATGACTTATGTAAGTGTCACATGCATTGTCAAGTTTATGTATTTGGAGCCCTTGAGGTGTTGTGTAGTGAGCAATGTAAGTCAACAAAAAAATTATCCCGGTATTTTAATGTATATTTTTGTGTAAAATGTGGGTGTTAGGAGAAAAACCATACAATTAGGAAAAAAAATCATATAATGCTCAAATGAAATCCCAAATTTCAGGAAAATATGATATCCATTATATTTATAAAAATGATATTTCTTAAAATATTTCATGAATATAATGAAGCGTGAGATTTATTTTATGATATTATTATGTGGAACACAAACTTTGATGGTACTTTAGTAGTTATTTTATTTATGATATTATGACTAGTTTACTAAAAATAATGATTTTGAAATTTTAAATATTTTGTTAATAATTTATTGTAAGCAAAAAATATATTTTGTTCCATTTATTCAAAAGTACAAATTTCAATAAATATCAAAATAGAGTCATTAATATTTTGAGTTTAGAAAATTGAGGATTTGGCCAATAGGAAACCCAAGAAGAAGGCACAAATTGTGGGACCTTTGATGAAACAATGGGTAAAGTTTTTAAATAATTTTTAACAAGGGGAGTAGATAGAAATTAGAAATAAATATAGATACACATATTTGAAGGTAAAGCTTAAGGAAATTAGAGTTTGGGAGTATAGTGAGAGGTTACATTTTATTAAAAGAATATAAGTGACATTATAGGTTGAATATTTTGAATAAATTAATAAAACGTTATATGTAAAATAAAAAAGTAAATCTTTTAATACTTGTAGTATGGTATAATAATACAACTATCTCTCAAAACATGGGAAATGAATACATAGCTATGTGTAGGTTGACATAAAGTGATATTGGTATATGTTAAGAAATAATAGATAAAAATCATGTGGAACAATCATACGGAATAAAAAAAGTAGAAACTAAAATGCAAAATATATTGTATCTAAAATTAAAAAATAGAAAATAAAAGAACAAAACTCGGAGATGATATTTAACGTGGTTCATCTAGATCGGGAAAACATCTCAAAACATCTTGTCCTTCTTTTATTCCATCTAGAAAAATACAAGAAAGGATACACCCTTCAAAAAATATGTTATAACTTTATCTTGTCTCTATCACAATGTTGACAATTTTTGCACTCGTGCAAAAATGGGCAACTCGAAACTTCGTTATGATGGATATCATTGGTGAAGTGGACCTAAGCTAGGGGATTTTATTTCAGACAATATTGTTTCGCTAAATTAATTAATGATTACATGAAATCTGTATGTGTGCTATTACAAAACGTAATAGATCAAATAGTTTGCAATTTCATGACTATCTTCAGCAAAAGAAGACAAAGACCCAAAGTACATATGTGTTGTCTTAATGAAGACCTTGAATTTCAGAATAGATTAAGTGTTAAGTTTTGGAACAACAATCATAATTGCATATTTCAGCAATCAGAGTTCATTTCTAGATGTTACAAGTATTCTTTAATGTTTTTGCCTTCATGATTAAGACATTCAATTATATTGTTGAGTTGTTTAATTCATCATATAACACATAGAGAAAGTTGAAATGCAAAAATAAATACACATCTCAATTTCATAATTCAATGTTTTATTCATAAGGAATTTCAAATGTTCCCACACAAGCCATGGGATGTAACTGAAAAGTAAAATACAATTGCTTAAATAAGAGGTACATATGCATGAAAGAGAAAATAGAAGATTATGAATGAACCCATCATTGCCTTGGGGGTTTCCTCTTCAGATTATACATCTCCATCTCTAGCTTTGTTCCCTCTTCATCTTCATTGCTAAAAGCACCGTACCTGAAAAGAACAAAAGAGAAAACTATTAGCTACGAGCTCAGGGTTAATCCATATTCCTATAATATCCAAATTCATGCAAATGAATCTCTTAACAATAGGAGATGTAAATTACATGAAGATCAAAGGCACTATTGAGAGAAGTAATTTTCTATAACAACATACATCATTTACTCACTCATAAATAAGAAGAGAAGAAAAGAAAACTATGGAACATAAGAGAGGCCAAAAAGCCTAAATATTTTCTAACTATGTTCTTAAGTAGTGTGCGGGTATAGGTTACTGAGTAGAGAAGAAAAAAATCATGTCTTACAATCCTCCCTATTTGATAAAGATTGTAGAGTTCAATGAATTTTATCCTATGGTACATAAAGTAGATAAGTCACAAGTACATATTGGTATGAAGGAAGAATGCAACTCAAAGTTCAGCAGTTATTCTATAAATAGAAGAAGTTATAGTACATATCAGAGGAGAGACTTGTAGATAGAAGTACATGTTTAAGAATACAACTTGAAGATGAAGCAGAATAATCGAGAAGATAAAGATTGAAGTTAAGCTGGAAGGATAAGATTACAAATCGAAGTAGAATGAGAAAGAAAATCGAGAAAATTTTGACAGGATTTGTCATGTAAAATGGGCATTTACATCTTTCCATAATGTTAAGAACAAGAAAGGACAAGGAGTAGGTTTGATGCTCACTTCCCTAAAAAAATGAAAGATATTTTTCATCTTTGAGTCTCCAATTTTCATGCACTTGTAACATAGCTGAATACGAAGCGTTAATTCATGGATTACTTTGGGCCAAAAAGAGAGGTATTAGCATGCTACAATTTTTTGGTGATTCTGAGTTGGTTATCAATCAAGTAAGAAATTTCAATGTTTGCAAACATCCTTTAATGAACTCTTATAGACATAGAGTTTTAAACTTAATGGAAGATTTCAAAGCTATTAATATACAGTCCATTCCTAGAACTTAAAATAAGCATGCAGATAGACTTGCAACAATTGGAACATATTAAAAACAATGAGATTCAACCTCATATTAAGCTAATTTTCAGGCATTCTATACCTGATAATGATTTGGTATAAAGCCTCATATAAAGTTAGTTACTATTGGCCCAACATATTCAAGGACTGTTTTGAATGGATCAAAAAGTGTAAGAAATGTGATTTCTTTGTTAGAAAATAATGTTTAGCTTCGCATTGCCTTTACATCCTATTTCAATTGATCAGCCTTTTATGCGGTGGGGTCTTGAATTTATTGGCATGATAACCCCACCTTCGTCACAAGGACACAAGTAGATTTTGATCGCACAGATTACTTTACACACTAGATTGAAGCAATAACTTTGAAAGATGCTAATGAAACTTTGATACTATCCTTTTATGAAGGTATAGTTTACTGATTTGGTGTTCCAACAACTATCATTTGAGATAATGCTTTAGAATTTCTTGGTGCAAAGGTAAACAGATTAGGATGTTAACCACAAAATTTATTTAAGTTCTTCATCTAATTATTACCCACAAGGTAATGGGTTAGCCAAAAGTACTAACAAGAATATTTTAAGGATCATCAGAAGAACACTAAAATATAGCCAGAGATCTTGGCATCTAATGTTGAATTCAGCACTTTGGGCTGATAGAGTGATTCCTAAAAGATCAGTTGGCAATTCACCATAAAAACTTGTTTATGGAAGAGAAGCAAGAATGCCTATTTCAGTCGAGTTACCTGCATTAGATTTACTACATCAAATGAAAGCGCTTGAGAATTAACCATTATAGGTTTGTTAAGTAGAATTAATGGAATTACAAGATCTAAGAGGTCAAGCTCACGTAAACACGGAAAAGAATCAAGAACATATGAAGAATACTTTTGATAAAAATCCAAATTCATAATCTTCAATGAATGAGATTTTTTGTTAAAGTTGGATGTTGATCATGCAAATCTAGTAAGACACATAAAGTTTGATATAATCTGGAGTGGTCCTTATATGATTTCAGCTTGCAAAGAACACAATATTTTTCAACTCTCAAGGATGAATGGAGAGGAACTTCCCATTCTTATGAATGGTATGTTTCTCAAACATTGTTATTGAAAATCCTACAGTGTCTGTTTAGAGTAGGATTTCCCTTCAATAAGTGCAGTTCTTACACATTGCAATGTTTTTTAATTTAATAAAGTGCATTTGTGCATGTGATTTGGTTTACCAGATCCTTTCCCAATTTTAGTTCCTTTTGGAAGGGTTGGACCTTCAGAAAGGCATATTTTGGTTACATGCTTTAGACTCCATGCCAAATGGACAAGATCAAGGCACTGGTTTACAAGTTAGCAGGCATATTTCCCTACAGGATCATCATAATGATGACAATTTTTGCAATCGTGCAAAAATGGGAAACTCGAAACTTTGTTATGATGGATAGCATTGGTGAAGTGGGCCTAAGCTAAGAGTTTCTTTTAGAAAATATTGTTTCTACTGAATTAATTAATGATTACATGAAATCTGTAGCTATGTGTGTTGTTACAAAATGTAACAGATCACATAGTCTACAATTTCATGACTATCTTTAGCAAAATAACACAAAGCCCCGAAGGATAGATGTATTGTCTTGATGAAGACATTGAATTGCAGAATAGATGAAGTGTTAAGTTTTGAACAACAATCATAATTGTATATTTCAGCAATTAGATTTCATTTCTAGATGTTACTGGTATTCTTTAATGTTTTTTCCTTAATGATTAAGGCATTCAATTGTATTATTGAGTTGTTTAATTCATCATACAACACATACAGTAAAGCTGAAATACAGAAAGAAATACACAACTCAATTTTAGAATTCAATTTTTTATTCATACGGAATTTCAAATGTTCCCACACAAGTCGTGGGATGTAACTGAAAAGTAAAGTACAACTACTGAAATAAGAGGTACATATGCATGAAAGAGAAAATAGAAGAGTATGAATGAACCCATCATTTCCTTGAGATTTCTTCTTCAGTTGATACATCTCAATCTCCAGATTTGTTCCCTCTTCATCTTCATTGCTAAAAGCACCGTACCTGAAAAGAAGAAAAGAGAAAACTATCATTTATGAGCTCAGGGTTGATCCATATTCCTATACTATCCAAATTCGTGTAGATGAATCTCTTAACAACAAGAGATATAAATTACATGAAGATCAAAGGCACTTTGCTTAGTGCGTAGAATCACAACACCCCCAAATTGACCTCTCACATTTGTAGTTTAGAATTGGGTCACTTGGTGTGATTGCACAACATGGAGTCTTCCCAAAAGTGTGGGACTTCGCAATTGGAAAGACTATCTAGATTGAGACTGGTTCCTACTACTCTATTTAGGTGTATGCATGAAATTGCATAGGATTTATCCTAAATCCTACTCTAATTTTACCAAGGAGATAGAGTTAAGGAATTCAAGGAAAATAAACCTAAATCTAACAAGGTGATACACCAAAGGAGTGATGAACATTTGCTTTGCTGATAGACACAAACCAAAAGAATGCAACAAAATATCATTCACAAATAACCAAAGTTGTAATGAAGGATCAAAAGACAACAAATAACACATAAAGGGATGAAGATCATCCACAAAACATGTATTATTGCTCTCATGGCTTGATACGATGCATTACAATAGTAACAAGGCAAATTTGCATTTATAGTCTATATGGGAGGTTTGAAACTCCATGAATTCACTTACTAAGGGGAAGAGGGGAGCCTACAAAACCAAAAATTTCCAACCCTTTAAAATGAACCAAAAAAAAATGCAAGAAAATTGATTTGAAGGTTCAACCACCTGACAAGATCCATTAAAATGGAAAGGTCACCCTCATAAATCCATTTTCCAATGTTTTTGACCATCTTTGGAGAAAAATGGGAACCATACTGCATTATTTTTTAGTGGTTGGATGTTTGTTCTAATTTTTTTTCCCATGCCCAGGACTTTTCCTCATTTTTCTCCCAGCAGACCACACCAAAATTCAAAATTGAATCATTCATGTTAAAGACCATGTTGAGAGCTTTCCAATGGTATCACTTTAGTCAAATTTTGACTGTTGAATCAAAATTAATGGCCATTCAAAGCTCTCAGTAACCAAATTAGGGCAAAAAGGTGAAAATTGGGTTCGTGGGCCCAAAATTTCCTTTTCTCCATTTTTTCACAAATTTGTAAAAAACAGAAACCTCCACAGGTTTGTAGCTCCGTTGTGACACATGGCTCCTTCGATTGGTGAAGGAAATGCGGTTCAATTTTTCTTTTGCGCCCCTTCGCAGATTTGGGAAAAAATCAAAAGTTTTCCGATGGCCCGCCTCCCGTAGCTGCTCTCGACACGTGGCCTTGTCTCATTGGTCAACGGGACTGCGGCTTCATTTCATGCTTTGAACCTTTTCGATAAAAATCGCAAAAACTTAAATTTTCTTTGATGCCCGCCTCTCACTACTCTTGTGAGGGCCGAGACGGATGGTGCCTTCGATTGGGTCGGAGGCACGGTTCAATCCTATTCCTTTATCTCTTTAACAAAAAGGGTGTAATTTCTTAAGTTCCTCATGTCCTTCACCTTCCCATTGATGACGTGTCCCTTTCGATTAGTTGTGGAACTTTAAGCATTTTTCTTTCATCCTCCTTCGTGGGCCCACGGGTTCAAAACTCACTTTAATTTTTTAGCGTGAAAAAGGTTAAGTGACAAAATTTCCTCTTAGCCCCACAAGTCCGTTTCTTCCTTCTGGGCCCCATGGCCAGCATTTGAATTTGCACCTTCCACCCAAAAGGGCTAAGTGAAAAAAATTTCTCCACGGGCCCACTTATGCATTCAGAACCTTACCAGGCCCAAGGGATCAAATTTTATTTTCACATGCCTAAGTGTCAGAAAGTCTTCCCTCGCTCCACAATTTCCTCCTTGTCCACGTGTCACCCTCAGATTGACTGGGTCCAAGAAATACTTCCTCCGCAATCTCACGGGCCGGCAATTGACCTTAACGTTTTAGCCAAAAGAGGCTAAGTGGAGAATTTCTCTCCGCATCCCCACCAATCCGCCAATTCTCTTGGCAAAATTTCTTCCCTGAGCCTGCAAACCCGCCTTGGGAAAAAAAACTTCCTAAGGCCTACCGGCCCATAACTTGAAAAATACAAGGAGTTAGGAGGGATTCTTTACCTTTCTGGAAAGAGGAAGAAATTTCCCATCTAATGAAGTTACTTCCAGAAAACTTTGAGTGCCTAAAATGCACGAAATTTGAGATTGAAGCAAAAGGAAGGATAAAATGGAGGTAAGTTAACCAAAATAAGCATGGGATTATTTTGGATAACAGAACTACCGATAGAAGTACTTTTCTATAACAACATACATCATTTACTCACTCGAAAGAAGGAGAGTGAAGAAAAGAAAACTATGAACATAAGAGAGGACAAAAATCTTAAATATTTTCTAATTGTTTTCTTAAGTGTACAGGTATAGGTTGTAGTAAAGAAGAAATAAATCATATATTACAGTCCTCACTGTTAGATAAAGATTGCAGAGTTCAATGACTTCTATCCTATGGTACATGAAGCGAGATAAGTAACAAAATCTTTGTAGTGCCCACTTCCCTTTGACACCTTTTGATATTGATCTTGATCATTGATTATATTATGGTTATTATGGTTTTGATTTAGTATGATGTTAGATGTTAGACAATGGATTATTGTTGATCTTGATTCAATTATGATGCATGATGATTATTACGAGACATTTCATATGTGGATGATAATATACTATTTGACATGGATATGTTATGGATGTTGTTTGGACATGTGATATGTGGATATTGTTAGTAGATCTAGAAATGGAAATTATTTGATGATGATATAGTTGTGGATATAAATTGTAAATGATATTGTTGGATTGCCTTGATGTTGTTGTGATTCATGTGTATAGATGATTTTGAGATTACATTCATATCATATTGGATGTTCGATATGACCATGAAATTTGTAGGAGGTATTTGTGTTTTGCATGTTAAAATATATCACGAAAAACTTCGGGATTGGAGACCAACCACATTGGAATTCTAGATGAATTCAACATGGTCACCATGGCAACATGTATTGTTTTTGTGTGTTGTATTTTGTTAGGGATTCTCATGGGGGATTACCTTTGAATGTGACCAAGGGGTTATGTGTATTTATTAATGTGGTTCCTTTTTATTAATGTTTTCATGTGTTTATTTTGTGATGCATTTACCCCTTACATTATTTATTTAATCTGTGGAGAATTAATATGAGTAGTCATATTGTTAAAATAAATAAATTAATCAAATTGCGATATAAGAAATTTATTATAGAATTTTTGGCTTTTGTATTAAATGTTGTAAGTATGTGTAAGTGATGTGTAAGAATTTGTAAGTGATGTGTAAGTATGTGTAAGAGTTGTGTAAGTTAGATTTTGGAGTATGAAACACTTCATCTTCATTGAAATTCAAAATTTTCCTTGGAGGCTTGTGGGACAAGTTAGACTTGTCTCATACCTCTTAAATTTACATAGCAACATTACCTATAGTTGGAGATTTAAAATTATCCTTCATTATGTATTTTTGTAAGACAAGTTGTATGTTTTAATTGCACCTTCTTACATTTTATTAATTGCAGTCCTTATGAGGTGTGGGCTTGTTTTGGAGTGTGTAAGTAAACTGTCATATTATTCACCCACCTCTTTATTATGCATTGGAGAATGAAGTTGACTTTTGTGTTGGATTTGAGGATGTGTGATGTGGCATCCTACATGGATCCGCCTCATCCTCTTCTCTTCCCTCTTCTATAAAATTTGAATTACTTGCCTTGTTTTGGGTTGCTTCACTTTGGAGACTTCATTATTGGGCAAATTATTTGTTGTTTTTGGGAGCTCTTTCTTTTGGAGCTGTTTGAAGATTGTGGAATACTTGTGCTTGGTTAAATTTGAATTGCTTTCTTGGAAACAAGCGTTGTTTGGAACTTGGACAACTCCATCATGGAGAGGTAAGATTTTGGATCTTGAAATGCTCTTCTTTTTATGAATGTAAATACTATTGTGTAAATGTTTTGGCATGTTTGTGGGCTGTTTAGGTAGATGGCATAGGAATGGTGTAGGAGAAGACTATGGGGTTCATTTTGTGGGAGGTAAAAGTGTGGTTTAGGGAGGTATAAGTGTGGAGGGAGTTGGGATTTGGGTTTCACCTTACAAGGAAATAGCTTGCAATTTTTACTCGTTATGGGGTGCCATAAGAGGTTGGGGAGGCATAAGGAAATGTGAGGAATAAGGGTTACCTTGGGGAGGCATAAGGTTTATCAGGGATTTTGATATACTATATTTTGGCGGTTTGGAATTCAGGTGGTGATGCCCATTTCCTCTTTTAGGAGGCATAAGTAGCATCCCCATAGTTTCTTTCTCCTTTGGCTTGCGTGATGAAGCCTTAGTTTTGTTTTTTATATTTATAATGTAGTGCAAACTACATTTTGTTTTGACTGTGTTTTTATATGTAAA
Source organism: Taxus wallichiana var. yunnanensis (assembly GCA_018340775.1). Lineage (NCBI taxonomy): Eukaryota > Viridiplantae > Streptophyta > Pinopsida > Cupressales > Taxaceae > Taxus > Taxus wallichiana. Next base: position 571,466,503 of record CM031236.1, read on the forward strand.
ATTTGCATGTGTGTTTGTGGAAGCCTGTTGTTGCCATGATTTGAATCACATCCTTTATTGCACTATGGTTGGGGCTTGGGGGACAATGAAGAAGGATGGATTCTCCACTTCATGGATGTCTTGGTTGGGTGGAGAGCATTGCCTTTTCCCTACTTTTGTTGTTATCAAATTGGAGGAATGAGAAATATGCATGTTGCTGTCTAGGAGCAAGGAAAAAAGATAGTTTGTGAGTCCTTGTTGAGATAAAGTTTATTGTAACCTCTCCCACTTGAAGTGGATGAACTTGTAAATGTTTTGTAATGGAAATATGTTGTGTTGATTATGAAAGTTGTGAAGTGAAATGAAAAAGAGATAAACTTTGTTCTTGCTTTGAAAGAATGTGAAAGAAGTTGTAAATGATGAATGAAAGAAAAGTTGTAAAGTTGTATAAAGGATTGCATTACCTTTCTCAATTTGCATGGTTGTATTGAATTTGATCATCTAATTGTGATTTGAAATCTCTGTTTGGAAAGTTGAAAAGTGAAACACGTGAGAAGAAAATGTATTATCTGCCTTGTTTAAAATATATGATTTTGGAAAGAATAGAAACTGCATTCTTGTTTTAATGTTTGATTGAAGGAAAGAAAACTATTTAAGACTAGCATGGAATGAATTCAATGTTTTATTTCATGGTAAAAGAGATAGTTTAATCTCTGTTTTGGAAATGTATAAACTTCTTTTAATTCACTTTATACTTTGCAAAATTCCACTATCAAATGTTCAAAACAACCCTGCAATTGGATAAGAGGCAATGAGATAATCAATTGGGTTTGATGAGATCAAAGTGACCCCAAAATAAACTAAAATACTTAAGAAACTTTTAAAGAATCTCCCTAATCGAGCAAAAGCAAAACTACAGACCTTTCTTCTATGTAAAAACTTGTATTTTCGAAATGAAAATCAATCCAACAATTTTACACTTGAAATCTATCTCAAAAACTTCCTTATGAAAACCTCCATGTCTATTTGACATGCTTTGAAAGAGAAAGAATGACAAATTTGAACAAAATTTTATAAGTTAAAATTACTGTGTTTCTCTGTAAAAACCAAAGAGAACTTTTTCAAAAAAATGACCCATTAAACATTATCAAAATCAAAATTTTAGCTTCCCATGCTAAGAGGACTTTGAGAGCTTTCCAGAAATTCCTCGTTTTCCCAAAATCAAGTTCTCTATCAAAAGTTATGGCCTTCTCGGAGTTTTGCTTCATTTAGCGTCAAAAATAAATCTAACTGTCAAAAAGAAATTTTGGAAATATTTCACCCATGAGACCTGCCGCCTTGCTTTTTCCCTTTGTCTTCTTTCATGGGCCCAAAAATTAAACATTAGTTTTAAAAATTACGAAAATTTTCCAAATTTTCCCTACCGCTCCACCAACCTAGGCAGCCAATCAAAAGCTACCACATGGCCTCACGAGGCAACGGCGGAGGTGATGAGGAACCATTTTCAACCTTAGCATTTTTTAAAAAATTTGGGAAACTTTTCTAAGTTCCCTCCACCTCCCCTCCGGCCCGCAACCAATCACGTGTTGCCACGTGGCATCATGAGGCGTCGGCGAAGGAGCGGGTTCCTTTTGTCTTTTACGTTTTTAGAAAAAATTTAGAATTTTTTTCTAAGTTTTCCCCGCCTCCCTGCCGGCCTGTAGCCAATCAGATGTTGCCACATGGCATCACGAGGCATCGGTAGAGGATTAAGTGCTTTTGAAAACTTAAACTTTTAAACCTTTTTTGAAAGTTTTCTAAAATCTCTCCGCCGGCTCGCCAGCCCTCATCCAATGAATGGCTGCCACGTGGCTTCACCGAGCGGCGACGAAGTAGCGCATATTTTATTGACTTTAAAATTTTAACCTTTTCTTTGCCAAAAATTTCAAAAAAAATTCTGCCACCCCACTTCTTTAACCAATGGTAGGCTGACACATGGTAGCCTTAGGCGTTGGCATGAGGCGTGGAACGTTTTGTAACCTTAATCTTTTTCCCCTTAAAATCTTAAATGATAAAAGTGCTTCGACAGACCTTTGACCCGTGGCCAATGAGATCATGACACGTGGCAGAACCTGGGATCGGTGGAGGCATGTATAAATTTTAACCCTATGCAATTTTAAACCCAAAAGTCTAAAATTTGTAAGTTTCCCGCAAGTCTGTTTTCCCTGCGAATCGAGAGGTTGACACGCGTCCTCTTTGGGCTCACGGGTGCACGGAGGAAATTAGCACTTTTTCCCCAAAAGGGAAAATGTGCCAAAATTCTACCCGCTCTGTCGGCCCATGCATGGGAAAATTTTCTTCCCTAGGCCCGCTCCCTGGGAAAATTTTCCTCCCAAGCTCGCCAACCCATAACTTGAGTTTTATGAGGAGTTAAGAGGACTTCTTTATATCATTGGAAAGGTGAGATAATTTCCTATCTAATGGAAATGACTTAGTGAAGTTTTGAATGAGTTAATTTTGAGAAAAATCAAGTTGAACCTTTCAATCCTATTAGAGAGTGGGTATGGTGAGAAATTACCCTCTTAACCTTTTGAACCTTCTAACCCTAAGTGTTGACCTTGTGTTATTTAATAATTTTCAATGTGAGAAAAATGTAAGATAGTAATTAGAATTGATCTTGAAACTTGATTGTAACATCCGTTGTCTTGTAACTTGGATGTTGAGTCTTTAAAAAAATATTCCATAATTTTCCTAACTAGCCCTAGGTTGGTTTTGGGTCTCAAGTGGGTTGTTTTTAATGGGAGTTACAAGTACATGCTGGTATGAATAAAGAATGCAACTAAAATTTTAGAAGCTATTCTACAAATAGAAGAAGTTACAATCTGATCTGTAGTGCCCACTTCCCTTTGACACCTTTTGATGCTTATTTTAATCTTTATTGACTTCATTACGAGACATTATTATGATTTTGATTTAGTATGATGTTAGACATTTGAACATGTATTATTGTTGATCTTGATTTGGGTATGATGCACATTGATCATTAGAGACATTCATATGTGGATGATGATATACTATTTGGCATGGATGTTTTATGGATGTTGTTGGGACATGTGATTTTGGATATTATGAGTAGATCTAGAAAATGAATATTATATGATGATGATATAGTTGTTGATTAATTTTCAAATGATATAGTTGTTACTTTGATGTTGTTGTGATTTACATATTTAGATGATTTTGTGATTATATTTATATTCATTTTAGATGTGCTGATATGGCCACGAGGTTGAAGGAGGTATTTGCGTTTTGTAGGTTAAAAATCACAACAAACATCGGGGGATTGGAGACCAACCACGATGAAATTCCAAGTGAATTCAACAAGGTCACCATGGAAACTTGTTTTGTTGTGTTTGTGTTTGTTTGTTATTAGGGATTCCCATGGGGGGATCACCTTTATATGTGATCATGGGTTTGTGTATTTTATTAATGTGTTTCTTTTATTATTGTTGTATGCATTTTATTAGTAATGTGTTCCTATTTTTTATTAATTAAATTATGATAGATTAATGTGAGAAATCATATGGTTAAAATTTAAATAAATCAAATTGGGATATGGGAAAGTAATAATGGAAGTTGTTGGTTTGTGTAAGAGCATGTGTAAGTCTGATTTTGGAGTGTGAAACACTCCACCCTCTTTGAAATTCGAAATTGTCGTTGGGGGCTATTTTTGGAGGTTTGTGGGACAAGTAAAACTTGTCCCATGCCTCTAAATTTAATTTACCAACCATACTTATGGTTGGAGAGGTGATTTTAGACTTTTATAATGCATTTTATTAATCATGTTGCATGTTTTTATTGCACTCTCTTACCTTTTATTTAATTTGTTGTCCCATGAGGTGTGGGATTTTTGGAGTGTGCAAGCAACTTGTCATAGTTTCACCCACCTCTTTATTGTGCTTGGGAGAATGGAATTTGTCTTTTGTGTTGGAGTTGAGGATGTGTGATGTGGTATCCTACATGGATCCACATCATCCTCTTCTCTCCCCACTTCTATTTAATTCAAACTCTTTGCTTGTTTTGGGTTGTTGATTCATTTTGCAAAACTTCTTTGGGGCATTTTTTTTCTGTTGGGAGCTCCTGTGGATTTTGGAGGAAATTAGAGATAATTCATAATTGGCATTGTTGTTTTGGGACTGTTTTTTTTGCATTAAAAACTTGTTGTTGGAAACAAGAGCCGCCATGGAAAGGTAGGAGCTTAGCTCTTCTGTTGTGATTGTTATTTCTTTTGTGTATGAATGAATGGTGCATGTTTTGTTTTAAATTGTTGGCTGGTTGGGTAGACTACCATAGGAATGGTGTAGGAGAAGGCTATGGGGAATCCATGTGGGGGCATAAGGGAATGCCATTAGCATCAGATTTTGTGGAGGGAGTTTGGGTTTGGGATCCACCATGGAATAGAAATATCCTGCATTTCTTACTTTGTGGGGGCATAAGGAAATATTTGGGGGCATAAGGATATGTGTGATGAAATTTATTGGCGGTTTTTTCTGGTGGATGCCCAATTCCCATTTGGGAGGCATAAGCAAGCTTCCCCCATAGACCTTGCTCCTTTGGCTTGCATGATCAAGCCTGAGTTTTGTTTTGATTGTTTTCAAATGTAGTTGTGAACTGGTTGTTTTTGTGGACTGTATTTTATATGAATTATGCATGTTGAAAGAATGTTGTGTGTTGTGGAAGCCAATTGTTGCCATGGGTTAAATCACACCTCTTATTGTATTTTGGTTAGATCTCGAGGGCGAATGATGAAGGAAGGATTCTCCTTTCATTGGATGTTTTGGTTGGGTGGAGAGCATTGCCTTTCCCCACTTTTGTTGTGATCAACTTGGAGAAAAAGAAAACTTGCATGTTGTTGTTCTGGAGCAAAGGAAAATGCAGTTTTGACAGTCCTTTGAGAAACAAATTTATTTCATTGTAACCTTTCCCACTATGTTGTGGATGAAATTGTAATGTATACTTGTGAAGAAAAGATGTTGTAATTGATTATGAAAGTGTATATTCAAATTGTGAAGGATGTTTATATTTTGTTCTATTATTGGAAAGAAAGAAATAGAATTCTGTTATTTGCATTCAAACATTGAAAGATGTAAAGTTTTATAATTGAATCCAATAAATAATTACAAGATCTTATCTCATATGCATTGTTGAATTAAATTCAATGTTTCATTGTATGACAAAAGAGATAGTTAGATCTCTGTTGAAAAAGAAGAAATGTACGTGGAAATAATGTTGCATTTTGTATCTTTGGCAATGTGTAAAATGGAATTTAGTATTTTCATTTTGATTTAGAATGTTTTTATTAAACAACTAAATATATTAGACTAGATTAGAAATTAAATACCACACTTAAATGATGAAATTGAAATGCAGATCTAAAAGAAATGGATCTCTGTTATAAAATTTAAAACTGGAAAATAAATTTAATCAAAATGTACAGTTCGGACTTGCACATAATAATCAACTTGAAAATGATATAATTTAGCATGCTAAGACATCAATGAACTCAAATTGACAAAGAACACTTAAGAAAACAATTTAAACATTGCAAAATCGAGCCCAATCCCTTTCACAGTCGTTTTCTGTCAATTGTTGGAAAAATGTAAATTGGAAATCAAACAAGTGAATTTACCTTCCTAAAACACTCTAAATCCTTCCTAGATCAATTCTCCATGTTTGTTTGGCATGTTGAGTGAAGGAGGAGACCAAATTGAATAAATTTTATAAGTTAAAATTTACCGGTTTGGCCTTTTATAATCCTGCAGATCATTTATGTAAAATTGAACCCATAAACTTTACCAAAATCTAAATTTATATTTTACGTGCAAATAGGGCTTGAGAGCTTTCCAGAAAGTCCTTGTTTTCCCTAAACTAACATTTCTAGCAAAAGTTATGGCACCTTGAAGTTTTCCTACCTTGGTGAGAAATTTTGGGAAAATTTTCCCGTGGAACTGTGGCCCGAAAAATTCCGTTAAAATCCTTAGAAATTTTTTGAAAAATTTACTTGGGAAAAATTTTAGAATTTTCTTTTCCAACCCATAGGAAATCGAGGGTCGCAACGTTTCCTCACTGGGCAATGGTGGAGACGCGTCATCATTTTTGCCTTTGGGCCTTTTAAAAATTTATGGGGAAAATTTTTAACCTTTACCCGCCGACCGCAGCCAACCAGAGGGTGCCACGTGGCACCTTGGGGTGACAGCGGAGGAGGGAGAACTTCATCACTTTTTGAAATTTTTATCTTTGGAAAAATTTAATACAAATCCCCCTTGTGCTCGCACTCCCGCACCGCCTTAGGAAAATCTCCTCTACGGATGTGCGAACCCACGTGCGCTTTTACCCCTTTCACCCTCCCTTTGGAAAATTTCACCAAGTAACCCCACCGCTTCTCTCGTCCCTCTCCTTTTTCTCCCAACGTGGACGTTGGGTGCCATGTGTCCTTGGCGAACCTATAGGCTCATGAGTGTTTTTTGGAACTCTCCCTCCGGGTGAAATTCCCCAAACTCTCTCACTATGCGCCCTTCCCTCTTTTCTCCCGAATGACCCAAGGCCGCCACTTGTCCCTAGAGGACCCGTGGAGACGCAGGAGAGATTTATGACTTTGCACCCGCGTGGGGAAAAATTACCAACACCGCCCCATGACCCGCCGACCCGGCAATGGGTTTTCTTCCCCTCTCGCCATAGGTCCCCTTGGGGAAAATTTGATCCCTAAAGTCCGTCGGTCCATATCTGGAGTTCTACAAGGAGTTAGGAGGACCTCTTTATATCATTGGAAAGGTGAGAAAATTTCATATCCAATAAGAATGTTTTAGGGATATTTGGAATATGTTAAGTATGATAAAACTCAAGTTGAAAATCTAAGCTCTGTTAGAGAGTGGGTATGGGGTAAATTACTCCCTAAACCTAACTGAAACTTCTAACCTTTGAATTTGGACCTTGCGTGTCTGATAATTGTTAAATAAAGGAAAAGTATGTTCTAGTGAAATTGAATTGTTCTGAAGCCTGTTAGTGGCAACTATTGTATTGCAACTTGGTTGTAGACACTTCTAATAAAAAAAAATTATTCCATAATTTTCTAACCCTAGGTTGTTTCTTGGGTCTCAAGTGGGTTGTTTTAACTAGGCATTACAAGATCGAGAGGAGAGACTTACAAATAAAAGTACATGTTTCGAATAAAAGTCCAAGATGAAGAAAAATAATCAAAAGATAAAGGTTGAAGTTAAGTGGAAGGATAAGATTAAAAATGAAGCAGAATGAGAAATAAAATCAGAAAATATTTTGACGTGGCTTCACCATGTAAAATGGACATTTACATCTTTCCATCATTTTGTTTTTAACTAATACATGCGAAGGGATTTGGAAGGATCATTTTGATGGAGCTAAGAACAAGAAAGGACAAGGAGCAGGTTTGATGCTCACTTCCCCAACAAGAGAAATGTATTTTTCAGCTTAGAGTCTATAATTTTCATGCACTTGTAACATAGCTGAATACGAAGCCTTAGTTCATGGCTTACTTTGGGCTAGAAAGAGAGGTATTGGCATGCTACAATCTTTTGGTGATTTTGATTTGGTTATCAATCAAGTAAGAAATTTCAATGTTTGCAAGAATCCATTAATGAACTCTTATAGACATAGAGTTTTAGACTTAATGAAAGATTTCAAGCTATTAATATACTGATCCATTCCTAGAACATAAAATAAGCATGCAGATAGACTTGCAAAAATTGGCACCATTTTGAATTGCTGAAACAGATTAAAAACAACGAGATTCACCTCATATTAAGCTAATTGTCAAGCCTTCTATACCCGATAATGATTTGAATTGGCGAGGTTTTTGAAAATGATGATCAAATATATGCGGGGTTTTCGCAAAGAAGAAGCTGAATTTTCGTATTAAATCAAGATAAATTACATCACTTTTATGGTGACCAAATTGTTCAATTAAAGACAAATAAAGCTGTCTCAAGGCTTCGTCACATTAGAAGACATCTTCAATACTGATGATCAATTAAGGAAAGACAAAACTAATATGTAAACACGTGTTGATAACTATGAAGAGATCTCAATTGATGAAGGGAAAAATTTGTTTCTTGAAATGTATGTTCCTAGGCTAAAAACATTCATTTATTAATCTTTGTAAGGAATTTAAGGATGTTTTTGCTTGGAGATACCAAGACCTGAAAGGGTTTGATCCCATTTTGGCACATCATACTATTGAATTATAGCCAAATTCCAAGCCAGTTAGGTAAAAATAAAGGCTTGTAAATCTCAAAATAGATCCTCTAATGAGAAAAGAGTTATCTAAATTGATTACATCGGTATTATCTTTCAGTTAAACATTCAAGTTGGGTATCAATCTTGTTCTTGTTAGGAAAAATAATGGAGAAATCACATTATGTGTGGATTTCAAAGATCTTAATAAAGCTTCATTAAAAGATCATTACCCAGTTCCAAATATGGATCATATTTTAAGAACAATTTCTAGTTCAGATAGACTATCTCTTCTAGACGGTTATAGTGGATACAATCAAATTCTAGTACAAGAAGAAGATAGATACAAAACATCTTTTACCACCAAGTGGGGTACTTACGCTTACAAAAGAATGTCTTTTGGCCTTTCAAATGTTGGTGCAACATTTCAACGTGCAATGGACATGGATTTTTGTAGCTTGTTAAATAAATGCATCCTTATTTATTTAGATGATGTTACCGTATTTTCAAAAAAAATTCAGATGAGCATCTTATACATCTAAGGTCAGACTTTTCAGTTATGCAGATAGTTTGGAATATCTTTGAATCCCAAAAAGTCTATCTTTTCGGTAAATCAAGGTAAATTACTTGGTCATATTGTTTCTAAATAAGGTTTAACAAGTGATCCTTTCAGAATCAAAGCCATATCACGGCTATCATTGCCTCACCATAACAAGGCATTATAGAGTTTTCTTAGAAAAATCAACTTTGTTAGAAGATTTGTTTCAAATTTTGCGCAAAGCATTGGTTAAACCATTGATAACTATGTTAAAGAAAGAGAAAACATTCTCTTAGACTAGCGAAGGGAGAGAATGGTTTGAAGTAATTAAAACATCCGTCTCTAAGGCTCTTACTCTTAAATCAAAATTTTGATAAATATTTTACAATGTATGCACTTGTAGGAGTTGAAACAATTTTAGCCATATTAGCTCAAGTTAATGATGAAAATATTGAACAACCAATTGCTTTCTTTGGATAGAGCTTGCATTATTACGAAACAAGGTACACATTTATTGAAAAAAGTACTTTCAAGAATCGAGGACTAAATAATTTTAAGGACATGCTTTCAAACAACAAAATTCATGTTCTTGTTTCTCATCCAAATGTGAAATCTTTCTTGTTAAATAAAGAATTGAGTGAGAAAAGAGTAGGATAGATAACAAAGGTCATGGAGTATGATGTTGATATCCGTGTTGTGAAGACAGGTTTGAGGATAGGCTTTATGTGAAAACTCGATTGTTGATATGGAAAAACAACAGGTTGTCAGAATCAAATGAACTAAAACAACATGCTTAAATTACGTATCAGCAATAGGACATCATGGTAGAACCAGAAAATCAACAACCTAAACTTTCTCAAGAAGTTCAAGAATCAAGATGTATGAATAATTTAGTTAACTATCTATAGAATGGAATCTATCGGGAAGGTATGGAAAAGAATAAACGAAGTTATTTAAGATTACAAGTTGTACCTTATGTTTTTATTGATGGTGTGTTGTTCAAAAAAAGATATAAATGGAATCTTGATGTGATTTGTTAACTATGATAAAATTCACTAATTATTATTAGAATGTCATGAAGGACTGCAAGAGGTCATTTTTCAAAGACGTACCACATCCTTAAAAATTATGAAAGATGCTTACTATTATTCGCCCAACATATTCAAGGACTGTTTCGAATGGATCGAAAGTGTAAGAAATGTGATTTCTTTTTTTGGAAAATGACGTTTAGCTTCGCTTACCTTTACATCCTATTTCAATTGACCGACAGCTTTTTATGTAGTGGGGTCTTGACTTTATTGGCACAATAAACCCACCATAAATCACAAGGAAACAAGTAGATTTTGACTGCTACATATTACTTTACACAATGGATCAAGCAATAACTTTGAAAGATGTTAATGAAATTTTGATACTATCCTTTTATGAAGGTATAGTTTACAAATTTGGTGTTCCAAAGAACTATTATTTTAGATAATTCTTTAGCATTTCTTAGTGTAAAGGTAAACAGATTGGGTTATCAACCACAAATTTTATTTAAGTTCTTCATTTAATTATTACCCACAAGGTAATGGGTTTTCTCAAAGTACTAACAAGAATCTTTTAAGGATCATCCGAAGAACACTCAAAGATAACCAGAGAGCTTGGCATCTAATGTTGAATTCAGCACTTTGGGATGATAGAGTGATTCCGACAAGATAAGTTGGCAATTCACCATACAAACTTGTTTATGGAAGAGAAGCGAGAATGCTTATTTCGGTTGAGTTACCGCATGAGTTTCTACATCAAATGGATTTGCTTGATAATGAACCATTACATGTTCATTATGCAGAATTAATGGAATTACAAGAGCTAAGAGGTCAAGCTCATGTAAACATGGAAAAGAATCGTAAATGATGAAGAATAAATTTGATAAGAAATCCAAATTGAGAATCTTAAATGAAGGAGATATTGTGTTAAAGTGGGATGTTGATCGTGTGAATCAGGAAGACACACAAAGTGTGATATAATTTGGAGTGGTCCTTATATGATTTCAGCTTAAAGAACACAATGCTTTTCAGGCTCTCAAGGATGAATGGAAAGGAACTTTCCATTCATGTGAATGGTATATGTCTCAAACATTGTTATTAAAAATTCTATAGTGTCTATTTAGAGTAGGATTTCCCTTCAATAAGTGCGGTTCCTACACATTGCAATGTTTTTCAATTCAATATAGTACATTCATGCATGTGATCTCGGGTTACTAGATCCTTTCCAATTTTAGTTCCTTTTGGAAGGGTTGGACCTTCAAAAGGGCAGATTTTGGTTACATGCTTCAGACTCCATACCCAATGAACAAGAGAAAGGCATGAGTTTACAAGCTAGTAGAAAGCTTTCCCCACAAGATCGCAGAAATGTTGACAATTTTTACACTTATGCAAAAATGGGAAACTCGAAACTTCATTACGATGGATAGCATTGGTGAAGTGGACCTAAGCTAGGGGAGTTTCTTTCAAACAATATTATTTTTGCTGAATTAATTAATGATTACATGAAATCTATAGCTATGTGTGCTGTTACAAAATGTAACAAATCAGATAGTCCTGTAATTTCATGAAAATCTTGAGACAAAGAACATAAAGCCCCGAAGGAAAGATGTGTTGTCTTGATGAAGACATTGAATTGCATAATAGATGAAGTGTTAAGTTTTTTAACAACAATCATAATTGTAGATTGCAGAGCAATCGAGTTCATTTCTAGATGTTACAGGTATTCTTTAATGTTGTTTCCTTCATGATTAAGACATTCAATTATATTATTGAGTTGCTTAATTTATCATACAACCCATACGAGAAAGTTAAAATGCAAAAAGAAATACACAACTCAATTTCAGAATTCAATGTTTTATTCATAAGGAATTTCAAATGTTCTCACACAAGCCGTGGGATGTAATTGAAAAGTAAAGTACAACTATCAAAAAGAGGCACATATGCATGACGGAGGGGAAAATAGAAGAGTATGAATGAACCCATAATTTCCTTGTGGTTTATTCTTCGGTTGATACATCTCAATCTCCATATTTGTTCCCTCTTCATATTCATTGTTGAAAGCACCGTACCTAAAAAGAAGAAATGAGAAAACTATCGAGCTACGAGCTTAGGGTTAATCCATATTCCTATACTATCCAAATTCATGCAGATGAATCTCTTAACAATAGGAGATATAAATTACATGAAGATCAAAGGAACTATTGATAGAAGTAATTTTCTTGTAACAACATACATGATTTACTCACTCAGAAAGAAGGAGAGAGAAGAAAAGAAAACTATAGAACATAAGAGAGGCCAAAAAGCCTATATATTTTCTAACTATTTCTTAAGTTTGTAGGTACAGTTGTAGTAAAGAAGAAATAAATTATGTCTTACATTCCTCACCGTTAGATAAAGATTACAGAGTTCAATGACTTATATCCTATGGTACATGAAGTAGATAAGTCACAAGTACATACTAGTATGAATGAAGAATGCAACTCAAAGTTCAGAAGCTATTCTAGAAATAGAAGAAGTTACATACAGATCGGAGAAGAGACTTGCAGATAAAAGTACATGTTTGAGTAATAAAACTTTAAGATGAAGAAAAATAATCAAAAGATAAAGGATAAAGTAAACTAGAAGGATAAGATTACAACAGAATAAGAATGAGAAAGAAAATTAGAGAAAATTTTGACAGGGATTCTCCATGTAAAAGGACATTTACATCTTTCCATCATGTTGTTTTTAACTAATACATGCTTTAAAATATGTATGTAAATCAAAGAAGTAGTGCATAAAGTAGAAAATCATTACATGATCAAGATACCAATTATCATATTTCAGTTTCCTCAAAGAAAAATTAACTTCAACAGAGGAAGTGATACATTCGTAATTTGAATCAAGAAATTACATTTATCGATCTAAAACGAGAAATAAAAGAAGGAAATTTGGAAAAAATTTGACGGGGGCTTTGCCATGTAAAATGGAAATTTTAAATTTTCCAGCATGCATACTAAAGCTGTAATGAAGATCAAATATAATATTTAAGCAGAAAAGAAATGGAACTACAACATCTCAACAAAAACTTCAATGTTCAAATGCGATGCAGAATAGTGAGCAGTAAAATTCCAGAAAATAACATGTCTTGCCCAAGTTCTCAAATAAGAAGTAAATGATTAACTTCTATAGTTTTCAGTTTTCGAATCAAAATTTCAAAACCATTTTACAACTAAAAATGAAGAAGGATGTCCAATACAGAGTTACATAAATGCCAAACAATGAGGAATCAAGAAATCAGCTCATAATTTTACAAGATGAAAGCCATCCTAAAGTATCGTTTTAAATAAAAAGGTATATCATATTCAGCAAATAAAAGGGGAAAATACCAAAAGTAAAATCAATTTGTTACTTCTATGATCTTAGATTACCATCATTACTGAGAGAAACTATACGAGGTTTAAACTATCAAGAAATCAAAGAAACATTTAACAAATTCAAGCTTATCACCATAGTTACAAATGCCTCATTCAATGCAATATTAACAGCTTAACTAGACCAGAAAAACCCACAAAAGGTCAAAAGGATCTCAACTTGACCATGGCTCAACTCAAAAAGCTGAAATAGAGAACATAATAGTCCGGGTTTGCATCAGAACAAAAGAAGATACCGAAGCTCGAATGGAGAGAAAAACCCAAGGTATAAACATTCTAGATTCAAGGGGGATTTTTATGAATACAAGTAGAAGTAAACATATCTTGAAATATTACTCGAACACAAACTCAAAGGTGGGTGTTATTGAATCTAATCAAGTAGTACAAAGCTTTAAAAAAGAATGTGTGAAGTGGTTTTCAACTTTTCCAAAAACCATTATAACCTTCAAAAACAGTTATAGTATCCAAGGAGAAAAGTTTCATATCCAAGAACTCATAAGAAAAGGAAAGATACCCATGTTTGGGTTATCCAAGTTCAAGCTTTTGAAATTGAAATTTGATGTTATACAGTGCATGATAAAGGAATCATTCATTTCATTCCACATTTTTTAAATATTTGTCACAGGGTTTCCGAAAAGGACTTAAGGATCAAGCAAGAACTTACCAGTTGGGGTCAAGGTGAACAAATCTCAAAGACCATCAAGTTCGGAGGTAAAGAGGATCAAACCTAGAACGAGTTTCAACTCAAAATGACCAAGGTCGCTCCAAGAGATCACACAGAAAATGCAAAGAAAGAATGAATTATCAATGTTTTGAAGTCAAAATGGAAACGAAAAAGCAACAATGATACTTAGGAGGTCGAGACTTACCATCCTTCATAAAAAGGTGGTGCACATAACAAGAGAATTGATCTCGGTAGAGGTGGAAAATGACGGCTATTCTTTCATAAATCCAAATTAACAGAGCTCAAAAGGGACATAAATGGTGTCCACAAACCTCATTGAGTTCCAAAACTCATAAAACACATTCACAGTTAAGAACCGAGCTCGAGGGTTACCCTAAAAAACAACGAGCATCATCCAAATTCGCTCAGAAAGTTCTAATAGAGAAAAATACTGAATATATAGATGCATGAAGATACAGAAACGAGACAAACCTAGAAAAAGCACTCGAACCCACATAAATGGAGTCAATTTGAAGGAAACTCATAGAGACCAAAGAACAACATAAAACCGAGCTCGAAGTTCACAAGAAAAACGTGGCCATGACCACAATGCTTCACCTTGAAATCTCGGGACCAAGAAATCAAAGACCTCACAAAGTACACAGAGCTCGAAGTTCATGACAATGGCGGCAAACACCCACGACTACCTTGCTCAGAAAACTCAGACAGAGTAAAAACCACAAAGATAAAGATGTAACCGAGCTCAGAAGACCAATCTGGTAAGAGAGCCGAGCTTGAAATAAACAAATGGTGATCTGAAACAAATTTTCCGAGGGCTTCGCCGCTCAGATTGAGCAAAAAGGAATGACCAAATTATGGAGCTCAGGTACTTTTCAAATCACCTACTAACCTCGGTACAATCTAACTCAACCAAGAGTTAGGGATCGACAATCAAAGATCAAGTCGTGCAAAGATCGAGGGATGAATATCGATACAATATTCCATACAAACCACTATGATCAGATGCCACCGACCACTTTAATCGTAGGTCAAAACCCTAATCACGGGTTCGAGATCGATGGTTTAGAATCCAATAAATAGTATAGAGATCAATGATTGGAAACCAATCAACAATTGTCAAAGAAACTCCGCCATGATCAATATTCCACCACACATTAAATGCTAAATTAAAAACCCTAATCATGGGTCAAAGATCAATGGCTACAAATCGAAAGGATACCAATCAACGGTTAAAAATTGATCACCAAATATCAAAGCAAACTCGACTGAGTTAACCATGTCACCGACAAAGCATGTGGAGGGGTGAGTCATCGTCACGAGGGGGCCAGCCCCATGATTAAAACAAAAATTATTGCATTTGACATATCAAAAGGGGATCTCACTATAGTCCGAGCACCGAATATTCTTAAAGTTCCGACCATCATGTTCAACAATGATCACCCAAAAGGGTAAGGGTTATAAAACTATAATCACCAAGTGTTATCCAAACTTCAAAAGCCGACAACAAATTAGATACCATGTGCTATACATAGGGTGGCCGAATGGCATTATTCGCATTGAACTTATATAAGGTCCAAACTATATGATATGCCATTTAAACCAATGATCAAGGAGCAAAAATAGGTAAGTGGTGGAGTATGATCAAAGAACATTTACCTTAATACTTGAAAAATATACCTCGTACCCTCAAATGGTGAATTGCAAAGGTGGTCCCCAATAATGGAAGGGTTGGAGATGATTCACAATGTGTCATCCATGTGACCACAAGAAGACATAGCAAGTGTCAACATCGAGAAAAAAAGAGGTCCCAATCAAAGATATTTGTTTGGATGAATTTTTATGGCAAGGTATTGCAAATAATGTAAATTTTTTTGCTCACTCATAGGGAGATAATTTTTGCATGCCTCCACAAAAGGACATATTAGCAAGAGGAAAAAAATTTCCTACACTAAGAGGAGACTTGCTCATCAAGCAAGATTTATTTTTACAAATTATTCACCCATGCTTTTCTTAAAAATAGAATATTCAACTACAATTTGATCGTGATCTAATCAAAGGCTATTAATACCTCTTTTGTATTATTTTGCTTTATTTTATTCCTTTATTTATTAGTAAATAAATGATACAAATAGAATGCATGGGCAAGTACAACTTTAGTCTATTTTTGGGAAGAGTGGGTGAATCGATTTTGCTATATGTCAGTGTGCCTTGGAAAATTAAAATAAGGAGGAATTTTTAGATACATGAGTGTTAGGCAGGTTTAATTTTGCACTTTGAATGTGAAGTATTTTCTACCTTTCCAATTATTTGCAATCTTGTGTATGTTCCTTTAATATTGTGAATGTGAATTCCCCGATTAATCATCTTACCCTATTGCAAATTCAAGTAATTTCGTGCATGATATTAATGTGTATGTCTAATAGCTTAGAAGTATTGTTGTGATATTTCTCCCTCAATACATCAAAGTGTTTACGCTTAATTTTCTCGTAGAAAATTGTCACCTTGTGCATAAAGAATTCATTCCCATATCAATTGTGCATATACTACCAAATACCTCACACAAGTTTGGTGTATCACCTCGTTTTAAATCCTTTTATAGTCAAATTTTACCCTCAAACCCCAGAAAATCAGTTTAGGATACTTCAATAAGGAACCGACTCTTACCGAAGACTCACCTCAAAATAGGTATACCCATAGCACGAGGTTTTTCCATTGTATCTACGAAAGAGAGAGAGATCAATTTTGTAAACTTAGAACACCTACAACTCTCTCTACAGGTGCACTTTCGAGAGATAACACACAATCTTTTCACAATTGCAACAAAAATAGGAATAAAAATGAGCCACATCTCACATCCCTTTTAGACCAACATAAAAAAATCACTTTAACCTATACCACTAGATTTGTGACCTAATAATGAAAGGCCCACATTTTACGATCAATAAATACATATAAAATGTGGCTTTCGAGGGCACTTCCCCAAATATCTCGTCGGGTGGGCTATCCTCCAAACCCGTAAGGGGTTACATTCCTTCCAACACCAAGATATGAGTGTTAACCAATAAGATTATGCTCCACAACCAACAATATAGAAAAAGGTGACAATGATACTCGACTATAGAAATTTTTATTCTAAGATTCTATAACTTTAAAATGTGCATATATACAATCATACATCTCTATTTTGGCATAGTATATTCTAGCAATGTTGTGTATGGTTTTTGACTGCTCATAGTGTTGTTCAACAACTATGTTTACCCTTCACTAGATTATAAATGAGCGGCATTGGGCCTATCACAAGGAATCACCAAAACTTTTGTCCTCATGCAATATTGGCCTACAATGAAAAGAAAATATGGATAACTATAAAACAAATAAAAAGATATATGTGTCCGAGTAATGTTTAGATACCCTTTGATTTACACCCTTGTTGAACCAATGTAAGTGTTGTAGTAAATACCATCAAGTGGGAGAAACCATAATATATGTCTCTTAGTTTAGGTTCATGTGGGTATAGATGCATAAACCAACTCCTTATTAGTTCCATAGTGTCTCTTGACATAAAGATAACGACCTAATTATAGACTATAAATTGTACCTATTTCAAGTAGAAGTGTGCTATGGTGTGGTTCAAATGATTAGACTTATCCCTTTTTTCCTTTAAATACATTTTAATGTGTGAAGTGACTTTCTCTTTTAAGGCATGGTTATAGGACCTTTCAATTCTTGGTAATATAGTAAGCTAGACTTGTGAACCATGTTTGAGTATTTTGATTTATGTGGTGGTTGCTTTAACTAATATGTAACTATTCTAAGAATATTTAAGAGAGTATTAAGTACTCTAGTATTGATATTTCGTAATGGAAGTTCTTGAGAATGTCAGTGACTTATAAACTACCATTGACTTTCCAATATAGGATTTCAAAGGTCAAATATTTTTCATTATGTATGGCCTACATAGAACTACTTCATTGATATGATGTTTTACAATTGTTATAAGATTCGTTAGAAATGATTTTATGAAATGATATAGATCAATCCAGGATAATAGTATGGATTGGTCAAATCTTAATGGTCTTAGAGAGGTGAAAAAGAAGATAGAGCCATAGGGATGAGCCTATCCATCACATATGTTTGCATTGGTGACCGGGTCAACATCCAATGGGATGTTTACCACTTTTGGGGGATATTTATCATTGGCGATTGACATCACCTATGTAAACATATGTGATGTTTAGACTCCCTGAGCCATAGTATGAGAAATATGTCTCTAGTTTTATAGTTGTTGTGGATAATTAATATGGAATGGTTCAATAAGAGAGAAATGATTGATATTTTCATGTCATGAGAGAGGGAGGGATATGTTTATTAAGAATAAAATCGAGCATTTTTCTTAGTATAGAAACATTTCCAAAGGATAACATATAAAATTTGAGTGTTTGCATTTCTCCTCTTTGAATACGGAATTGAGAAGTGCATGCTTAGCATTACCATTTGTAGCCACCTCATATTAAAAATTTTAAGTTGGACTTTAAGATGTGAATTTTAGAAATTGGGTTAGTTTAAAATGACTTATAGGTAACAATAAGGTGTAAATTGTCAAAATGATGTAATGGTTCCACAAACTTTTAGGTCGCTCCTTTAAAAAATTACAAATTAGTGGGAATTCTTATGCTTAAAATCATCGGCATTTCATTTTTCCTTATAAATTGGTTTATTTCAAAATTTGGAATAAGTGAGATTATTGACATCACATTAAATAATCATTTCCATTAAAATATTAAATCCAAAAGCGTAAAATACACATGAAAGTTCATCAAAATATGTGTAAGTATTAAAAAAATTTGTCTTCTATAAATTACACATCATAAGCTTGTCATTAAGCACATGCTCATTGTTGGGTGTTTGTCTATGATGAGAAAATTCGAAAAATGCAATCCTATTAGCAATAATGATCTTAAAATGAGTGACTAATTACTTATTTGTCGAAATGAATGTATGAACTCACATCAAGCTAGCAAAAATATCAATAAAGCGCACAATCAATCCATGTAACTTCCTATAAATAATGTTGTTATGAATGTATCATCATGAGAAATCTATAATCAGTAAGCATTAAATTATCTAAATGTTGACTTGGGTGTCCTTTTTTATTATATGGTAAAATTTACAAGAAATAAACCCGTCTAAGAAAGAATAATCACGTGTTCATGTACGAAAGGGTTTTGAAACTACATTATCAGAATTGAACCTATCGTTTGGGATTTGAAGCCATTCAGAAAAAAATTATAAATTTCCTTTGTTAATCACATAATGCATGCCTCATAACAACTTTTGCATAATTTTACACCAGTATAGAGGAGTAAGAGAAGATTGTATATAGGATGTTAAAGAAGATAGTATATAAGATGTTAAAGAAGAACGTATATAAGATGTTAAAGAAGGATGTGAAACATTACAAGGTTTGTTTTAATGAAACTTAGGTGGTTGAAAATTAGGAAGTTGTAAAGCTTTGAGATTAGTTATGACCATTCTAATATTAACACTTTCAATAATAAGAACATGAAGAGGAAGAATAGTACTCGAATTATTTTAATCATTTCATATTATTATATATTGAGAATGAAGAATAAGGAGACCTTAGAAAACAATATTTTGTTCTATAGATATTAGTAGGATTTTATATAGCATTTTGATTAATAGATGTATCAACTACTAATGATATCTTGTCGCTCCCATTTAGAATCATAATATCTATCATTTGAAATTTAATAATCATCATTAGAGGATGTAATATTAATGGAAGAAATATATAATTATACATGATATGAATCAGCTCGGTCCATGTTTATTATTATTTTTATTCCTTTGTTGTGTTCTACAAAGGAATGAATAAGTGGTTGTGTACATTTGAAACACTCAATTCAAATCAATATGCATTAGTTTGGTTTAGACTAATACTTTCATTCTTAAAATCTAGATTATCGCATATGAACATCAAGACTTTGATATTCATGATTTTTTGTAGAAATGGAGCCATGATACTAATTAATCAAATCAAGTGGGCGAGCCATTACAAGCACACAATAAATTAGAATGCAACGATGAAAGCTATGACCACATTGAGCTAATTAATTATGAAATATAAAAATAGAAAGAGCTTAAGAACAATCACATTTGGAACTAATAAAAGAATGATACAACCTTACAAGGTAATAATGTTGAATGTTCAATCCTATGTGATTTAGAATGATGTAATTGTGGAATGCCTCGGTTATCTCTTATAATTCACTTCAATCTAACCACATACCATTGCAATTAAATCAAAAGAGATCTAAATTAATCAAATAAACAAAATTGCAAAATTATACCTATTTAGAACATAAGAAAATTAAAATAATTACATTCTAGAGAAATTAGGGTTTTAGGATGATTAAAACATTAATAGAGAAATATAAGCAACAAACAATAGAAAAATTGTCTAAGTAGCGTGATAAACAAGTGAACAAATTCTAAATAAATCATCTAAACAAAAAAACATTTATCAAAACCATACTTAAGTAGAACAATAAGAACCATACCATTATGATATTTGGACAATACTAGAAAATGTAAGACAAATTACAACCTTTACTATCGGAACTACCCTTTAGATTAAATAAAAGGTTATAATTATTAGTGCTTTTCCTATTGGCAAATTAAAACCTACCTTTATTGTCTAGGTAAACTTTTTTTTCCCTTAATGAAAAAGTTAACAAACTTCACTTTTTACCAAGTAGAAACTTCTTTGATAGAGAAGCATTTATACTGGGGAGTAGTGGAGCAACTACGGAATCAACTAGAAATGACAAGAAACTTGAATTTATGACCAACGCAAGAATAACACGGTCTACGTGACAACTGACTTTCAAATGCCATCACATATTATGACTAGAGATATGTGATCTAGGGCTAATAAATAGATATGTACATCCATATTTGAGTAAATTATGTGTAATGCGCTTTAAGGGAGATATGCTTCAATGTTTAGTTCAATGGACTCCTTAGACACAATTGGCCTTTTTTACCAACTCACCTAAACGTCGTGGACAAAATTTCAAGTACTACACCTACATGTTATTGTTATGTTCCCCATGACCAAAATTTAGGTACTATACCTATATATTTCCTTGTTGAATAGTACATTATAGCTTGTGTGTTAGTTTCAAATATTTTTGAGCATCCTCTGACCTAATGATAGTGGATAGATAACACATGGAGCAAAAAAATCACCCAATATTTATTGTTTTCTTATAAGGTGTTGTTGCACTATTATAATTTCAAAGAAGGCGGTCACATTCCCAGACATCCACATAGAATTAGAGTAAAATGAGTAAGGTTGTTTGAACTTGAAGCTCATGAGCATGATCATTAAATCATATTTGGCTACATGACATGTGGAGAAAAGAATTATAGACTACTCTTATGGGAAAGTTTACTAATGGTTTGGCGGAGGTTATCTTTTTGTATTACATTTTTCTGGGTCTTGTTTGCCTTGTTGAATGTATTTGTTATGTGTTGTCTATTTCTAAAAATGTGTCTTGAGCTACAAGAAATCAAATATTCTTTTAAAACTTCATGTTTATAATTTATTTTTTCAATAGGCCAATATAAAATGCACTTGGAATTACAATCACTTCTTGAAATGGCCATCTAATTAGTTGTCTTGATTGCAATTTTTATTTTTTTAATAATTTGTTTCAAATTTAAATAAAAAAGTATGTGTACGATTTTAAAATATGATGCACGATTTCTCTTTCACTCCCACTTTTCCTCTCTCCCACTGAGGACAATGTGAGATCCTAATTTTTCACCAACACGTAGCTCAAGATTTTTTAAGTGTTAAATTGGAGGAAAAGACATATTTTGAATTGATTTAAAATAGAAAATTTGAGTTACACTAAATTTTGATTGGGACCCATACTTGATCATGGGTGATAATGGTTGAACATTGAATATTTAATAATAACAAATCTTACATGTCATGATGTGATTGGGTGTTATCATGTCAAAAATGACTAATCACCATGTACTTTTATGACAACTATCAAGTTGTACTATGACAACTATTGAGTGTTATGTATTCAAGACATTATATCTACAATTAGACCTAAATTCAAATCACAGGTAGAATAAATAGAACTAAATTTAAATGTACTACAGTGGTGTGGTGTGTCATCGGATTTGAGAGGGCATTGGGGCTTTTATTATGTCAAATTTTTCTTAGGTATCAACAACATCTGTGGTGATGGCGATGGGAGCAGAGGCACCCCACCATTATTACGTGGAAATCAATTGATTTGACAGATCAACGCCATTATTGCTTCTGTTCTTCTTTCGGAGTCCCACTGGGGTTAAATTTGACGGCCGTTTAGACATTTTTCACGATTTTAGCCGTAAAATACTTGCAAATATTTGAAATAACCGTCACATGCGACTTGCATATTTTAAGTATGACCGTCATTTTTTATATATATTTATATGTAAAATATATAAAAATAATTAAATATATACAGAATAATCTGATTTATAGTTTGTTAATAGTATAAAAATAACATTATTTTACATTTTTGAAGGGCAATATTTAAAAATGACCGTCATCTAAAAATTGTTTGACAGGCATAGGTGGCCGTCAAATTTAACCCTGCGAGTCCCACTCCACTCTCACTCCCACAACAGTCCACTCATTGAATTGGCTGGCACCGGCGACGTACGAATCTGCCAATGCCATCATCGTTAGGTATTTAGGTAGCGGTAAGTATTCTTAAGAAAAAGTAAAAACATTATTGCTGGCAGGGCTGAAAAAATCAAAATTCGATGACGGCTTGCTTATTTCTTTTCAATGACTGTAAATTTTAATATGTTCTGTATGTATTTTTATGATTTGATCATATAAATTTTAACAATTATTAAAAAAATTATTCAGTTTTTTAATTTTTTAACCTGTCATTATTTAAGATTTCCTATTTTTCCTGCAAAAACAGCCCACAGCCTGTCAATGTACGATTTACAAAGCATCAAAGAAGGCCCCAGCAATAATGTTTGTTCCAGAAGAAAAATGACAAAAAACTATTAAAACAGGCGCCTGGAAAATGAATATGATGGCATTGGCAGATTCGTAATTGACAACATCGACCTGACTAATTTTACTTTATCTTTTCAATGCCCAGCAATCAAGAAAATGAAGATGATGCAGGCATCGGCAAGTTAGTACTTAGCCAGCCAATTCAATAGAAAAAGACAAGACCGAGCAGGATGAGATTTGACTGTTGTGGGACTGGGACTGTCGAAAGAAGAGCAGCTGCAATAATGGCACTCGGCCCTGTTAAATCAATTGATTCCCACGTAATAATGGTGCCCCTGCTCCAATCGCCATCACCATATATGTTTTTGATAAGGAAAAAATGACATAATAAAAAGCACAGATGCCCTGTCAAATCCGATGACACATCACACTACTGTACTACACTTAAATTTAGGTCTACTCCACAGTTTTACTGGACAATGGGCTACTGCTGGAAATTGACAGGCTGTAGGCCGTTTTTTGTGATTTTAACCGTATTTACAGGTGAAAATTTTTAGAAACCGTAAATAATGACAGGGTAAAATTTTTGAAAACCGTAAATTTTGTTAAGTGGTTAATATAAAAACATAATATCTATTTATATATCTATGAACAAATAATAAATATATCCATAAAAATTCTTGGAAATTATAGCGATCTGAAAGAGCTAAGCCGTCAACAAATTTTGATTAGACATGCATAGATAATTTTATTTTCCAGGCCCGATGGGCAGTCCACGAATATTAGGTGGGCTATGTTTGCCCTTTTTCCAAACTCACCTTCCACATTCCAACGACGCTTGCATTTTACTTTTATTTTCCTTTCTAATTAGATTGGAAAGCATCCACCATTGAATTGAACCCCACCTTTCCTTACGAGGTGGGTATAAGTTATCATGATTCCCATCCCCCGCACATATTCACTCCTCCACAACTAGAGCCATCTATCCTCTTGACAGATCGCATGACCCTCATAAGAAACACAATAAGATGTCATATAGAATGTCATATATGCAACGTTTATCTATGGGACTCATACGCTTCCGTGACGTCTAGTCATAAAGTCACCAAAGCCAAGAGATACTAGTTCCCAAGGCAGTCCCAAGGCAAAGAAAGACGGAGGAAAGGACAACAAAAGGTGGCGAGCATTTAAGATGCATTGCTTTGGTTTTTCGTTGCCTTACACAAGCTGCGAGACGTGTCATTCCATCGAATAAACACTATAAACTTTTAAGCGCCAAAACACTCGAAACTTTTTCTATGAAGCTCAATTATGCGGTTCATTGTAGGAGAATTGGCAAGGTAGAGAGGAGTTGCAAAGAGTATTTATTCAAGAAGCCTTAGATCCAACATAATTTTGCATTGTTCCTCTTCTGAACTAAAGGTGCAAAATAGTTGGCACTAAAAAAATATTCAACTGAATGAAACTATGTGATTTTTAGATTTTAAAATTGTTCACAGATAGACATTTTATATATTTTTGGTTTATAGAGTCACAATGCAATCGTGTGTGAAGTATTTTACACGAAAACATGTACTTATAGTATTAATAACAATACTTATATATTGAGACTTGGATCTACCTATTTTGGTAGAGATTAAATTCAAAAAAGAAGAAGATCATATTAATAAGGTAGAATTCCCAGGGAGTAAACATCTGTAGCAAATCAACAAGATACCCCCATAAGTTCTTTTGGAATGGTGTACCAACTTATCTCCATGTGTGAGGTTTGGCTTGGTTGACATGTGCCATATTGCTTTGTGTTGCTCTCTTCCTAAAGCCATTGAAAGCCCTGCTTTTGGGAGCATATAGAATTCTGTGAAAGAATTGTGCATTACTAGAAGTCAATGTACTTGTTTTCACTTGAAAAATGGGAAATTCGTCACAACTAGGTCTGGATGTTAAGTTATTAACCCATATGCCAATTAATTTGGTCGGCTGAAACATGCACTTTTAAATAAGAACATAAGACATGGCTCCCATGAATGAAAAATAGAAAAATGATACCTTTAAAAAAAGGGGTAGCTAATAAGTAGATGAACCAACCTGTTACTGATGCTAAACACCTCGACAACACCAAACATTAAAAGGTTGCCTTCTTCACTATTCAATTTGCCAAAAGTGGTTCAAAAATGTGTGGCTGAAATGACCCTGCAAAAATCGTCCCATCGGCTTTCACTATATATAAAAATATTGAAATATATATGGATTTTGGGAAGAGACCAAATGCTCCAGACCAAATGCAACCTCAAACATATGAGATCCTCAAATTATTAAATATATATTGAGAAACGTGAAACATTGTTGGCTCGAGTATACATCCAGTTAGCAAATATCATAACCCAATTATGATCACAAAACACATTGTTATAAACAAGATGTGTGAAAAAGAGAATGACTGTTAAGGGGACTAAACTGCAATACACGATTTTTTTGTTTTGAAACAATTCTTTTGCCTCCTTCACCGCTATATTTTTATCTATTCAGTCTCACTTTTATTTACAATGCAGAGCTCTGCACTTTTTTTTACTTTCTAATTTAATAACACCCACCTAGCAATCACTGCAGGGGTAGGTGGATTGGTAAGATCTAGTTTACTCTTAATATTCCTAGGTGGATTATCACATACGCACAAAAATGACAACCTGCGTATACTAAAAATATTTACTATTAGTATCCTATTATGGTGTTTACGGCGTTTGTCACATACGCATAAAATTGGGCACTGTGTATACCACCTAATTTCACTACCAATATCTTATTACAGTGTTTGCATTGTTTTTAACACGTGCACAAAAATGACATCCTGTGTATACCACAAAATTTCACTACCAATATCCTATTACGGTGTTTGCATCATTAGTCACATATGAACAAAAATGACAACTTGTGTATACCACAAAATTTCATTACCATTATCCTATTACAAGAGTGTTTGATCGTTTATCACATGCACACAAAAATGATACTGTGTATACCACAAAATTTCACTATCAATATCCTATTACTGAGTGTTTTTGTCATTTTTCACATACACACAAAAATGACAACTTGTGTATACCAGTAAATTTCACTACCAAGTATCCTATTACGGTGTTTGCGTCATTTGTCACATACACACAAAAATGATAACCTATGTATACCACAGAATTTTACTACCAATATCCTATTACGGTGTTTGCATCGTTTGTCACATACTCACAAAAATGACAGTTTGTGTATACCACATTATTTCACTCCTGGTATCCTATTACTATGTTGGCATCGTTTGTCACATACGCACAAAAATGGCAGCTGTGTATACCACATTTATTTATTACTAGTATCTTATTATGGTGTTTGTATCGTTTGTCACATACGCACAAAAATGACGGCCTGTGTATACCACATAATTTCATGGCTAGTATCATAATAGGGTGTTTGTGTCATCTGTCAAATACACATAAAAAATATAGCATGTGTATGCCATAGTATTTCACTCCTAGTATCCTATGTAATGAAAACATTAATTTAGCATTTTATAAGATACTTTATTCATGGTTTTAAATTTCCTAAATCTTATCATTTTAACTACACATTGAGTTATATTATTCTCACTCTAAACTACTAATACTTTGTGTGCATCTTCCTACGCTTAAGAAAGATAAAAATCAGTCTAAAAATACTAACTCTTTGTTTTTTAAGATGATCATTCAAGACATTTGGGTTTATAAATCAAATTACTAATATTTGTTTTGTATTTCCTCCTATCGAAGACCTAATCACATAGTCTTTATCGTTTAATTTTATTATCTTGCATCATCTTTATTGTGTGTTTTACATTGTTACTTGTTTATCTCGAAGGCAAAATCGTGTATGTTCTCCTCTCGCATCCTAGGGCGATCTTGAGGATCAAAAATACCTAGCCTACCCCTTTTTATTTTATATGGGAAATGTGACGTGGAAGTGACATCCACACACTTGCCATAGTCTTATGGGTCTCATGACAGTGGAATTCACCTCCACGCACATAGACACACATCATGTTCCGACGCGGTATATAAATTCTTGGAGAGTTGTCGTTATTGGCTAAAAGCTAACTTGTTTTAAGAGTGACACGAAGTGAGGGGCTTCCACATCCCAATACCTAGGCCTCGAGAAAACATCATTAGAACACAAACTTGGCCCCCACGTACGTAAGTTATATCGGTACTCCCCTTATGAGCTCATATATCCTAGTCTAGGTAGCCTTTTGGCCGCATATCAAGCTATTGTGCAAGGAGGCCACTCTCCCCAAGATCACTCACCATCCGACCCCATATTGACACATAGGTGGAGAGCCAATCGATTGTGGAACCACTTTGTCGGTGTGTGGTGTAGAAATTGGGCAATAACTTGATGGAAATCCCACTTGACTAGTTAGGGTGTGCATTGCATGTTGGTTGCTTGCTTGTGAACACCCTTAACCATCATATCACCTTAAAATTTTAATCAATCAAACATCATTATAATCAACCATCCTTAATCAAATAATCCCAACCCAAATCCCATCACAATCCTTAATCAACCAACCTAATCCAAGTCTAATCACCCGCACATCCTCTCATACCATGACCTTTGATCCTCAATTCCCATCCTTCCAAACCAACATCCAAACCCCTACCTATTTTCTAAATCCATCAATATGCACAAAATGATAGCATGTGTATACCACCGTATTTCACTCGAGTAACCTAATACGGTGTTGGCGTCATCCGACCTATCACGCACAAAAATTGCAACCTGTATATACCAAAGAATTTTACTATTAGTATACTATTACAGTGTTTGCGTCGTTTTTCACATATGCACAATAATGAAAGCCTATGTATATCACAGAATTTCACTACCATTATCCTATTATAGTGTTTTGCGTGCGTTTGTCACATACGGACAAAAATGACATCTACGTGATACCACGCATTCTTTCAAACTCCCGCTCCCAACTACCTTTTGGTTGATATTAATTGTTTTTGTTGTTATATTATTTGGCCGTTGAAAATTTTTGAACCCTAGACAAAGCATGTCACGTGCGGCACCTTTCCAAGAGATTTCCGTGCTCTCCTCCCTACGGACTTTACATCTCAAAGTTTAATTTTTTTCTTAATATTTTGGGTCCGTCTTTATTGATTGTTGTGGAATATTTTAGAACGCCAAGCCAATATATTTTAATATATATATGGCATTTTATATTATTTCGGGTAAATTTTTGGAGGCATATTTTACAAGTAAAGGGGAAGTATATTTTTAAATATATAAAAATGGTAAAATTGTAAGGGGAGAATATATATATATCTACGCAATCGTATAATATAGAGAGAGAGAGAGGGAATAATTATTCATTCGTGCAACAACACAAAAAATAGAGAAGAAGAGAATAGAGAGTAGCATTTCAAGAAGAAAATACGAGATAGAAGAAAAGAGAGAGAAATCATAAGAACACAATAGAAAAAAATGATAAAATAAAGGGAATATTTTGCAAATAGTTGTGTTCAACAACACAGAGGAAATTTTTGTAAGAAAAAGAAAAGAAGATTTGGACACAAGAAGAACAACAATTGAAAAATAGAGAAAAGAGCTTTGGGATTGTAAAATTTATCGAATTATCATAACATATTTTGTGTGTGTATGATTTATTTGTTTTACTAGTTGTGTCTTTCCCTTCATTTGGTTGCATTTGGCACTAAATTTTTCCAACAAATGGTATCGAGCAAACAAGAGCTCAATATTTTGCGGGTCTATGTTTTTATTTTTGCAGGTTGAGTTGTAATGGCTTCTAAGTAATAAATCTTAGAAATAACCCCAATATTTGATGGGAAATATTATGATATCTAGTGTATTAAAATGAAAACTTTGTTCTCTTCTCAAGAGCTATGGGAATTGGTTGAAGGAGGCTACACAAAGGTATCAAAATAAGTGCATTTAATGCTCTTACTGTGCGAAGAAGAATGCTTTGAAGGAAAATAGAAGAAAGGATGCAAAAGCTTTTAGCTACATCTAGAATGTAGTCATTGATTCAATATTTCCAAGGATATCAATAGCTATTAACTCTAATAAATCTTGGGATACCTTGCAGAATAGGTAGTGACAAGGTGAAGGTAGTCAGACTACACATGCTAAGGAGAGAGTTTGAAACGTTTATCATGATAGAAACAGAGTCTATAAATGAATTTCTTACAAGGACTATGACCATTGTCAATCAGATGAGGACAAATGGTGATGTGGTAGAAGAGCATAGAATCATAGAGAAGGTATTGAGAAGCCTTCCGATCATATTTGACCTAGTTGTGGTTACATAGAGAGTCAAGGATCACTTAAAACATATGAGTGTTGATGAGCCGATGGGTTCTTTAGCAAACCCATGAACAAAGGATGAGTATATCAGCCATATCCTCCAATGAAAAAGCCTTCAAAACAAACACAAATGTTAGAGGTAGGGGGGAGAGGAGCATATATCAGAGGAAGAGGAATATTTAGAAACCAACAAGAAGGTGGAAGACATAGTCATCAAAAGCCACATACGAGAAAAGAGGAAGGAGAAGAACACTTCCGAGGTGGTTCTACACAAAGGTATGATAAATCAAATGTGCAATGTTATTACTATAAGAATTTTGGGCATTATGTCCAAAGAATATGATATGAGAAATCATAATCATAATGCAAGATTCTCTAATGCAAAAAAGTTAAAGTTCGAGAAGAAGGAAATGCGTGGAGCTTTTCTTTAACTTGTAATGTAGCTGAGAAAGGAAACAAACAAGTATGGTATTTGTATAGTGCTTGCAGAAGCAACCACATGAGTGGAAATAAATAAATGTTCGATAATATAGATGAATCAATCGGATCTGAAGTGAAGATGGGAATAGACGATAAAGTTCATGTGATGGGTAAAGGTATGTATACATTCTCACCAAGCAAGGAGACAAGAAGCATATACATAATGTTTTCTTTGTTCCAGATTGAAGTATAATCTTGTTAACATTGTGCATCTTGCCCAAAATGGATATAAGATGAAGTTTAAGAATGGATAATGTTTTATATATGATAAAGGTGGAAGAAACAAGCTGATTTTAGTTGTGCGAGATGACACATAAAAGAATTTTTCCTTGAGGATACAAAGTGTAGTAGACACAACAACATTCAAGACAATAGTCATTGATCAATCCACTCTCAAGCATCTCGGTATGGACATTTGAGGTATGGTGGATTGCATGTTCTTCATAATAAGAATACGGTTAAAGGATTACCTCTATTGAACAACCCAGGACAAGGTTTGTGAGGCACGCATATTGGGAAGTAACACAAAAATACTTTTCCCTTAGGTAAATCTTGGAGAGCAAGCTCACCTCTCGAGCTAGTATATTTAGATTTGTGTGGTCCCCATGAAATCTCCTTGATGAATAAAAGTTTATATTTCATTACTTTCATAGATGACTTCAACAGAAGGACATGGGTTTATTTTCTAAAAAATAAATCAAAGACATTTGAAGTATTCAAACAATTTAAGGCCATGGTTGAGAAGCATAGTGGCCATTATATAAATACATTGAGAATAGATAGAGGGGAGAGTATATATCAATGGTTTATTAAATTTTCGTAATGAGCACGGGATCAAGAAGCGGTTCATAGCTAGGTATATACCACAACAAATTGGTGTATTTGAGAGGAAGAATAGAACCATTCAATAAATGGCAAGAAGAATGCTTACAACTAGAGGATTGTCTAATGAATTTTGGGCGAAGATGTCGGGACAGTAGTATACTTGTTGAATAGATGTCCCTACGAAGAGTGTGAGGAACAAAATACATCAAGAAGCATAGAGTGGAAGAAAACCAAGTGTTGAACACTTGAGAGTATTTGGATGTGTGGCATATGCACATGTGCCAAAGCAAATAAGAACAAAATGGGATATCAAAGGAGAGAAGTGCATTTTCATTTGATATAGTGAGCAATCGAAAACATATAGATTGCATAATCCATTTACTAAGGAGTTGATAATCAGAAGAGATGTTCAATTCATTGAGGAAGCATTTTGGGAAGATGCACAAGAAGTGGAGAAGCCACAAAAAAAGAAAAATGCACCTATCATTGTGCTTGAAGCAACAGAAGGAAGAGTAAACAATGTACCAAGTTGGACACCCATTTCTCAAAGGGGTGAACTTTCTAATGGCAGCACCAACAAAGTATATGCAATGACCAACAAATGAAGCATCTTCATCATCATCAAACTCATTGCGCAGAAACAAGGTTGAATGATAAATGTTCAAGAAATTTATGACCAGTTAAGGTATGAAGAAAATGAAGATGAGATGATTAATTTTGTTTTATTTTCAGCAAAGAATTGATCCTATTTATTGTTGAAAAAGTAATTAAAGAAAAGAAATGGTGTGAGGCCATGGATGAAGAAATGCATGCAATAGAAAATAATCATACATGGGAGCTTATTAGATCTTCCGAAGGAAAGGAAGTCATTCGAGCAAAGTGGTTTTATAAAATAAAGACTACTCTTGAAGGAAAATTGAAAGACGCAAGGCAAGATTAGTTGTCAAAGGCTATAAATAGAGGCTTGGACGTGATTACAATTAGATGTTTCACAATAGCAAGGCTAGAAATTTAGAGAATAATTATTGTAATAGCTACTCATCGAAATGGAAATTCCATCAAATGGATGTAAAGTCAGCCTTTTTGAATGGAGTGCTAGAAGAAGAAGAAGTGTATATGGGCCAACCACCTAGTTATGCGATCTTAGGGCATAAAACAAAGGTGTACAAGATGAAGAAAGCTTTATATGGACTAAAAAAGCACCAAGAGATGGGTACAAGAGTAGGATTGATTCCTATTTGATTAGTAATGGCTTTATCAAAAGTAGATGTGAGCCCACACTCTACATCAAAGAAAACAATGGTGAGATTTTAATTGTTGTTTTTTATATATATGATCTATTTTCTTTCGAAATTCGAAAAAAAATTGATCAATTTAAATCAGCCATGAAAAAGAATTTCAAATGATTGATTTGGGATTGTTGAATTATTTTCTTGGCATTGAGGTAAAGAAAACAAATAAGGGCATATTTGTCTCTCAATCAATGTATACAAAAAGAAATTTTGAAAAATTCGAGAATGTTGGATTCCAAACCAACATCTACACCAAATGAATTAAGTCTAAAATTGACCAAAGACGATTGTAGCGAGTAAACATGGATCCTACAAGATCAAAAGCATGGTAGGAAGCTTGATGTCTTTAATGCTACAAGACCATACATAATGTATGTAGTTAGTTTGATTTCTAGATGTATGGAGACACCAAATGAGTCTCATTGGTAAGAAGGCAACGAATATTGAAGTATGTGAATGGAACACAAAATTATGGAAATTTATATGCTGCTAATAATTATTTTCAATTATTTGGATATAAAGATAGTGATTGGGCAGGTAGCCTGGATGATAGAAAGAGCACATCTAGATATGTGTTCAATGTTGGGTCAGGAGCCATTTCATGGGCTTCGAAGAAACAATCTGTAGTTTCTTTGTCTACTGCATAAGTAAAGTATATTACAACAAACTCAGCAACTTGTCAGATGATCTGGTTGAAAAGAATCCTCTAATATGTCTGCGATTTATTGTGATAATGTCTTTGATTGCATTATCTAAAAATCTAGTTTTTCATGGTAGAAGCAAGCATATAGCTATTAGATATCATTTCATTTTTGAATTGGTGGAGAAAGGAAAAATTGGGCTAATATTTTGCAGTCGAGAAGAAGCAGTTTGGTGACATTTTCACCAAACCTTTGTCAAAGGAAAGGTTTGGGAAATTGAGAACAAATTTGGGCATCATAAAGGACCACCTAGCTCCAAACATTAATTTTGTTTGGTTTGAGTTTAAGGGGAGTGTGAAATTTTATAACCTCGATCCCAACACCAATTTAAAACTGTCACGACATTTATTTCTTTTTTTCATTGGTATTTTAAACTCCCACTCCCAACTACCTTTTGGTTGATATTACTTTTTTTTTTGGCCATTGAATGTTTTTAAACCCCCCACCAAAGCATGTCCACACGACACCTTTCCAGGGAGATTTCCCTTTCTCTCCTCCATATGGCCTTAAAGTCCGGGATTAATTGTTTCGCTTAATATTTCGGGTCAGATTTATTGATTTTCGTGGAATATTTCTAAATTCCCAAGCCAATATATTTTAATATATATGTGGCATTTTATATTATTTCGGGTAAATTTTTGGAGGCATATTTTGCGTTGAAAGGGAAGTATATTTTTAAATATAAGGAAATGGTAAAATTGTAAGGGGAGAATATATATACACACACACACACACACACACACACACACACATACATATATACGTACATACATACATATACATACATACATACATACATACGTATGTATGTATGTATGTATATGTATATGTATATGTGTATATATATATATACACACACACACCTATACATATACATATATACATACATACATACATATGTATGTATGTATGTATGTATATGTATGTATGTATGTATATACGTATATATATGTGTGTGTGTATATATATATATATATATATATATATATATATATATATATATATATATATATATATATATATATATATATATATATATATATATATATATATATATATATATATATATATATATATATATATTCCCTTACAATTTTACCATTTCCTTATATTTAAAAATATACTTCCCCTTCACGCAAAATATGCCTCCAAAAATTTACATTTAAATAATATAAAATGCCACATATATATTAAAATATATTGGCTTGGGAATTTTAAATATACCACGAAAATCAATAAAACTGGACCCGAAATATTAAGCTAAATAATTAAACCAGGGACTTTAAGGCCATATGGAGGAGAGAAAGGGAAATCTCTCGGAAAGGTGTCGTGTGGACATGCTTTGGTGGGGTTTAAAAACATTCAATGGCCAAAAAAGTAATATCAACCAAAAGGTAGTTGGGAGTGGGAGTTTAAAATACCAATGACAAAAGAAATAAATGTCGTGACAGTTTTAAATTGGTGTTGGGATCGAGGTTATAAAATTTTGACACTCCCCTTAAACTCAAGCCAAACAAAATTAATCTCTGAGCTAGGTGGTCCTTTATGATGCCCAAATTTGTTCTCAATTTCCCAAACCTTTCCTTCGACAAAGGTTTGGTGAAAATGTCACCACTGCTTCTATGACCTCGCAAAATATTAGCCCAATTTTTCCTTTCTCCACCAATTCACAAATGGAATGATATCTAATAGCTATATGTCATTTCTACCATGAAAAACTAGATTTTTAGATAATGCAATCAAAGACATATTATCACAATAAATCACAGCATATATTAGAGGATTCTTTTCAACTGCATCATTTGACAAGTTCTTTGAGTTTGTTGTAATATACTTTACTTATGCAAAGAGACAAAGAAACTACAGATTGTTTCTTCAAGCCCATGAAATGGCTCTCGACCCAACATGAACACATATCTAGATGTGCTCTTTCTATCATCCAGCACTACCGCCCAATCACTATCTTTATATCCAACTAATTGAAAATAATTATTAGCAGATATAAATTTCCATAATTTTGTGTTCCATTCACATACTTCAATATTCGTTTGCCTTCTTACCAAAGAGACTCATTTGGTGTCTCCATACATCTAGAAATCAAACTAACTACATACATTATGTATGGTCTCAGTAAAGAATTAAAGACATCAAGCTTCCTACCATGCTTTTGATTCTTGACGATCCATGTTTCGCTATAATCGTCTTTGGTCAATTTTAGACTTAATTCATTTGGTGTAGATGTTGGTTTGGAATCCAACATTCTCGATTTTTTCAAAATTTCTTTTGCATACATAGATTGAGAGACAAATATGCCCTTCTTTGTTTTCTTTACCTCAATGCCAAGAAAATACTTCAACAATCCCAAATCAATCATTTGAAATTCTTTTTCATGGCTGATTTAAATTGATCAATTTCTTTGTTCGAATTTCAAAGAAAAATAGATCATCTATGTAAAAAACAACAATTAAAATATCACCATTTTTTTCTTTGATGTAGAGTGTGGGCTCATTGCTACTTTTGCTAAAGCCATTACTAATCAAATAGGAGTCAATCCTACTGTACTCAGCTCTTGGTGCTTTTTTCAGTCCATATAAAGCTTTCTTCATCTTGTACACCTTTGTTTTATGCCCTAAGATGCATAAATAGGTGGTTGGCCCATATACACTTCTTCTTCTAGCACTCCATTCAAAAAGGCTGACTTTACATCCATTTGATGGAATTTCCATTTCGATGAGTATTTATTACAATAATTATTCTCTAAATTTCTAGCCTTGCTATCAGAAGCAAACATCTAATTGTAATCACGTCTAAGCCTCTATTTATAGCCTTTGACAACTAATCTTGCCTTACGTCTTTCAATTTTTCCTTCAAGAGTAGTCTTTATTTTATAAAACCACTTTGCTCCAATGACTTCCTTTCCTTCTGGAAGATCTAATAGCTCCCATGTATGATTCTTTTCTATTGCATGCATTTCTTCATCCATGGCCTCACACCATTTCTTTTCTTTAATTACTTTTTCAACAATAAATAGGATCAATTGCTGCTGAAAATAAAACAAAATTAATCATCTCATCTTCATTTTCTTCATACCTTAACTGGTCATAAATTTCTTGAACATTTATCATTCAACCTTGTTTCGCAATGAGTTTGATGATGATGAAGATGCTTCATTTGTTGGTCATTGATACTTTGTTGGCTGCTGCCATTAGAAAGTTCACCCCTTTGAGAAATGGGTGTCCAACTTGGTACATTGTTTACTCTTCTTTCGTTGCTTGTGCACGATGATAGGTGCAATTTTATTTTCTTGTGGCTGCTCCACTTCTTGTGCATCTCCCCAAAATGCTTCCTTAATGAATTGAACATCTCTTCGATTATCAACTCCTTAGTAAATGGATTATGCAATCTATATGTTTTCGATTGCTCACTATATCAAATGAAAATGCACTTCTCTCCTTTGTTATCCCATTTTGATCTTCTTTGCTTGGGCACATGTGCATATGCTACACATCCAAATATTCTCAAGTGTTCAACACTTGGTTTTCTTCCACTCTATGCTTCTTGATGTATTTTGTTCCTCACACTCTTCGTAGGACATCTATTCAACAAGTATACACTGTCTCCACATCTTCCGCCCAAAATTCATTAGACAATCCTCTAGTTGTAAGCATTCTTCTTGCCATTTATCAATGGTTCTATTCTTCCTCTCGCCTACACCAATTTGTTGTGGTGTATACCTAGCTATGAACTCGCTTCTTGATCCTCGTGCTCATTACGAAATTTAATAAACCATTGGATATATACTCTCCCCTCTATCAATTCTCAATGTCTTTATATAATGGCCACTATGCTTCTCAACCATGGATTTAAACTGTTTGAATAATTCAAATGTCTTTGATTTATTTTTAGAAAATAAACCCATGTCCTTTTGTTGAAGTCATCTATGAAAGTAATGAAATATAAACTTTTATTCATAGAAGGAGATTTCATGGGACCACACAAATCTAAATATACTAGCTCGAGAGGTGAGCTTGCTCTCCATGATTTACCTAAGGGAAAAGTATTTTTGTGTTACTTCCCAATATGCATGCCTCACAAACCTTGTCTGGTTGTTCAATAGAGGTAATCCTTTAACCGTATTCTTATTATGAAGAACATGCAATCCACCATACCTCAAATGTCCATACCTGAGATGCTGAGAGTGGATTGATCAATGACTATTGTCTTGAATGTTGTTGTGTCTACTACACTTTGTATCCTCAAGGAAAAATTCTTTTTATGTGTCATCCGCACAACTACAATCAGCTTGTTTCTTCCACCTTTATCATATATAACACATTATCCATTCTCAAACTTCATCTTATATCCATTTTGGGCAAGATGCACAATGTTAACAAGATTATACTTCAATCCTGAACAAAGAAAACATTATGTATATGCTTCTTGTCTCCTTGCTTGGTGAGAATGGATACAATACCTTTACCCGTCACAGGAACTTTATCGTCTATTCCCATCTTCACTTCAGATCTGATTGATTCATCTATATTACTGAACATTTATTTATTTCCACTCATGTGGTTGCTGCAAGCACTATACAAATACCATACTTGTTTGTTTCCTTTCTCAGCTACATTACAAGTTAAAAGAAAAGCTCCACGCATTTCCTTCTTCTCAGGTTTAACTTGTTTTGCATTAGAGAATCTTGCATTATGATTATGATTTCTCATATCATATTCTTTGGACATAATGCCCAAACTTCTTACAATAATAACATTGCACATTTGATTTATCATACCTTTGTGTAGAACCACCTCTGGAAGTGTTGCTACTCCTTCCTCTTTTTCTAGCATGTGGCTCTTGATGACTATGTCTTCCACCTTCTTGTTGGTTGCTAAATATTCCTCTTCCTCGATATATGCTCCTCTCCCCAAACCTATAACATTTGTGTTTGTTTTGAAGGCTTGTTCATGGAGGATATGGCTGATATACTCATCCTTTCTTCATGGGTTTGCAAAGAACCCATCGGCTCAAGAACACTCATATGTTTTAAGTGATCCTTAGACTCTCTATCAGAACCACAACTAGGTCAAATTTGATCGGAAGCCTTCTCAATACCTTCTCTATGATTCTATGCTCTTCTACCACATCACCATTTGTCCTCATTTGATGACAATGGTCATAGTCCTGTAAGAATTTCATTTATGA
This sequence comes from Taxus wallichiana var. yunnanensis, assembly GCA_018340775.1. Classification (NCBI taxonomy): domain Eukaryota; kingdom Viridiplantae; phylum Streptophyta; class Pinopsida; order Cupressales; family Taxaceae; genus Taxus; species Taxus wallichiana. Next base: position 571,504,305 of record CM031236.1, read on the forward strand.
CTCTGTTTCTATCCCGATAAACGTTTCAAACTCTCTCCTTAGCATCTCGTAGTCGACTACCTTCACCTTGTCACTACCTATTGTGCAAGGTGTCCCAAGATTTATTAGAGTTAATAGCTATTGATATCCTTGGAAATATTGAATCAATGACTACATTCTAGATGTAGCTAAAAGCTTTTGCAGATCCTTTCTTCTATTTTCCTTCAAAGCATTCTTTTCAGGCATTGAGTAAGAGCATTAAATGCAGCCTATTCTGTTACCTTTGTGTAGCCTCCTTCAACCAATTCCCATAGCTCTTGAGAAGAGAACAAAGTCTTCATTTTAATACACTAGATATCATAATATTTCCCATCAAATATTGGGGGTTATTGCCAAGATTTATTACTAGAAGCCATTACAACTCAACCTGAAAATAAAAACATAGACCCACAAAATATTGAGCTCTTGTTTGTTTGCTCGATACCAGTTTGTTGGCAAAATTTAGTGCCAAATGCAACCAGTAAGGGAAAGACACAACTAGTAAAACAAATAAATCATACACACACAAAATATATTATGATAATTCGATAAATTTTACAATCCCAAAGCTACTGCTCTATTTTTCAATTGTTGTTCTTCTTGTGTCCAAATCTTCTTTCCTTTTTCTTACAAAAATTTCCTCTGTGTTGTTGAACATAACTATTTGCAAAATATTCCCCTTTCTATTTTATCATTTTTTCTATTGTGTTGCTATGATTTCTCTCTCTTTTCTTCTATCTGTATTTTCTTCCGAGCCGCTACTCTCTATTCTCTTCTTCTCTATTTTTGTGTTGTTGCACGAATGAATAATTATTCTCTCTCTCTCTCTCATATTATATGACTGCGTAGATATATATATTCTCCTTACAATTTTACCATTTTAAAAATATACTTCCCCTTTACTATAAAATATGCCTCCAAAATTTACCCGAAATAATATAAAATGCCACATATATATTAAAATATATTGGCTTGGGCAAGTTACAAATATTCCACAACAATCAATAAAGACGGACCCAAAATATTAAGAAAAACAATTAAACCCGAGATGTAAAGTCCGTAGGGAGGAGAGCACGGAAATCTCTGGAAAGGTGCCGCATGGACATGCTTTGGTCCGGTTCAAAAATTTTCAACGCCAAATAATAAAACAACAAAAACAATTAATATCAACCAAAAGGTAGTTGGGAGCGGGAGTTCAAAGAATGTAGGGTATCGTGCACGTAGATGTCATTTTTTCCGTATGTGACAAACGACGAAACACTATAATAGGATAATGGTAGTGAAATTTGTGATATACATAGGCTTTCATTATTGTGCATATGTGAAAACGACGCAAACACCGTAATAGTATACTAATAGTAAAATTCTTTGGTATATACTGGTGCCGCATTTTTCAGGCGTATAGGTCGATGACGCCAACACCGTATTAGGTTACTCAGTGAGTGAAATTCGGTGGTATACACATGCTATCATTTTTGTGCATATTGATGGATTTAGAAAATAGGTAGGGGTTTCGAAGGATGGGAATTGAGGATCAAAGGTCATGGTATGAGAGGATGTGCGGTGATTAGACTTGGATTAGGTTGGTTGATTAAGGATTGTGATGGGATTTGGGTTGTGATTATTTGATTAAGGATGGTTGATTATAATGATGTTTGATTGATTAAAATTTTAAGGTGATATGATGGTTAAGGGTGTTCACAAGCAAGCAACCAACATGAAATGCACACCCTAACTAGTCAAGTGGGATTTCCATCAAGTTATTGCCCAATTTCTACACCACACACCGATGCTGGTTCCACAATTGGCTCTCCACCTATGTGTCAATATGGGGCCTGATGGTGAGTGATCTTGGGGAGAGTGGCCTCTCGCACAATAGCTTGATATGCGGCCAAAAGGCTACCTAGACTAGGATATATGAGCTCATAAGGGAGTACTGATATAACTTACGTGACGTGGGGGCCAAGTTTGTGTTCTAATGATGTTTTCGAGGCCTAGGTATTGGGATGTGGAATCCCCTCACTTCGCGCCGCTCTTAAAACAAGTTATCTTTTAGCCAATAACGACAATTCTCCAAGAATTTATATACCGCGCTGTCGAACACGATGTGTGTCTATGTGCGTGGAGGTGAATTCCACTGGCCATGAGACCCATAAGACTATGGCAAGTGTGTGGATGTCACTTCCATGTCACATTTCCCCTATAAAATAAAAAGGGGAAGGCTAGGTATTTTGATCCTCAAGATCGCCCCAGATGCGAGAGAGGAGAACATACACGGTTTTGCCTTCGAGATAAACAAGAAACAATGTAAAACACACAATAAAGATGATGCAAGATAATAAAATTAAACGATAAAGATTATGTGATTAGGTCTTCTATAGGAGGAAATACAAAACAAATGTTAGTAATTTGATTTATAAACCCAAATGTCTTGGACCGATCATCCTAAAAACAAAGGGTTAGTAGTTTTAGACTATTTTTATCTTTGATAAGCGTAGGAAGATGCACACAAATTCTTAGTAGTTTGGAGCAAGAATAATATAACTCAATGTGTAGTTAAAATGACAATATTTAGAAAAATTAAAACTATGAATAAAGTATCTTATAAAATGCTAAATTAATGCTTTCATTGCATAGGATACTAGGAGTGAAATACTATGGTATACACATGCTATATTTTTATGTGTATTTGACATGATGACACAAACACCCTATTAGGATACTAGCGATGAAATTATGTGGTATACATGAGCCATCATTTTTGTGCGTATGTGACAAACGACACAAACAACATAATAAGATACTAGTAATAAATAAATGTGGTATACACAGCTGCCATTTTTGTGTGTATGTGACAAACGATGCCAACATAGTAATAGGATACCGTGGAGTGAAATTATGTGGTATACACAAGCTGTCATTTTTGTGCGTATGTGACAAATGATGCAAACAATGTAATAGGATATCGGGTAGTAAAATTCTTTGGTATACACAGTTATCATTTTTGTGTGTATGTGACAAATGACGCAAACACCGTAATAGAAAGCATACGGGTAGTGATATTTACCGTATACACAGGTTGTCATTTTTGTGTGTATGTGAAAAATGACACAAACACCGTAATAGGATACTGATAGTGAAATTTTGTGGTATACACAGGCTATCATTTTTGTGTGCATGTGAAAAACGATGCAAACACCGTAATAGGATACTGGTAGTGAAATTTTGTGGTATACACAAGTTTTCATTTTTGTGCATATGTGACAAATGACGCAAACACCGTAATAGGATACTGGTAGTGAAATTTTGTGGTATACACAGATGTCATTTTTGTGCACGTGTTAAAAACAACGCAAACACCTGTAATAAGATATTGGTAGTGAAATTATGTGGTATACACAGTCGCCAATTTTATGCGTATGTGACAAACGCCGTAAACACCATAATAGGATACTAATAATAAATATTTTTAGTATACGCAGTTGTCATTTTTGTGCGTATGTGATAATCCACCTAGGAATATTAAGAGTAAACTAGATCTTACCAATCCACCTACCCCGCAGTTGATTGCTAGGTGGGTGTTATTAAATTGAAAGTAAAAAAAAAGTGCAGAGCTCGCATCAGTAAATAAAAGTGAGACTCGAATAGATAAAAATATAACGGTAAAGGAGGCAAAAGAATTGTTTCAAAACAAAAAATCATGTATGCAGCTTTAGTCCCCTTAACAAATATTCTCTTTTTCACACATCTTGTTTATAATAATGTGTTTTGTGATCATAATTAGGTTATGATATTTGCTAACCGATGTATACTGAGCCAACAATGTTTCACGTTTCTCAATATGGATTTAATAATTTGAGGATCTCATATGTTTGAGGTTGCATTTGGTCCCGGAGCATTTGGTCTCTTCCCAGAATCCATATATGTTTCAATTTTTTTATATACAGTGAAACTGATGGGAGGATTTTTGCAGGGTCATTTCTAGCCACATTCTTGAGCCACTTTTGGCATTGAATAGTGAAGAAGGCAACCTTTTAATGTTTGGTGTCATTGTCGAGGTGTTTTAGCATCGAATAAGTTGGTTCATCTACTTATTAGCTACCCCTTTTTTAAAGGTATCCTTTTTCTTGTTTTCATTCATGGGAGCCATGTCTTATGTTCTTATTTAAAAGTGCATGTTTCAGCCGACCAAATTAATTGGCATATGAGTTAATAACTTATCATCCGACTAGTCATGGACGAATTTCCCATTTTTCAAGTGAAAACAAGTACATTGACATCTAGTAATGCACAATTCTTTCACATGAATTCTATATGCTCCCAAAAGGTGGCTTTCAATGGCTTTAGGAAGAGAGCAACACAAAGCAATATGGCACATGTCAACCAAGCCAAACCTCACACATGGAGATAAGTCTGGGTACACCATTCCAAAAGAACTTATGGGGTATCTTGTTGATTTCACACAGATGTTTACTCCCGGGAATTCTACCTTATTAATATGATCTTCTTCTTTTTTAATTTAATCTCTACCAAAATAGGTAGATCCAAGTCTCAATATATAAGTATTGTTATTAATACTATACATGTTTTCGTGTAAAATACTTCACACACGATTGCATTGTGACTCTATTAACCAAAAATATATAAAATGTCTATCTGTGAACAATTTTAAAATCTAAAAATCTCATAGTTTCATTCAGTTGAATATTGTTTTTAGTTCCAACTATTTTGCACCTTTAGTTCAAAAGAGGAACAATGCAGAATTATGTCAGATATAAGGCTTCTTTAATAAAATACTTTGCAACTCCTCTCTACCTGCCAATTCTCCTACAATGAACCACATAATTGAGCTTCATAGAAAAAGTTTTGATGTTTTGGCGCTTAAAAGTTTATAGTGTTTAATCGATGGAATGATGAGTCTCGCAGTTGTGTAAGGCAACGAAAACCAAAGCAATGCATCTTAAATGCTCGCCACCTTTTGTTGTCCTTTCCTCCGTCTTTCTTTGCCTTGGGACCCGCCTTGGGAACTAGTTTTTCTTGGTCAAGTGAGTTTATGACTAGACGTCACTAAGGTAGTGAGTCCCATAGATAAACGCGTTGCATATATGACATTCTATATGACATCTTATGGTGTTTCTTATGAGGGTCATGCGATCCTGTCAAGAGGATAGATGGCTCTAGTTGTGGCGGAGTGAATATGTGTGGGGATGGGAATCATGATAACTTATACCCACCTCGTAAGGAAAGGTGGGGTTCAATTCAATGGTGGATGCTTTCCAATCTAATTAGAAACGAAAATAAAAGTAAAATGCAAGCGTCGTTGGAATGTGGAAGGTGAGTTTGGAAAAAGGGCAAACATAGCCCACCTAATATTCGTGGACTGCCCATCAGGCCTGGAAAATAAAATTATCTATGCATGTCTAATCAAAATTTGTTGACGGCTTAGCTCTTTCAGATCGCTATAATTTCCAGTAATTTTTATGGATATATTTATTATTTGTTCATAGATATATAGATAGATATTATGTTTTTATATTAACCACTTAACAAAATTTACGGTTTTCAAAAATTTTACCCTGTCATTGTTTACGGTTTCTAAAAATTTTCACCTGTAAATACGGTTAAAATCACAAAAAACGGCCTACAGCCTGTCAATTTCCAGCAGGAGCCCATTGTCCTGTGGAGTAGGCCTAAATTTAAGTGTAGTACAGTAGTGTGATGTGTCATCGGATTTGACAGGGTATCTGTGCTTTTTATTATGTCATTTTTTCCTTATCAAAAACATATATGGTGATGGCGATTGGAGCAGGGGCACCATTATTACGTGGGAATCAATTGATGTGCCATTATTGCAGCTGCTCTTCTTTCGACAGTCCCAGTCCCACAACAGTCAAATCTCATCTCTGCTCGGTCTTGTCTTTTTCTATTGAATTGGCTGGCTAAGTACTAACTTGCCGATGCCTGCATCATCTTCATTTTCTTGATTGCTGGGCATTGAAAAGATAAAGTAAAATTAGTCAGGTCGATGTTGTCAATTACGAATCTGCCAATGCCATCATATTCATTTTCTTGATTGCTCGGCCTCGCCAGGCGCCTGTTTTAATAGTTTTTTGTCATTTTTCTTCTGGAACAAACATTATTGCTGGGGCCTTCTTTGATGCTTTGTAAATCGTACATTGACAGGCTGTGGGCTGTTTTTTGCAGGAAAAAATAGGAAATCTTAAATAATGACAGGTTAAAAAATTAAAAAACTGAATAATTTTTTTAATAATTGTTAAAATATATATGATCAAATCATAAAAATACATACAGAACATATTAAAATTTACAGTCATTGAAAAGAAATAAGCAAGCCGTCATCGAATTTTGATTTTTTCAGCCCTGCCAGCAATAATGTTTTTTACTTTTTCTTAAGAATACTTACCGCTACCTAAATACCTAACGATGATGGCATTGGCAGATTCGTACGTCGCCGGTGCCAGCCAATTCAATGAGTGGACTGTTGTGGGAGTGAGTGGAGTGGGACTCGCAGGGGTTAAATTTGATCCTGTCAAATCAATTGATTTCCACGTAATAATGGTGGGGTGCCCCTGCTCCCATCGCCATCACCACAGATGTTGTTGATACCTAAGAAAAAATTTGACATAATAAAAAGCCCCAATGCCCTCTCAAATCCGATGACACACCACACCACTGTAGTACATTTAAATTTAGTTCTATTTATTCTACCTGTGATTTGAATTTAGGTCTAATTGTAGATATAATGTCTTGAATACATAACACTCAATAGTTGTCATAGTACAACTTGATAGTTGTCATAAAAGTATATGGTAATTAGTCATTTTTGACATGATAACACCCAATCACATCATGCCATGTAAGATCTGTCATTATTAAATATTCAATGTTCAACCATTATCACCCATGATCAAGTGTGGGTCTCAATCAAAATTTAGGGTAACTCAAATTTTCTATTTTAAATCAATTCAAAATATGTCTTTTCCTCCAATTTAACACTTAAAAAATCTTGAGCTACGTGTTGGTGAAAAATTAGGATCTCACATTGTGCTCAGTGCGAGAGAGGAAAAGTGGGAGTGAAAGAGAAATCACATCATATTTTAAAATCGTACACATACATTTTTATTTTAACTTTGAAACAAATTATTAAAAAAATAAAAAATTGCAATCAAGACAACTAATTAGATGGCCATTTCAAGAAGTGATTGTAATTCCAAGTGCATTTTATATTGGCCTATTGAAAAATAAATTATAAACATGAAGTTTTAAAAGAATATTTGATTTCTTGTAGCTCAAGACACATTTTTAGAAATAGACAACACATAACAAATACATTCAACAAGGCAAACAAGACCCAGAAAATGTAATACAAAAAGATAACCTCCGCCAAACCATTAGTAAACTTTCCCATAAGAGTAGTCTATAATTCTTTTCTCCACATGTCATGTAGCCAAATATGATTTAATGATCATGCTCATGAGCTTCAAGTTCAAACAACCTTACTCATTTTACCCTAATTCTATGTGGATGTCTGGGAATGTGACCGCCTTCTTTGAAATTATAATAGTGCAACAACACCTTATAAGAAAACAATAAATATTGGGTGATTTTTTTGCTCCATGTGTTATCCATCCACTATCATTAGGTCATAGGATGCTCAAAAATATTTGAAACTAACACACAAGCTATAATGTACTATTCAACAAGGAAATATATAGGTATAGTACCTAAATTTTGGTCATGGGGAACATAACAATAACATGTAGGTGTAGTACTTGGAAATTTTGTCACGACGTTTAGGTGAGTTGGTAAAAAGGCCAATTGTGTCTAAGGAGTCCATTGAACTAAACATATAAGCACATCTCCTTAAAGCACATTACACATAATTTACTCAAATATGGATGTACATATCTATTGTCGCCCTAGATCACATATCTCTAGTCATAATATGTGATGGCATTTGTAAGTCGCCTTCACGGGACCGTGTTATGCGTTGGTCATAAATTCAAGTTTTATCTGTCATTTTTAGTTGATTCCGTAGTTGCTCCACTACTCCCGTGAGTATAAATGATTCTCTATCAAAGAAGTTTCTACTTGGTAAAAGTGAAGTTTGTTAACTTTTTCATTAAGGGAAAAAAAGTTTACCTAGACAATAAAAGGTAGGTTTTAATTTGCCAATAGGAAAAGCACTAATAATTATAACCTTTTATTTAATCTAAAGGGTAGTTCCGATAGTAAAGGTTGTAATTTGTCTTACATTTTCTAGTATTGTCCAAATATCATAATGGTATGGTTCTTATTGTTCTACTTAAGTATGGTTTTGATAAATGTTTTTTTGTTTAGATGATTTATTTAGAATTTGTTCACTTGTTTATCATGCTACTTAGACAATTTTTCTATTGTTTGTTGCTTATATTTCTCTATTAATGTTTTAATCATCCTAAAACCCTAAATTTCTAAAGAATGTAATTATTTTAATTTTCTTATGTTCTAAATAGGTAGAATTTTGCAATTTTGTTTATTTGATTAATTTATATCTCTTTAGATTTAATTGCAATGGTATGTGGTTAGATTGAAGTGAATTATAAGAGATAACCGACATTCCACAATTACATCATTCTAAATCACATAGGATTGAACATTCAACATTATTACCTTGTAAGGTTGTATCATTATTTTATTAGTTCCAAATGTGATTGTTCTTAAGCTCTTTCTATTTTTATATTTCATAATTAATTAGCTCAATGTGGTCATAGCTTTCATCGTTGCATTCTAATTTATTGTGTGCTTGTAATGGCTCGCCCACTTGATTTGATTAATTAGTATCATGGCTCCATTTCTACAAAAATCATGAATATCAAAGTCTTGATGTTCATATGCGATAATCTAGATTTTAAGAATGAAAGTATTAGTCTAAACCAAACTAATGCATATTGATTTGAATTGAGTGTTTCAAATGTACACAACCACTTATTCATTCCTTTGTAGAACACAACAAAGGAATAAAAATAATAATAAACATGGACTCGAGCTGATTCATATCATGTATAATTATATATTTCTTCCATTAATATTACATCCTCTAATGATGATTATTAAATTTCAAATGATAGATATTATGATTCTAAATGGGAACGACAAGATATCATTAGTAGTTGATACATCTATTAATCAAAATGCTATATAAAATCCTACTAATATCTATAGAACAAAATATTGTTTTATAAGGTCTCCTTATTCTTCATTCTCAATATATAATAATATGAAATGATTAAAATAATTCGAGTACTATTCTTCCTCTTCATGTTCTTATTATTGAAAGTGTTAATATTAGAATGGTCATAACTAATCTCAAAGCTTTACAACTTCCTAATTTTCAACCACCTAAGTTTCATTAAAACAAACCTTGTAATGTTTCACATCCTTCTTTAACATCTTATATACGTTCTTCTTTAACATCTTATATACTATCTTCTTTAACATCCTATATACAATCTTCTCTTACTCCTCTATACTGGTGTAAAATTATGCAAAAGTTGTTATGACGCATGCATTATGTGATTAACAAAGGAAATTTATAATTTTTTTCTGAATGGCTTCAAATCCCAAACGATAGGTTCAATTCTGATAATTTAGTTTCAAAACCCTTTCGTACATGAACACGTGATTATTCTTTCTTAGACGGGTTTATTTCTTGTAAATTTTTACCATACAATAAAAAAGGACACCCAAGTCAACATTTAGATAATTTAATGCTTACTGATTATAGATTTCTCATGATGATACATTCATAACAACATTATTTATAGGAAGTTACATGGATTGATTGTGCGCTTTATTGATATTTTTGCCAGCTTGATGTGAGTTCATACATTCATTTCGACAAATAAGTAATTAGTCGCTCATTTTAAGATCATTATTGCTAATAGGATTGCATTTTTCGAATTTTCTCATCATAGACAAACACCCAACAATGAGCATGTGCTTAATGACAAGCTTATGATGTGTAATTTATAGAAGACAAATTTTTTTAATACTTACACATATTTTGATGAACTTTCATGTGTATTTTACGCTTTTGGATTTAATATTTTAATGGAAATGATTATTTAATGTGATGTCAATAATCTCACTTATTCCAAATTTTGAAATAAACCAATTTATAAGGAAAACGAAATGCCGATGATTTTAAGCATAAGAATTCCCACTAATTTGTAATTTTTATAAAGGAACGACCTAAAAGTTTGTGGAACCATTACATCATTTTGACAATTTACACCTTATCGTTACCTATAAGTCATTTTAAACTAACCCAATTTCTAAAATTCACATCTTAAAGTCCAACTTAAAACTTTTAATATGAGGTGGCTACAAATGGTAATGCTAAGCATGCACTTCTCAATTCCGTATTCAAAGAGGAGAAATGCAAACACTCAAATTTTATATGTTATCCTTGGAAATGTTTCTATACTAAGAAAAATGCTCGATTTTATTCTTAATAAACATATCCCTCCCTCTCTCATGACATGAAAATATCAATCATTTCTCTCTTATTGAACCATTCCATATTAATTATCCACAACAACTATAAAACTAGAGACATATTTCTCATACTATGGCTCCAGGAGTCTAAACATCACATATGTTTACATAGGTGATCGGTCAACCGCCAATGATAAATATCCCTCAAAAGTGGTAAACATCCCATTGGATGTTGACCTACCACCAATGCAAACATATGTGATGGATAGGCTCATCCCTATGGCTCTATCTTCTTTTTCACCTCTCTAAGACCATTAAGATTTGACCAATCCATACTATTATCCGGATTGATCTATATCATTTCATAAAATCATTTCTAACGAATCTTATAACAATTGTAAAACATCATATCAATGAAGTAGTTCTATGTAGGCCATACATAATGAAAAATATTTGACCTTTGAAATCCTATATTGGAAAGTCAATGGTAGTTTATAAGTCACTGACATTCTCAAGAACTTCCATCAGAAATATCAATACTAGAGTACTTAATACTCTCTTAAATATTCTTAGAATAGTTACATATTAGTTAAAGCAACCACCACATAAATCTGAAATACTCAAACATGGTTCACAAGTCTAGCTTACTATATTACCAAGAATCAAAGGTCCTATAACCATGCCTTAAAAAGAGAAAGTCACTTCACACATTCGAAATGTATTTAAAGGAAAAAGGGATAAGTCTAATCATTTGAACCACACCATAAAGCACACTTCTCATGAAATAGGTACAATTTATAGTCTATAATTAGGTCGTTATCTTTATGTCAAGAGACACTATGGAACTAATAAGGAGTTGGTTTATGCATCTATACCCACATGAACCTAAACTAAGAGACATATATTATGGTTTCTCCCACTTGATGGTATTTACTACAACACTTACATTGGTTCAACAAGGGTGTAAATCAAAGGGTATCTAAACATTACTTGACACATATATCTTTTTATTTGTTTTATAGTTATCCATATTTTCTTTTCATCAGAGGCCAATATTGCATGAGGACAAAAGTTTTGGTGATTCCTTGTGATAGGCCCAATGCCGCTCATTTATAATCTAGTGAAGGGTAAACATAGTTGTTGAACAACACTATGAACAAAGTCAAAACCATACACAACATTGCTAGAATATACTATGCCAAAAATAGAGATGTATGATTGTACATATGCACATTTTAAAGTTATAGAATCTTAGAATAAAAATTTCTATAGTCGAGTATCATTGTCACCTTTTTTCTATATTGTTGGTTGTGGAGCATGATCTTATTGGTTAAAACTCATATCTTGGTGTTGGAAGGAATGTAACCCCCTTACGGTTTGAGGGGATAGCCCACCCGACGAGATATTTGGGGGAATCGCCTCGAAAGCCACATTTTATATGTATTTATTGATCGTAAAATGTGGGCCTTTCATTATTAGGTCACAAATCTAGTGGTATAGGTTAAAGTGATTTTTTTATGTTGGTCTAAAAGGGATGTGAGATGTGGCTCATTTTTATTCCTATTTTTGTTGCAATTGTGAAAAGATTGTGTGTTATCTCTCGAAAGTGCACCTCAGAGAGAGATAGTCAGAGGTGTTCTAAGTTTACAAAATTGATCTCTCTCTCTTTCGTAGATACAATGGAAAAAACTCGTGTCTCTGTGGGTATACCTATTTTGAGGTGAGTCTTCGGTATCAAGGTCGGTTCCTTATCAAGTATCCTAAACTCGATTTTACGGGGCCTGAGGGTAAAATTTGATCGTGAAAAGGATTTAAAACTGAGGTGATACACCAAACTTGTATGAGGTATTTGACTGAGTATATGCACAATTGATATGGGAATGAATTCTTTATGCACAAGCCAACAATTTTCTACAAAAAATTAAGGGTAAACACTTTGATGTATTGAGGGAGAAATATCACAACAATACTGCTAAGTTAAACATACACATTAATATCATGCAGAAATTACTGAATTTGCAATAGGGTAAGATGATTAATCAGGGAATTCACATTCACAAGATTAATGGAACATACACAAGATTGCAAATAATTGGAAAGGTAGAAAATACTTCACATTCAAAGTGCAAAATTGGCAGAAAATGCTTCAACACTCATGTATCTAAAAATTCCTCCTTATTTTAATTTTCCAAGGCACACAACATATAGAAAAATTGATTCACCCACTCTTCCCAAAAATAGACTAAAGTCAGTACTTGCCCATGCATTCTATTTGTATCATTTATTTACTAATAAATAAAGGAATAAAATAAAGCAAAATAATACAAAGAGGTATTAATAGCCTTTGATTAGATCACAGTCAAATTGTAGTTGACTATTCTATTTTTAAGAAAAGCATGGGTGAATAATTTGTAAAAATAAATCTTGCTTGATGAGCAAGTCTCCTCTTAGTGTAGGAAATTTTTTTCCTCTTGCTAATATGTCCTTTTGTGGAGGCATGCAAAAATTATCTCCCGTGAGTGAGCAAAAAAATTTACATTATTTCGCAATACCTTGCCATAAAAATTCATCCAAACAAATATCTTTGATCGGGACCACTTTGTTCTGATGTCGACACTTGCTCTGTCTTCTTGTGGTCACATGGATGACACATTGTGAATCATCTCCAACCCTTCCATTACCGGGGACCACCTTTCGCAATTCACCATTTGAGGGTACGAGGTATATTTTTCAATTATTAAGGTAAATGTTCTTTGATCATACTCCACCACTTACCTATTTTTTCCTCCGATCATTGGTTTAAATGGCATATCATATAGTTTGGACCTTATATAAGTTCAATGCGAATAATGCCATTCGGCCACCCTATGTATAACACATGGTATGTAATTTGTTTGTCGACTTTTGAAGTTTGGATAACACTTGATGATTATAGTGTTATAACCCTTACCTTTTGGGTGATCATTGTTGAACATGATTTGGTCGGAAATTTAAGAATATTCGGTGCTCTGACTATAGTGAGATCCTTTTGATATGTAAAATGCAATAATTTTGTTTTAATCATGGGGCTACCCCCCTCGTGACGATGACTCACCACTCCACATGCTTTTTCTGGTGACATGGTTAACTCAGTCGAGTTTGATATGATATTTGGTGATAAATTTTAACCGCCTGATCAGTATCCTTTCGATTTGTAGCCGTTGATCTTTGACCCATGATTAGGGTTTTTGATTTAGCATTTAATGTGGTTGGTGGAATATTGATCATGGCAGTTTCTTTGATTTTATTGTTGATTGGTTTCCAATCATTGATCTCTCATCTTTGGATTCTAAACCATCGATCTCCAACCCGTGATTAGGTTTTGACCTCGCGATTAAAGTGGTGGTGGCATCCGATCATAGTGGTTTGATGGAATATTGATCGATATTCATCCCTCGATCTTTCCGCGACTTGATCTTTGATTGTCGATCCCTAACTCTGGTTGAGTTAGATTGCATCGAGGTTAGTAGGTGATTTGAAAAGAAAAGTACACGAGCTCCATAATTTGGTCATTCCTTTTTGCTCGATCCGAGCGACGAAGCCCCGGAAATTTTGTTTCGATCACCATTTCGTTTATTTAGGCTCACTCTCTTACAAGATTGGTCTTCTGAGCTCTAAGCATCTTTATCTTTGTGGTTTTTACTCGTCCGAGTTTTGTAAGCAAGGTAGTCGTGGGTGTTTGCGCCATTGTCATGAGCTTTGAGCTCGTGTACTTTGTGGGGTCTTTGATTTCTTGGTCCCGAGCTTTCAAGGTGAAGCATTGTGGTCATGGCCACTTTTTCTTGTGAACTTTGAGCTCGGTTTATGTTGTTCTTTGGTCTCTATGAGTTTCCTTCAAATCGACTCCATTTATGTGGGTTCGAGCTGGCTTTTTCTAGGTTTGTCTCTGCTTTCGTATCTTCTACGCATCTATATATTCAGTCTTTTCTCTATTAGAACTTTCTGAGTGAATTTGGATGATGCTCATCATTTTTTAGGGTAACCCTCGAGCTCGGTTCCTCGACTGTGAATGTGTTTTCTTGAGTTTTGGAACTCAGTGAGGTTTGTGGACACCATTTCTGTCCCTTTTGAGCTCTGTTAATTTGGCTTTATGAAAGAATAGTCTGTCATTTTCCACCTCTACCGAGATCAATTCTCTTGTTATGTGCACCACCTTTTATGAAGGATGGTAAGTCTCGACCTCCTAAGTATCATCATGCTTTTTCGTTTCCATTTGAATTCAAAACATTGATAATTCATTCTTTCTTTGCATTTTCTCGTGTGATCTCTTGGAACGACCTTGGTCATTTTGAGTTGAAACTCGCTCTAGGTTTGATCCTCTTTAGCTCGAACTTGATGGTCTTTGAGAGTTGTTCACCTCGACCCCAACCGGTAAGTTCTTGCTTGATCCTTAAGTCCTTTTGGAAACCCCGTGACAAATATTTAAAAAATGTGGAATGAAATGAATGATTCCTTTATCTGCACTGTATAACATCAAATTTCAATTTCAAAAGCTTGAACTTGGATAACCCAAACATGGGTATCTTTCCTTTTTCTTATGAGTTCTTGGATATGAAACTTTTCTCCCTCGATACTATAACCTATTTTTCAAGGTTATAATGGTTTTTGGAAAAGTTGAAAACCACTTCACACATTCTCTTTTAAAGCTTTGTACTACTTGATTAGATTTAGCGTCAACACCAACTGAGTTTGTGTTCTGAGTAATATTTCAAGATATGTTTACTTGCTACTTGTATTCATAAAAATCCCCCTTGAATCTAGAATGTTTATACCTTGGGTTTTTCTCTCCATTCGAGCTTCGGTATCTTCTTTGTTCGATGCAAACCCTGCACTATTATGTTCTCTATTTCAGCTTTTTGAGTTGAGCCATGGTCAAGTTGAGATCCCTTTGACCTTTTGTGGGTTTTTCGGTCTAGTTAATCTTTGTTATTATATCTGCATCGAATGAGGCATCAGAACTATGGTGATAAGCTTCAAATTTGTTAAATGTTTCTTTGATTTCTTGATAGTTTAAACCTCTCGTATAGTTTCTCGTAATGATGGTAATCTAAGATCATAGAAGTAACAAATTGATTTTACTTTTGGTATTTTCCCTTTTGACTACTCCGAATATGATATACCTTTTTATTTCTTAAAACACTACTTTAGGATGGCTTTCATCTTGTAAAATTATGAGCCCGATTTCTTGATTCCTCACTGCTTGGCATTTATCTAATCAGATCTTGGACATACTTCTCCATTTTTAGTTTTAAAATGGTTTTGAAATTTTGATTCGAAAACTAAAAACTATAGAAGTTAATCATTTACTTCTTATTTGAGAACTTGGGCAAGATATGTTATTTTCTAGAATTTTTCTGCTCACTATTCCCGCATGCTTTGAACATTGAATTTTTGTTGATATGTCAGAGTTCCATTTCTTTTCTGCTTAAATATTGTATTTGATCTTCATTACAACTTTAGTATGCATGCTGGAAAATTTAAAATGTCCATTTTACATGGCGAAGCCTCACAAATTTTTTTCCAAATTTCCTTCTTTATTTCGTTTAAGATCCGATAAATGTAATTTCTTGATTCAAATTACGTAATGTATCACTTCCTCTATGAAGTTAATTTTTTTCATACCGGGAAACTGAAATATGATAATTGGTATCTTGATCATGTCATGATTTTCTACTTTATGCACTACTTCTTTGATTTACATACATATTTAAAAGCATGTATTAGTTAAAAACAATATGATGGAAAGATGTAAATGTCCATTTTACATGGCGAAGCCCTATCAAAATTTTCTCTAATTTTCTTTCTCATTCTTATTCTCGTCATAATCTTATCCTTCTAGTTTACTTTATCCTTTATCTTTTGATTATTTTTCTTCATCTTAAAGTTTTATTCTAAACATGTACTTTTATCTCGCAAGTCTCTCCTCCGATCTCAGATCAGTAACTTCTTCTATTTCTAGAATAGCTTTTGAAGTTTGAGTTGCATTCTTCATTCATACTAGTATGTACTTGTGACTTATCTACTTCATGTACCATAGGATAGAAGGAAATGCGTGGAGATTTTCTTTTAACTTGTAATGTAGCCGAGAAAGGAAACAAAGAAGTATGGTATTTCAGATAGTGTTTGCAGAACCACATGAGTGGAAATAAATAAATGTTCAAGAATATAGATGAATCAATCGATGTGAAGTGAAGATGGGAATAGACGATAAACTTCCCGTGACGGGTAAAGGTATTGTATCCATTCTCACCAAGCAAGGAGACAAGAAGCATAGACATAATGTTTTCTTTGTTCCTGTGATTGAAGTATAATCTTGTTAACATCAGGCATCTTGCCCAAAATGGATATAAGATGAAGTTTAAGAATGGATAATGTGTTATATATGATAAAGGTGGAAGAAACAAGCTGATTGTAGTTGTGCAGATGACACAGAAAAGAATTTTTCCTTGAGGATACAAAGTGTAGTAGACACAACAACATTCAAGACAATAGTCATTGATCAATCCACTCTCTAGCATCTCAGGTATGGACATTTGAGGTATGGTGGATTGCATGTTCTTCATAATAAGAATACGGTTAAAGGATTACCTCCTATTGAACAACTGCATAAGGTTTGTGAGGCATGCATATTAGGAAGTAACACAAAAATACTTTTCCCTTAGGTAAATCATGGAGAGAAAGCTCACCTCTCGAGCTAGTATATTTAGATTTGTGTGGTCCCATGAAATCTCCTTCAATGAATAAAAGTTTATATTTCATTACTTTCATAGATGACTTCAACAGAAGGACATGGGTTTATTTTCTAAAAATAAATCAAAGACATTTGAATTATTCAAACAAGTTTAAATCCATGGTTGAGAAGCGTAGTGGCCATTATATAAAGACATTGAGAACTGATAGAGGGGAGAGTATATATCCAATGGTTTATTAAATTTCTATAACGAGCACAGGATCAAGAAGCAGTTCATAGCTAGGTATACACCACAACAAATTGGTGTAGCTGAGAGGAAGAATAGAACCATTCAATAAATGGCAAGAAGAATGCTTACAACTAGAGGATTGTCTAATGAATTTTGGGAGTAAGATGTCTGGACATGTAGATACTTGTTGAATAGATGTCCTACGAAGAGTGTGAGGAACAAAATACCTCAAGAAGCATGGAGTGGAAGAAAACCAAGTGTTGAACACTTGAGATTTTTTGGATGTGTGGCATATGCACATGTGCCAAAGCAAATAAGAACAAAATGGTATATCAAAGGAGAGAAGTGCATTTTCATTTGATATAGTGAGCAATCGAAATATATAGATTGCATAATCCATTTACTAAGGAGTTGATAATCAGAAGAGATGTTCAATTCATTGAGGAATCATTTTGGGAAGATGCACAAGAAGTGGAGAAGCCACAAGAAAAGAAAATCGCACCTATCATCGTGGCTCAAGCGAGAAGGAAGAGTAAACAATGTACCAAGTTGGACACCCATTTCTCAAAGGGGTGAATCTTCTAATGGAAGCAGCCAACAAAGCATGCAATGACCAACTAATGAAGCATCTTCATCATCATCAAACTCATTGCAGTAAACAAGGTTGAATGATAAATGTTCAAGAAATTTATGACCATTAAAGTATGAAGAAAATGAAGATGAGATGATTAATTTTGTTTTATTTTCAGCAAAGAATCGATCCTATTTATTGTTGAAAAGTAATTAAAGAAAAGAAATGGTGTGAGGCCATGGATGAAGAAATGCATGCAATAGAAAAGAATCATACATGGGAGCTATTAGATCTTCCGTAAGGAAAGGAAGTCATTGAGCAAAGTGGTTTTATAAAATAAAGACTACTCTCAAGGAAAATTGAAAGACGTAAGGCAAGATTAGTTGTCAAAGGCTATAAATAGAGGCTTGGATGTGATTACAATTAGATGTTTGCTACAATAAAGCAAGGCTAGAAATTTAGAGAATAATTATTGCAATAAATACTCATCGAAATGGAAATTCCATCAAATGGATGTAAAGTCAGCCTTTTTGAATGGAGTGCTAGAAGAAGAAGTGTATATGGGCCAACCACCTAGTTATGCAATCTTAGGGCATAAAACAAAGGTGTACAAGATGAAGAAAGCTTTATATGGATCTGAAAAAAGCACCAAGAGATGGGTACAGAGAGGATTGATTCCTATTTGATTAGTAATGGCTTTATCAAAAGTAGTGTGAGCCCACACTCTACATCAAAGAAAACAATGGTGAGATTTTAATTGTTGTTTTTTATATATATGATCTATTTTTTACTGGGAATTCAGACAAAGAAATTGATCAATTTAAATCAGCCATGAAAAAAGAATTTCAAATGATTGATTTGGGATTGTTGAAGTATTTTCTTGGCATTCAAGAAAAGAAAACAAAGAAGGGCATATTTGTCTCTCAATCAATGTATGCAAAAGAAATTTTGAAAAAATTAGTAATGTTGGATTCCAAACCAACATCTACACCAAATGAATTAAGTCTAAAATTGACCAAGGATGATTCAGAAAGAAACATGGATCCTACAAGATACAAAAGCATGGTAGGAAGCTTGATGTCTTTAATCGCTACAAGACCATACATAATGTATGTAGTTAGTTTGATTTCTAGATGTATGGAGACACCAAATGAGTATCATTAGTAAGAAGGCAAACGAATATTGAAGTATGTGAATGGAACACAAAATTATGGAAATTTATATGTGCTAATAATAATTATTTTCAATTAGTTGGATATAAAGATAGTGATTCATCAGGTGTAGTGATGATGATAGAAAGAGCACATCTAGATATGTGTTCAATGTTGGATCAGGAGCCATTTCATGGGCTTCGAAGAAACAATCTGTAGTTTCTTTGTCTCATGCATAAGTAAAGTATATTACAACAAACTCAAGCACTTGTCGGATGATCCGGTTGAAAAGAATCCTCTAATATGTCTATGATTTATTGTGATAATATGTCTTTGATTGCATTATCTAAAAATCTAGTTTTTCATGGTAGAAGCAAGCATATAGCTATTAGATATCATTTCATTTGTGAATTGGTGGAGAAAGGAAAATTGGGCTAATATTTTGCAGTCGAGAAGCAAATGACTAGTGACATTTTCACCAAACCTTTGTCAAAGGAAAGGTTTGGGAAATTGAGAACAAATTTGGGCATCATAAAAGGACCACCTAGCTCCAGAGATTAATTTTGTTTGGCTTGAGTTTAAGGGGGAGTGTCAAAATTTTATAACCTCGATCCCAACATCAATTTAAAACCTGTCACGACATTTATTTCCTTTGTCATTGGTATTTTAAACTCCCACTCCCCAACTACCTTTTGGTTGATATTACTTTTTTTGGCCATTGAATGTTTTTTAAACCCCCACCAAAGCATGTCCACACGACACCTTTCCGGGAGATTTCCCTTTCTCTCCTCCATATGGCCTTAAAGTCCCGGGTTTAATTGTTTCGCTTAATATTTCGGGTCCAGATTTATTGATTTTCGTGGAATATTTGTAAATTCCCAAGCCAATATTTTTTAATATATATGTGGCATTTTATATTATTTCGGGTAAATTTTTGGAGGCATATTTTTGAAAGAAAGGGAAGTATATTTTTAAATATAAGGAAATGGTAAAATTGTAAGGGGAGAATATATATATATATATATATATATATATATATATATATATATATATATTTATATATATATACACACACACGCACATACATATATACGTAGATACATACATACATATACATACATACATACATACATACGTATGTATGTATGTATGTATGTATGTATGTAGATGTATATGTATATGTGTATATACACACGCACACCTATACATATACATATACATACATACATACATACATACATACATACATATATATGTATGTATATGTAATAACATAATACGAGAGAGAGAGAAGAATTATTCATTTGTGTCCTGTAGCATAGAAATAGAGAAGAAAACAATAAAGAGTATCGATCAAAAGAAAATACAAAGAGAATAAAAGAGAGAGGAATCAGCAGCAAAGACAATAGAAACAGATGATAAAAAGAAAGGGAATATTTTTCAAATAGTGTGTGCAAGATGTACGAGAGGAAATTTTTGTAAGAAAAAGAAAAGAATATTTGGACACAAGAAGAGAAACAATTGAAAAAGAGAGTAAAGATCTCTGAGATTGTAGAATTTCTCGAATTAATATAATATATTTTATGTGTGTATGGTTTATGTTTTTACCTTGGTTGTGTCTTTCCTTCATCGGTTTCACTGGCATTAAATTTTTCAAACACATTCATCATCAAAGCATTCATCCTAATGAATCAAAGTCAAAGAAAAAATCACTCTTACCCTTTTGTCCAAACCGCCCTTCAATTCCCTTCACTAGCTTTCTAGCTTCAAAAGCTCAACTTCTTACTTCTTACCTTCAACATCTCCTTTCAATACCTAGAACTATGTCACATCACCTCAACTAACCTTAAACTTGAATCAAAGTGCTCAAAACTCCAAACTTCTTTTTTGTCAAACCGCCTACTAGATGCCCTTAAGACAATCATTCTTGCATGCTCCATAGTTGGAGACATCTATAGCTACCCAAAAAAATATATTAACTCCTTCCAATACCCTTTATCATCCTCATGGTTTTTGCAAAATTTCAAAACCCTACTCCTCTTCTTGTTCTCCCTATCACACTTTCCTCTTCCTAGGCCCACTCTAGGCCTACTAGCCTTGGGACAATCCTTTTCCCTTCCTAACTTCATTTGTATGAAGTTTTCAAGCATAATATATTCACATTTGGGTACCCACTAAGGAATTATAGTTTTCCCTCAAGTTTCATTATCTAACTCCACTCTTAGGCCCCACTTTCTTTGTTAACATGCCTTTCTCAACTAGGCTTATAAAATGTGTCACTGTCCTTGATGAAGAATGTCGGCATTATTTACTAGTTTCACAAATGAATTCTAAAAAAATGAAGTCTGTTGAAGGACCATTTCATGGCTATTACTTCAAATTTTCAAGGAAATATTTCTTGTTTGGGTGTTTTTAGTACACATTTTCTCTTAAAATCCTAGATGGGTCTGAGTCTAGACTGCAAGACAAATTTTGGTATATCTTCCACTAATTTTTTATTCAAGTTTCTAAATTTAGTCAATAATTTTGTGACATTTCCCACTTCACTTCTAATTTACCAAGAAGGTTTCTTTCCTTCAAACATTTGCATTTTACGCGTTCTTCATTTGTGGAAGATCAGAAGGCTACAAGAAAAGAAAGTTACCATTCTTGTTATCTCTCGAAAGTACACCTGTAGAGAAATGGTGCAGCAGTGTTCTAAGCTTGCAAATTTTATCTCTCTCTTTCAGAGATACAATGGAAACACCTCAGTGTCCTGTGGGTATACCTATTTTGAGGTGAGTCTCGTGATCAAGGCCGGTTCCTTATCGATGTATCCTAAAATGATTTTCTAGGGTTAAGGGTAAAAGATGGTCAGAAATAATTAAAACCGAGGTAATACACCAAATTTGTATGAGGGATTTGTGAGTATATACACAATTGATATGGGAATAATTTGATGCACGAGCCAACAGCTTTTCTACGAAATATTAAGGGAAAACACTTTGAAGTATTGAGAGACAAGATCACAACAATATCCGCTAAGTTAAACATGCACATCAATATTACACAGAAATTACTGAATTTGCAATAGGGTAAGATGATTAATCAGGGAACTTAACATTCACAAGAGTTAATAGAACATACACAAGACTGCAAATAATTGGAAATGTAGAAAATACTTCACATTCAAAGGGCAAACCGGCATAAATTGCTTCAAAGACTCTGTGTCTAAAAAGTCCTCTCTCCAAAAAAATTCAATCTCTGTGCTTTGCCAAGGCACACAATATATAGCAAAATTATTTCCCAAACTTGATATAATTTTCTAGATTGTATTGTTACGCTTCTTGCATTGTGTCGACTCATTTATATAATTAGACCTTTTTACGTTCAAACATTTCCTTGAGTTTTGATAGGTGTCAGTAGTTATGTTGCTCACATTATATCAATCTCATTTTGATACTAACATCTTGTTTTTCCTTAAAACTTGATTAGAGTATCCAAATTGAATTGTTTTCCCAAACTTGATATAATTTTCTAGATTGTATTGTTACGCTTCTCGCATTGTGTCGACTCATTTATATACTTAGACCTTTTTTTACGTTCAAACATTTCCTTGAGTTTTGATAGGTGTTGTAGTTACGTTGCTCACATTATATCAATCTCATTTTGATACTAACATCTTGTTTTTCCTTAAAACTTGATTAGAGTATCCAAACCGAATTGTTACATTGCTTGATCTATAGCCTCCATTTTGAAACTTGGACTTTGTTTATATTAAACTGGTTTAGAATATATACCTTATATTGTTAGGCTTATCAAATCACTTCAACCCCTTTTTAATACTTAAATCTTGTTTGTCCAAAACTTGATTTAAATACTAAAATTGTGTTGTCATCTTATCGGAAACAATCTTTGAGATAGAATTTTAGACATAGGGAGTAGGTTTTGTCACGGTTGATCCCTAGTTCAGGAATTCGCTAGATATTCTTTCCTTGGTAGAATTTAGTCGTATATTCTTTATCCCTTTAGGAATTTCTTTGTGACATTGCAACTATCACACTGCTTGATTTTATGTAGGTTCTTTATAGTACTTGTACACATTTGTTAAACCTTATGAAAAAAATTCTATCTTCTCATGCCTCCTATTACCTGGATGGGGCATAAAAGATTAGGATCGAATCCTTTTCGTCGATACAAATTTAGACCCCTTACGTGAAGAGAAAACCATGGTAGACCATAGTGGTGATGAGGCAACATCTCCTTGAGATAACTATGAGTTTGATATGACCCGTATAGACAATTTCCTTTTTCAAAATAGAGATCAAGTTCTTGCATGAGCAAAGGGGAATTAGGGGCTAGATTGCCACCGAATTTGAACATACTCTTTTTAAAAACATGGTCCATGGGGAAGAAGAAGTAGAATGTCCCCTTCGCTCTATCAATGACATATTAAACCATGGACACACTTCTACATCTGGGAAAGGAAATAAAAATGAAGAAGAATATCCTAAAAACAACAAAGTGGCTATCGATTATCACCCCTTAAAATTAATCATGAAGTTAGGATGGAGGATGAATCTCATCAAAACCAGCTTAACATGAAACTCATGAAGAACTCCATAACAACGAGGTCACTATTCAATAATAAATGCAAGCCATTAGTCGTGAAATGGAATAATTATCCTCCCATGTCCATGAGACACGAGTAGGTCAGTTGCCAAGAGAAAACTAAGGTTATTTACAATGATCTTTACACAAAAATCATGGGGGTGAGAAATAAAATTCTAACCACGTGTATATTCCTGTCACCCCTTCACATGGCCAAATATTTGATCAAGAGTGGCAATCTATGAAAAATTCCCTTACAATTCTACAAGCAAATAACATGGACATAGTAAGATATACTATATAGACACCTAAATTTAGCACTTAATCCCGTGTCCACGTATGCTAAAGACCCATTAATTATCACATCACTATCATATTATACATTAAATCCTTGTCCTACGTCTTATTTATCCCCTTCGTATTTACTCCCCATAAATATCATTCTACAACTATAAAGTCATATTTTATCCACTAATAAACCACCCAAAACCACTTAGAAACCAAAATCAAACAAAACAAAACAAAATCAACTTCTCAATCATTTCAGAACCTCCTGACCCACAATCATTTTTCAACAGACATCCTTTGATAAAACAAGCAAAAACCTCAATTTGTGAAGTTGATACAACCTTTTCTCGTCTTTCCCAGATCGCTGACGATTCTAACCAATCACCGACGATTCTCCTTTGTTGACACAAAAATTATATAAACATGTTTTGGGCCTTCATTTCAAGCTACTGATGGCTTGTTAACTTATCCTGAGCTTCTTCCCTCTTGATTTACTAGATGGACGTTCCTCTCACATTATAACATTGTTGTATCTCTTAGCCTTCTTACAAAGTTAGATTTCATCACAAAGAAGATCCAAGACATCAAATATCTGTTATCCTACCTTTAGAGGTCACTCAGCATCCAATAATCAAATCCAACGATTTGCTAGCATCTAAAATTTCCCTCTTCTCGTAATATCACCCTCTTGTCTTCATTTATCAACTTATATGAGGTAAGTGATTTCCATTTTCCATTATTATCTTGTTTAATCATCATTTAAAAGATTCAAAACAACATTAAATGTCATTTATTATCAGCTTATACATTTCCAAAGCAATCGCCAAAGTTGATTCATCCCAATCACCGGTGATTTTCCTAGATCATCGATGATTCCTGTCTCACCGGATTATTTAAGGCCAAATATCATCCTTCAAACATCTAGATCTCATCACCCATTTCTACTCTTCCTTCAGGTGCTTTTCAAACCTTATCAAGCTCCTTTAAGCCATCTATAAAACTCTATCACTTATTTAAATCAAATCTATCATCTTGCTCACCTTTGTGAGTGAACAACCATCTACATCCTTTCTCCTTTGAGTCATTTTGTGATCCCTAGACTCCATTTGGATAAAGTATCACCATCGACCATCATATAGCCTTAGACCACGCCAATCCCTTTTCCTTTGCATTTTTGGTTACATAATATATTTTATCATTTTATCTTATTATCATTACATTAATTTCTTAAATGTGGATTGAAATCCTTGAAAGGAAATCCATGACTTCTGGGATTGGCCTTTTCAGAAATCCTCCATATATCTATCTAATCCCATCCTTTTCTAAGTGTCTCGTGAATCAGAGGTAGCTTATTCCATTAGAAAGGATTTGTGCGCACGCTTGGATCCGTCGACGACATTAATCCATCAAACACTAGTCGTCTTTGTGGGTATCGGTAAACCCCACCATCTTTTGAGGGCGGTTTTGTTTGTGTTATTTCACTTCATTAATTTAAAGTTGGAAATCAAAAACTTCTCTAAACATTATGGTACACCCAATGGGACCTTGTTCCTTTCCTTTCATTTCAATTTTATTAAAAATTCACCTTTAGGTTTTTTTCTTTGCAATGATTATTGATCCAGTTAAATAACTTGTGATTTAGGTGAATTGCTAGTGATTCCTGTGAATCACCAGTGATCTCTTTTGATTGTTCTTGTCTACTTAGGTAATCAACCTCTAACATTCATTTTCATTTTTTACTTTTATCTTCTGTTTTCACCTAACAATTGTAGGTTTCTTCTTGGGGAGTTTCTTGATCCACTATTTTTGTGCTAAAAAAAGAAATCAAAATTTAAAAATAAAAAAGGAATCATTTTACTGTGTGTTCTCTCATTTCCTTTTATTTTTCAAGCATTGAATTTTGTTGTCTGTCCTCATCAAAATCAATCATTTTTGGGCTTAAAAAGAACCTTGCATCCTACTTGATCACATATATTAATTAAATGATTAATAGATTGCATCCACTTAATCTCCCTCACACAAAACCAAATCACATTAAACATCAATTGGATCAAAACATTCCTACCCAAGTGAAACTATTGGGATTTCATCACCGAATAGGAAGTCGACTTTGTTCTGGCTGAGTATAAATAATTGGTTTTTTGTATATTGGCTAAGTGTCCGACTGCTATTATTGTTTCAGACCAGAAGTGAGGGGGCTGACCCAATACTAGGCCCCATACTGACACCAACATAGATTTGGGCCTCACATACCTTCAGGTATATCGAGGACTCCAACATTTAATAAACCTAAAACCAGCCTTAGAATGACCATATCATTAGGTTCCCTCTAAGCCTCTTACCCCACATATAAATTCTAATCAAGATAATTAAAATTATTCTACTTGACTTGTTTATTACATTTATAGATCTCTTAGGGATTTTTTGTATCATTGTTAATTAAATATCATTTAATATGGATCAACCCTCTACATCAACATATTATTTTACCCCTTATACGTCATTTTTACAATCATATTTGGTTGCTTCATCCACAATCTCTACATCTTTTCATCCCAATCAATTTCAAAACATCCCCTACATAGGATCTAATCCTTCTCAAAACTCATCAACCTATCATATCTCATTCAACTTCACTTAGCCTTGGCATTTTCCTAGAGCCATCCAAACCATCTTTTGTCCCCTATGGAACCTCTACCTTTCATCCAGTCTTGAAACCCTACAACACCCCCATCCAATAACCCTATGAATATCCTTTATGCCTAGACTATTTTCAAACTATCACTCCCTCATCCATGTCAAGTGAATCCCATCAATCGGTCCTTTCCACATCCCCTCCTTCATCAGAATCTCATTAGAATCTTAACATCTCCCATCTTTTACCTAATCAACCCGCCTCGACTTCAATAGATTTCTCAATACCTTAGACATCCCAAATCTATACACACATACCTAGTCATGCCACATCAACCCATCTCATCCAATAACAATAACACATTCAACATCCTTACACGTCTCCAAACATCCCTTTATGACAACCTACTTCACAATCTATACCTTCTCATGCTATCCCTTATCAACCTCCACATCAAATCCATCTACCACAAAAATATCATTAATCAACTCAACCACATTCTCACCAAACTCACATGTTAATTCCTTCGTGCCTAATCCTAGAAACGATCTAATGAAATCTCTCGTTAAACAAATTAGACAATTTATAAGTCATTACTAAGGGAAGAAAACACGTCCTCACTTATGATCAAGTTTGTAATGAACACATCCATTCATATGTACCATATACTCCTTATCTTCTCGCATTGGGAGTTTTCTAAATTTTCCATGTTCCACGGCTAGAGGATCCTCAACAACACATACTATCCTTTAGAAACTCGTGTTATCTCATCATTCAAAATCAAGATCTCCTTCTTAGAACCTTTCCTATGTCAAAGCAGGACTTTCCTTGGATCGGGTACAACTCCCTCCCTCGACACTCTTTATTCTCTTTCACGCAGCCTATCCCTATTATTTATCGAACACTTCACTATCAACATTACTCGTGAAATAACTATTTCTAACCTCTCTACCATAAAACAATTTGAAAACGAATCCACAGTTGACTTTATTGATAGATGGAAAATCATAATCAACCAATGACCTTCTCACTACCTCAATCGTAATTGATCAAGTTGTTTTCTTGATCATTTTCACATCACATTTCATCTACCCTCGAGATCCACAGATTCCAAACTTTTGATGAAGCCTTCACTATGGCTAAAATGTTAGAATTCTAAGCCCTCAAGAAGGCAATTTTGACCCTCAATCTACACATGTCCCATTTCGATTCCTCTAAGTCTTCCTACGAGCCATATGATACTACCACACATGTTTCCATCTCTTTTCTTCCCGATCAAACACCCTCAATAGAGTCAATACATATAGATATTTCACATCCTTCGAGTCATATTGTCAATGCTATCATGCAAGATCTTCCCCACAATGAGACACCTTCATCACCAACACTTACCCTCGAAGAATTAGAGTCTCGGATCCTCTTTTCGATAATTCCCATGCGTCGACATCACCTTATCTTAATATTTAATCATCCAAAACCTCCTCACAAACCTTAAACTCCACATTAGAGACCGTTACAAAGGAGGCATCTATAACCAAAGATCTAGATGTCCAACCATATTTTGAACCAATCAAAGACTTGGCTAGCCCACATAAATAAAACCCATCTCAATTATGCCTAGAAACAACATCTCTCTTATCCGAATTATAATCAATCCTATCCTCAACTCCTCACTTACCATATAGTCCTGAAACTTATCTTGAATCAAACACTATATAATTAAATCCCATCACATCCATGGCCTCACCCTCATCATCTGTCATAAGACCATCTCCTTTACCTAAATTTGACATTACAAAATAAAAATGTGCATCATTCAGTGGTCTCAACTTTACCATCTATTTTGGTACCCCATCCTTCATCACAATCCAAATATATCACATCTACACTTCCACCCTTACCATTCATTTTGAGGCCCCATCCTTTATTTCAATATTGTATTACACAGATGCACAAACCCTATCTCATCCATAAACTATCCCACATCCTCTCTCTTATCAACCTCACAACACCCCTATGATGTTCCAATACCATACTACATTCATGCATCCATTATCATCCAAAACTAAGACATGTCCTAGCAAGCGTTCTCGTAAATCAAAATGAGAATCAAAATTTAGTAATCCAAATCCCCTAAAAGGGACTTACATTGACATCCTCGAGAGGATTATACAATATTCTATTATCACATTACCACCCATCAAAACACCCAATCCACATACTGAAACCCTCATAGATGCGATCAAAACAAAGAATGTTCCTACCATCGAAGCCCATGTCATAACACAAAGATTTGTAAAATTCTTAAAGCCATAATCCAACGACTCTTCCTTGTCAATGATCTTCTCCAGAAGAAGACCATCCTAAGCTATCATCGCTACCATCTACACCTCCACCCTTGTCAATGTCTTCAACGACATCTACAGAACAAGGGGGACATCCTCAATTTGGTATTAACAAACCTTTGTCAAGCATGTCTTCGCACTTCTATTTAATGTCTCTCAATCACATCAACATCAACACCTTCCATTAAAGGTCTCTCAATCTCATCAATGTCCACACCTTCCATCAAGGTATCTCAGTCTCATCAAAATCTACACCCAAGTCACAAAAAGTGTCCTCACCAACATGTATTTGTGACAAGGAGTCATCCTTAATCAAATCTAAACAAACATTTCTCATAAGTCTTCTCATCACCTTCTCGTTTAAGGTCCTTCATCTCAAATTGGTACATTTCATCCACTACTCAATCTAGAAATCATCATACACTGAGAAAAGGGAAAACCAAAGCTTTTTCATCTACCCCTCCTCATCAATAATCATTTCATATCTCATCTGGATTTTCATCGGATCTTTGGTCAAAGATTCCACATCCTCCTTTGTTTACCATATAACCAATCAATTAACATCAACAATTTCATCATCCTAGATTGAAAAACATTGTTCCTTTCAAAGCATGTTATCTTTATCCACATCACCACACTAGGGGTCTCCTCTCTACTGAGACTTTGAAAGTATTACCTTACACACCTCCCCTAGTTAATCCTCACCAAACCTATCCTCTTAATCCAATCAAAATGTCACTACTCTAGAAAGGAGTAAACATGGAAAGTTTTCCCCTAACTATATCTCTGTCATATTGTATGAATCGAGAGCTTATCGCCTAGCCTCCTTGATGGTACACCTGAAAAGGAACCTCTAAATTCCTTGCACTTGTGGCCTTTCTATTGTTAACACATTGACCATCATGACATGTAGTCACATCAAAGATCTTATTCCACCATTAACTAGCCATCTTATCTTCATAATGATTTGAATGTATGTGGATTGTTGTCACTATCCTTAAAACCAAATTGTCTAATATAATTCCATTGGGATCCATCAATACCTGAACTTCTATTACGTGCCATAAGAAAGAGGCCATTCAATGTCTTCGAGGAGAGAATTTGGTCTAAAAATGTTTGTATCTTCTTATGTATATATAACTTCACACACATGGGTATAAAACTTCTATCATCTGTTTAACACCTCACCAGCTTTATTTCTTACCTCTTATCCTATTTTCATTTGAATTATCTCTTTTAATTCCTAATGGAGGTGGTTACAAGTAGGTATTTAAAACCTTACTATATTAAAATTGACTCAACCCAGCCTAACCTATCTTAAGTGAATAAGATTACCTTTCATACATCATATGAGGCCCCTTATAACCCTCTTACATCCTTATATGCTTTCATACTTTTCTTTAGACCTCCTAATCTAGAACTAAAAATTCAAATTTTTAAAAGGTGTTTTGGAGGGAAAACTTAAATCAACCGGTTTTTTCTCATGAAGGATCCTATGAAGGTGAGGAAGCTCTCAAAACACCTAAATATGTCCCTTAAGATTCTAATCATCCCAAAATTGTATAAAATCCAAAATTTGTTATTTTTTATTTTGATGCTCTGCATCATGGAGTGATAAGATGATCGTGGAATTTTTTTGCAACACTTATCCTATACTATTTTATGTTTATGATATCCTATAGAATTAAAACTTATATATACAAAGGTGGGAGGGGTAATCATATAGGAATGTGGAAAATAATTGTTGAGATGATTTTGTAATTGGAAAATGAATCTTCCCAAGCCTAATGGATAAGGTAATATTAATTTAATAATAAAAACGAGTAAAATGGATAGTTAGATAATACAAATTAACGTAATTTTGTTTGATTAAAAATCAAAAACTATTTTTTTAGAATTGTTAAGTCAAGATACACATATGTATGTATGTATAATAATATTGTATTATATTTTAAATCATCACCTCTACAAATAGGGTTCTCAATTAATGGTCCCCTTCCCAAATCACTTTCCCATTAAAAAAAGAGAAACGTGATCGAAGGAGTTGACATCGATGGTACTCTAGCATTTTTGTTTCCTAATATGAAAATGCCAACCCTTATTTTAGCTTATTCATCTTGAACTTCTCATGTTGGAAATCACACATCTCTTCTTAGTTTCTTATTAACTCACTAGTTTACTTACCCAAATTCCTTTCTTTCATGCAACCAATCCTTATTCGGTTGTTCAAGTCCATTGTGATCCTTGTTAAGACGACACAAATTCAGGTGGTGTTAGTATTATGGAGGCCACTTGGTTCTCTCACGTGCTCGGCGGGTGAGTTATTTCTCTTGTGTTGTGCGTTCCAATTTTAATGGTGTTCTAATTTTTTGTGTGTGCTATCCATTAGTGACTAAAATTATAGGCATGCATCATGTTGAAAACTCGTTTCGTGCGTATATTTGTGTGTGCAACCCAAGTGGTTCAAAAAGTGATCCTTAACTCTATGCACTTTAAATACCTTATATGCTAAAAGAAAAATGGTACCACTTTAGCCAAAACTTATATATTTTGAAAAAATACGAGGTTAAAAATGGGACCCTCCATCGAATGGGATTGATGGCGAACATATTAGTTTTCTCTTTAAGTGACAAGTATGATGACACCTATTATAATATTAAAACTAAATTTCTTCTAAAAAAATATTACTTATATGTGTAAATGATAATCCAAAATAACAAATTGTAATTAAGATAATCCTAGATTATATATAATTGATATCTTCCTTCAATGTAATTCTATAAAATAGATTATAGTAAATTAGGTTAGGATTTAGAAAATCTTCATTCGCTTCACACTTAAAGGGTGCGACGGTGAACTGATATTGGTTGAGGATGTTGTGAAGGGTGTCATAATTATTTTTATAAAATATGGGATTTTAAAATTAAGTAAAGAATAGGTTTATCCATATCAGGAATGTTCACCCATGAATATGTTCTTTGGGGTTTAAAACCTTCTCATTATATGTCTTTGGATATGTCTCTTATATCATAATATTTTTGATTATTCTTTAGTACTTTTATGTGTCTTCTCTTATCTTTTAGACCCATCTCTTCATCTTTGGACCTTAAAGGGGTTAGTATGAATCACACATGATAGACCTCAAGGGACCCCTATTGATAAAATTTTGACTACACTTGTGTATCAACACACTTAAGAGGGATCAAGCCACCTATAATTCTTACAATTTTATGATGATGTGGAGGTTAGAAAATATAAATATGATGGAGTGCTTAAATTGTCCCTCAACATTTGGAAATGTTGTTTGGCCCTGACTTTGTAGTGCAATAGAGATATGTGATCTAGGGCAACAATAGATATGTACATCCATATTTGAGTAAATTATGTGTAATGCGCTTTAAGGGAGATATGCTTCAATGTTTAGTTCAATGGACTCATTAGACACAATTGGCCTTTTTACCAACTCACCTAAACGTCATGACAAAATTTCAAGTACTACACCTACATGTTATTGTTATGCTCCCCATGACCAAAATTTAGGTACTATACCTATATATTTCCTTGTTGAATAGTACATTATAGCTTGTGTGTTAGTTTCAAATATTTTGAGCATCTTATGACGTAATGATAGTGGATGGATAACACGTGGAGAAAAAAATCAACCAATATTTATTGTTTTCTTATAAGGTGTTGTTGCACTATTATGGGTTCAAAGAAGGCGGTCACATTCCCAGGACATCCACATAGAATTAGGGTAAAATGAGTAAGGTTGTTTGAATTTGAAGTTCACGAACATGATCATTAAATAATATTTGGCTACATGACATGTGGAGAAAAGAATTATAGACTACTCTTATGGGAAAGTTTACTAATGGTTTGGCGGAGGTTATCTTTTTGTAATACATTTTCTAGGTCTTGTTTGCCTTGTTGAATGTATTTGTTATGTGTTGTCTATTTTTAAAAAATGTGTCTTGAGCTACAAGAAATCAAATATTCTTTTAAAACTTCATGTTTATAATTTATTTTTTCAATAGGCCAATATAAAATGCACTTGGAATTACAACCAATTCTTGAAATGGCCATCTAATTAGTTGTCTTGATTGCAATTTTTTATTTTTTTAATAATTTGTTTCAAAGTTAAAATAAAAATGTATGTGTATGATTTTAAAATATGATATGATTTCTCTTTCACTCCCACTTTTCCTCTCTCCCACTAAGTACAATGTGAGATCCTAATTTTTCACCAACACGTAGCTCAAGATTTTTAAGTGTTAAATTGGAGGAAAAGACATATTTTGAATTGATTTAAAATAGAAAATTTGAGTTACACTAAATTTTGATTGAGACCCACACT
This sequence comes from Taxus wallichiana var. yunnanensis, assembly GCA_018340775.1. Lineage (NCBI taxonomy): Eukaryota > Viridiplantae > Streptophyta > Pinopsida > Cupressales > Taxaceae > Taxus > Taxus wallichiana. The sequence goes on from CM031236.1 coordinate 571,537,716, forward strand.
TGATCATGGGTGATAATGGTTGAACATTGAATATTTAATAATGAAAAATCTTACATGGCATGATGTGAATGGGTGTTATCATGTCAAATAACTAATTACCATATACTTTTACGACAAATATCAAGTTGTACTATGACAACTATTGAGTGTTATGTATTCAAGACACTATATCTACAATTAGACCTCGCTTAACTATTGATGTCTCTCCTTATTCAAATCATAGGTAGGATAAATAGAAATAAATTTAAATGTACTACATGGTGGTGTGGTGTTTCATCTGGATTTGAGAGGGCATTGGTGGTTTTTATTATGTCAAATTTTTCTTAGGTATCAAAACATCTCATGCGGTGATGGCGATGGGAGCGGGGCACTCCACCATTATTACATGGAAATCAATTGATTTTGACAGATCAACTACCATTATTTGCTTCTTCTTTCGATAGTCCCACTCCACTCTCACTCCCACAACAATCCACTATCAATTCGATGGCACAGGTGACATACGAATCTGCCAATGCCATCATCGTTAGGTCTTTAGGTAATGTAAGTATTCTAAAAAAGTAAAAACATTACTGTGGGGCTGAAATTTCAAATTATCGAACTCACAAATCAAAATTCGACACGACTTGCTTATTTCTTTTCAATGAATGTAAATTTTAATATATTCTCGTATGTATTTTTATGATTTGATCATATATATTTTAACAATTATTAAAAAAATATTAGCTTTTTTAATTTTTAACTTTGTCATTATTTAAGATTTCTATTTTTTTCCTATAAAAAACAGCCCAAAACTCGTCAATGTATGATTTACAAAGCATCAAAGAAGGCCCCAAAGAATAATGTTTGTTCCAGGTAAGAAAATGACAAAAACTATTAAAACAGTAACCGGAGAGGCCGAGTAATCAAGAAAATGAATAGGGAGAGGACCGGTTGTGGCCAGGCGCAGGTCCAGAGTGAAGATAGTAGGTGAAAAGACATTCACCTTTTTAATAACATATTTTGAATGATATGTGAAGTTAATACAACCCAACTGTTTTTCTATTGTATCATTATTAATTAAACATGGAAGCATGAAATGTTGAATAAGATAGTTTTAAAATTGGTCAATATTCTCTTTTTCATTTATAGAACTAAAAATATATATTAATTTATATACAAGTGTACAAAAACCAAGTCTATGTAGTCAACTATTCATTAAGTAATATTTTCAATGTATGCACATCATATCTATTACAAGTCACTTCAACAAGTCATTTCTCAAGACTTTCTAAACCAGATCTCAAATATAATGCACTATTTTTTATGTAAGAGTCTTCAATCCCAAGTAAACACCGCATAACAATAAATGAAATTATGGTCGCTCACCTTTCATAGTGTTTAAAAACTTAGTACCATATGAACAATAAATTGTGTAACCAAATTGCATAAAATAATAAAAAGACCAACTAAAATATTATCCATTCGATTAAATCCCAATAAATCTCAACCATTTAATTGAACTATCATATTGAATCCATGTCAACTAACATCAACCAATCAGAATTTAGGATGATAGAATAAAAGTGAAGGATGGATTACAATTCCATTTGTTCATGCAGTTTTCATCTCTCAAAGTCAAGAAGTGAGGAGCAAAGCAGTGCGGTTCATGTAAGACACTTATGAATTACAAACTATTTCATAATTCAAGCCCTCTATTTATTTTTTCAAGGTGTTTGCATATTGCAAACAGAGTCAGTTGTATATGCCAATTGCATTTGCTTTAAAGTTTTCAAGTGTTTTCAACAAATCTAATTTGTGCATATCCGCCATCATGGCATTCTATGAGACCACGTTTCTTTGAGGAATTCTATCAAACGGTTCACCTACGTTTCCAAGAAAAGCATTTTCGCATATCCTATAGTCATTGGGGTCCAGGAAGAACATATTTCTTTGTGGTATTCCAATAAACACTTCACGTGCTTTGTCCATGTTCTAGCATTTTGAATACATGTTTACCAAGGCATTTCTGACTCTAGCATCGACACAATTTAGACATTTCTTTTTGCTTTAATGAATGTTCATACCCTATTTCAAACCCCCCGTTTTGCACAGGCTGGAAGTACTCTGCCAAATGTAAACTGATCGGGTTGGGGACCAGTTTGTTGTTCCTAGTGAAACAGTGGGACTGCCTAATCAGGATACCCATATCTTCTGTACGTTGCAAAATCATATGCCATGACAGTGCGTGCAAACAACAAACTCACTTCTTTGGGAACATATATTCTTCTTCTCTAGTGTATAGTCATCACTGCTATATAGGCATAAGTTTAATTGTATACATAAAAATATGGAAAGTATTCTAATTACATGTGCAAAATTTATATTGAAAACATAACTTTAAATTGAAAACAGTGTTGTATATTCCATCAGTGTTGTATGTGCACACTATAGTAAATTCTAAAGTTCTTATTATGCTAAGTAAATTCTGAAATACAATATGCAACACAGCTAGGAAGTACAACACTACTGGAATATACAACTCTGTTGGAATATGACCACAACAACGCGTTTCTATAGTCCAAAAAGTTGTTGTATATTGCATTTCTGAATTCACTGTATTGTTCATTTTTTCCAGATATCTCATTCTCCAGTTGAAAAGTATTTTTTCCAATCATCACTGTGATATTAGCATAAGTTTTATTGTATACATAGAAATTTGGAAAGTATTATGATCATATGTGAAAATTTTATATTGAAAACATAACTTTAAAAACTACATAGGAAGAGTCCGACAAATACAGAGTTTGTCAAGTTTTTTAGAAATATAGAAGGAAAAATTTTAGTTCTATCAATGACTAAGAGAATATTGACCAATTTAAAATTGTCTTATTCAACATTTCATGCTTCCATGTTTAAATAATAATAATACAATACAATACGATCAATGTCTTTCACCTACTATCTCCATTATTGGACCTCGCACCACAACCGGTGCCTATCCCCTAGAAATGCTCACCCACCAAACCGTGCTAATGTTTTCATTATAAATTTTCCTTCCATATTTCTAACGACAACTTAGCTTTAACAACTACATAGGAAGAGTTCAACGAATACGAATGAATAATGGTATGGCAGCAAAACCATGGAAAATTCCACTACAGTAATGATATTTATGCCATGGCAACAAAAACTACATAGGAAGAGTCCAACGAATACACTAGAGAATGGTCTATCATGAAAAAGAACAATATAGTGAATTCTGAAATGCAATATACAACATTATTGAACTATACAACATTGTGCTCATTTAGTCCAATATACATTGTCTATCCAAACACTTTCTCGTATTAAACATATTCCATACAAGTTTCATTGTCATAATGAAAACTACAAGTCAATTAATTCCTAAAAATGAAACAAAATCATTCATATTCTAGCAATCATCTTTCCTTCAACAATTCCAAAATCATATTCCAGCATTCATTTTTGGTATATTTATAGTTTCTTTTCCAACAATCATCTTTCATGTTGTGAATCAGGTATTTCATTTACACCATGAGAAAAGGTGCTATTGCTAGAAGATCAAGGAGGCCCAAAGTGAGAGGTGTACAATTATCACATAATTTAAGTGATGAAGAGGATAATTCAAAGCACCAATGGTATCGAACTGAATGTAGAAACCCACCCACTGTCTCGGTTCAAAGAACATCTGCAACAAAGAAGCTTAGTGTCATCCGAGGTTGGACAAAAGAAGATATGGAAAAGGCAATAGATGATGTTGATTTTAATGGGTTCTCAGTTAGAGCAGCAACAAAGAAGTTCTCCATTCCACCCACATCATTACACTATTGGCTAAATGGTCTCACCCACACAAAGAGGAGGGGTCCTCCAACAGATTGGCGATCAAGAAGAAGAAGAGGAAATTGTTGAATGGTGCAAAGAAATGGATGATATGGGCCATGGCTTTGAGTTAATGCAGCTAAAGGAAAATGTTGCTCAGATTTGTGAAACAAGACAAAACCCCTTCAGAGAGATGGGTTTCGGTAAATCATGGTGGGTCGATTCGTAAAACGCCATCCATACCATGCAATCCGAACCGTTGAGGGACTTGATAGGATAGAGCTTTAAACTTGCGCCTGCAATAAGTAACCAAATTTTATGATAATTTGGCCAAATGTTATGGAACCTATTCATACGGCACTCATAAAATCTGGAATTGTGATGAGATTGGTTTGTAGGGCCGGAAGAAATTGTGGAGTGCGTGTAATTGCAAAGAGGGGCAATGTAACGTCCCAAAGGTAATACCAAAGAGCAGGAGTGGATCACTATATTGTGTTGTGTCAATGTAGCGCAGTTTGTCAATCCCATGATTTTATTTGTTCAAGGGAAAGAGAATGATAAAGAATTACATTAAAAATTGTGAACTGGAGCATGTATGGGTCGCACATCCAAATGCATGGATGACAAAGGAATTGTTTTTAAATTGGCTATGTCATTTTGCATGCGTTCATTACTGTGCGGTGTTTCTCCAAATAATAGACACCTATTGATATTTGATGGCCATGGCAGCCATGTAGCATTACAAACCTGTGGAGGAGGCAAACAAATTGGGCATTGATTTGATAACACTAACAAAGACATACTAGTCATAAGTCGCAACCTCTTGATGTGAGTGTGTTCAAACGCCTTTCAAGACATATTTTAGAGCCGAGAGGTCCAAATGGATGAAAAAGAACAAATGTGCGAGATGTGAAAAGGAGTGACATTGCCGAGCTTGCAAGTAGAGCCTTAAAAAGGCACAAACACCATCTAACATAATTGCAGTTTCAAAAGAACCGGTATTTGGCCATTAAATTATGATGCTCTCCTAAATGAAATGGCATGTAGCCAGGCATTTGACATGTAAGGTGAGGAAGATGTTGATGCTTTGCCACACAAATTTTGAGCCTATCTCAACGAATAAATCCTGAATTAAATAACAAAGAAGAGGTGGTACAGAAACTCAATTCATGCAAAATGTTGACTCAAGAGATGATATGGAAGCAAAATGCAACACATAGAGTGGAGCTAAACGGTGCTCTTGGAAACCCAAGTAACATCATCAACAATAAGGAGGGGTCTTTGATTTTGTAAGTAACAATGATTTGTCCTTGCCAAGTCAAGTTAACCCGCCACAATGGTTAGAGGATGCCATGAAAACATGGGTTACGAGCTACCATCCAGCCAGAAGATCAAAGCTTAAATCTCGCATTCCTTTCTGAAGGACTAGAACAAGAAGAAAAATTCATTACTATACGCAGATGTTGGAGATGAGGATGAACAAGATGAAGTTGAATTTCAAGAGGATGCTCAAGAAAATGAAATTAACTTAGAAGTTATGCAACATGAACCTCAACACCTCAAGAGACCGAAAACCAAGATGGACGCTGTGACGTTACTTTCTCATTTTCTACGACTTCCAAGGAGATCATAAACAAATCATATGGTTCTATTAGACCGAGTAGGAATTCACATTTTGACCTGCACTTGAGTACATGGAGCTATTGGTTGATGTGGAAAGAAAAAAGGAGGAACAAGCAAAACTAAAGTTATAAAAAAGAAGTGGCACAAGAAAAAAGGTTGCTTAGACTTGCATGCGCAAAGAAAAGAAAAAAATTGTAGGAGAAGCTTGAAAGAGAAAGGGAGAAGCAGGCTAGGGAGAAATAGAAAGAGATTGAGAAGGCACACAAGCAACAAAGGAAAGAGCAAGAGAAGAGGGAGAGGGAACTTGCAAATCAATTAAGGGAATACGAAAAGAGGATGCATGTAAGTTCTCCAACTGATCATGAAAATCGAAGGATTTTTCAAGATATGTTAAATATTCAAATTCCGTGTTATTCTCAAAATGGAACACCTCCATCACTTATGAATAACTCTTGTACAGTTCCATCTTGGTATGTATCACCTCATTTACTTTGTACAAGTTTAAGCTTAGATCCTAGTAGTTCATTTGCAATGCCACCATGGATGCAAGCTTGAGCAGGGGCAACCAACTCTTTTGTCAACAACAGTGCAAATCCCTTTCAAGCGGACAACCAAATCCTTTTTCAGCAAGGGGACCAGATCCTTTATCGGTTGGGCAACCAAATTCTCTATCAAAAGGGATTCTAAATCCCTTTTCCATTTGTGCCAATCGAACACTGATCGGCGGGAAAAGAAAATCCAAAATCAAGTATAGAAAGAGGGCAATATTACTTATACTAACTAAGATATTGAACATGTGCCCGTAAACAATGCTTATTACCCCATATGATGATGGTAGTAATTTTTTGGTGATACAATTTCACTAGATGTATTCACCGAAGTATTCCTATGTAGTCTCTAAAGTTATATATTAATATAAATTTTACATATGTAATCGAATACTTTCTAGTGGTCCATGTATACAATTAAACTTATGTTAATATATCAAGTATGATGATGCTCTATATTTTACACCCTATTTGGCGGTGTAATCAGAATATTGATATAAATTTTGCGTATGTAATCAGAATACTTTCCATCATTCTATGTATACAATTAAACTTATGTTAATATATCAATATGATGATGCACTATATTTTACACACTATTTGGTGGTGTAATCAGAATATTGATATAAATTTTGCGTAAGTAATCAAGATACTTTCCATTGTTCTATGTATACAATCAAACTTATGGTAATATATCGGTATGATGATGCTCACTATTTTAATAGTGCAGTGTTTAAAAACACTAAGGATCATTGCCTAAGTGAGAACCCTCTCACCTCTGCCTTTTCTTCTCATCTTCGTAGCAAGTCGAGCCAATGCCGAGGAAGAAGTCGGTCAAGAGTGGAGAAAATCCATGCACCCACCGATCTGCAAGATCCCAAGAAATGGTTGCTCGAGCTCTCGCAAATCGAACACACCAAAACAACATTGAATGAGCTCCAAATCCATTTCCCGTGAAATCCCAATGTGCGATTTGGCGGTGGCAGGTTCCATAAACCAAACCGCATACATTAACAAGCTGGTGGGTGAGCATTCAATGCATGGTGGTAGCCCAGACAACAAATGGCGTGGCGAATGGACGACACCTGGTCCCAAGCAAAAAAACCTCCTTTTTTTGACATCCCCCCAAAACACGGCTCATACACGTGGCGCTGAGGTGGCAGGTTCCAGGTGGCAAAGGAATGTAGGAGGTCAAGAATTTAGTGCTACATATTCTGGTGGTGTTTTTACTCGACCAGGTGGCAGTGACGTGGTGTAGTGACTGTGCAAAGATAGGGTGCACCACAATCGGTGCAATGCGTTATAAAGAATGCAGCCGTTGGAGCAACATGTGTATATGAACCAGGAAGACACTTCAAACATTTAGAATCAAGATCGAGAGAACGCTAATACAGAAGCGAGAAATTACAACAGAAAACAATGTAAATGGCAGTAACAGAGAGTGGTAATGCCAAAAATGATGAAAGTTATCTTTAAACTTTGAAAGCCAAAAAAGGCATTTGGCCCATGATGGAACCAGGAAGACACTTTAAGCTAGAAAACAATTTTGGGCAATAAAATTCCATAGAAAGAAAGACATTTGTATACAAAGAATCGAGATCTTATCTCTGGTGGTGAGCTTTTATGCCAACCCTCAACAATTTGCAATATTTATTCCTATTATCTAAATCGGTTCTGTCCATAAAAATCTGTCTATAATTAGACCCAGAAATTGCTTAAAGGGGTAATTGGGTATTAGAAAATAGATTACGTTAAGTCCAATGATGAGGTAATGCTGCTAAGTACTTTAAAAAACAATTGGGTACTGATACAAAAAGAAAACAATTGGATACACTAAGAGGTGAAGCAGAAATTACTAGATATCTTCATTAAAGTTCCTCTTGTTTCTATATAAACACTAAAAAAATTGGGTACTGATATGTTTCTAACTCGCACTAAACAAGATACTGTTTATTCAGTTCCTCTTGTTTCAAATTATATAAACACTAAAAAAACAATTTCTAGATATCTTCATTAAAGTTGTAGTAAAAGTTTAGTTTTCTGAAACTCTGAGATGAAGTATCGGTGGAAGCTGAATGTCTGTAATGGAAGCTGAAGGCTTACTTTTTGTTTTTGTAATTAGTAACTAGCATTAACAGTAATTAGCAACCCAAGTTGAAAACGCATGGCACTCATAAACGCATTAACAGACATAAACGCATTAAAAGTTACAGTAATCCCATTAACAGTAATTAGCAACTGAACATGAAAACGCATGGCACTCATAAACCCGAGACTGGCGCTCATAAACAAGATAAATAAACCAACGATTTTAAGCTTGGATTTGTAAAATAAGACAGGTGAAAAAACAAATTTCTTTTGCTTTGAATGGCAAACAACAAGCTTTCCATAATAGTGCAAAGTGTTTAAAAGCACTAAGGATCATTGCCTGAGTGAGAACCCTCTCACCTTTGCCTTTTGTTCTCATCTTCATAGCAGGCCGAGCCGATGCCGAGGACGAAGTCGGTCAGGAGTGGAGAAAACACACGCACCCACCGGTCTACAAGATCCCAAGAAATGGTCGCCGAGCTCTATAACCGAACACGCCAAAATCGGACCGAACGAGCTCGCGTCTCCATTTCTCGTGAAATCCATGGCGCGATTTGGTGGTGGCGAGGTCCATAAACCAAACCACATGCATTAACGGTGGTGGGTGAGCATTCAATGCATGGCGGTAGTCCAGACAACAAGCTGGAGCGGTGAATGGACGACACTTGGGTCCCATGCAAAAATACTAACTTTTTGGCATCTCCCAAACGCGGATCATACACGTGGCGCACGCGAGGTGGCGGTGAGGTGGCAAAGCAATGTTGGAGGTCAAGAATTTAGTGCTTTGCATATTCGGTGGTGTTTTTACTCACCAGTGGCGTGACATGGCGCAGTTGATGTTGTGCAAAGATAGGGTGCACCACGGTCGGGTCCTCTCCCTATGATGGCATTGGCGGATTCGTAATTGACAACATCGACCGACTAATTTTACTTTATCTTTTCAATACCTAGCAATCAAGAAAATGAAGATGATGCAGCATCGGCAAGTTAGTACTTAGCCACCAATTCAATAGAAAAAGACAAGACCGAAGCAGGATGAGATTTGACTGTGTTGTGGGATCTGGGATCTGTCGAAAAGAAGAGCAAATGCAATAATGGCACTTGGCCCGTTAAATCAATTGATTCCCACGTAATAATGGTGCCCCTTCTCCAATCGCCATCACCATATATGTTTTTGATAAGGAAAACATGACATAATAAAAAGCACAGATGCCCTGTCAAATCCGATGACACATCACACTACCGTACTACACTTAAATTTAGGTCTACTCACGAGTTTCTTGACAATGGGTTGCACAGGCTGGAAATTGACAGTGTAGGCCATTTTTTTATTTTAACCGTATTTACAAGTGAATTTTTTTAGAAACCGTAAACAATGATAGGGTAAAATTTTTGAAAACCGTAAATTTTGTTAAGTGGTTAATATAAAAACATAATATCTATCTATATATCTATGAACAAATAATAAATATATCCATAAAAATTACCTGGAAATTATAAAGCGATCCGAAAGAGCTAAGCCATCAACAAATTTTTATTAGACATGCATAGATAATTTGAAATTCCGGGCTCGATGGGCAATCCCACGAATATTAGGTGGGCTATGTTTGCCCTTTTTCCAAACTCACCTTCCACGTTCCAACGACAACGATTGCATTTTACTTTTATTTTTGTTTTTAATTAGATTGGAAAGCATCCACCATTGAATTGAACCCCACCTTTCCTTACAAGGTGGGTATAAGTTATCATGATTCCCATCCCCCACATATTCACTCCTCCACAACTAGAGCCATCTATCCTCTTGTGACAGATCACATGACCCTCATAAGAAACACCATAAGATGTCATATAGAATGTAATATATGAAACGTTTATCTATGGGACTCACTTCGCTTCCGTGACGTCTAGTCATAAACTCGCCTTGACCAAGAGATACTAGTTCCCAAGGTAGGTCCCAAGGCAAAGAAAGACGGAGGAAAGGATAACAAAAGGTGGCGAGCATTTAAGATGCATTGCTTTGGTTTTCGTTGCCTTACACAACTGCGAGACTCATCATTCCATCGAATAAACACTATAAACTTTTAAGTGCCAAAACACTGAAACTTTTTTCTATGAAGCTCAATTCTGTGGTTCATTGTAGGAGAATTGGCAAGGTAGAGAGGATTTGCAAAGAGTATTTATTCAAGAAGCCTTACATCCAACATAATTTTGCATTGTTCCTCTTCTGAACTAAAGGTGCAAAATAGTTGGCACTAAAAAATATTCAATGAATGAAACTATGTGATTTTTAGATTTTAAAATTATTCACGAGATAGACATTTTATATATATTTTGGTTTATAGAGTCACAATGCAATCGTGTGTGTGAAGTATTTTACACGAAAACATGTACTTATAGTATTAATAACAATACTTATATATTGAGACTTGATCCGCCTATTTTGGTAGAGATTAAATTCACATAAAAAAAAAAGATCATATTAATAAGGTAGAATTCCTAGGGAGTAAACATCTCGTAGCAAATCAACAAGATACCCCCATAAGTTCTTTTGAAATGCCGTACCAACTTATCTCCATGTGTGAGGTTTGGCTTGGTTGACATGTGCCATATTGCTTTGTGTTGATCTCTTCCTAAAGCCATTGAAAGCCCCGCTTTTGGGAGTATATAGAATTCTGTGAAAGAATTGTGCATTACTAGAAGTCAATGTACTTGTTTTCACTTGACAAAAGGAAATTCATCACAACTAGGTCTGGATGATAAGTTATTAACTCATATGCCAATTAATTTGGTCGGGTTGTAACATGCACTTTTAACTAAGAACATAAGACATGGCTCCCATGAATGAAAACAAGAAAAATGATACCTTTAAAAAAGGGTAACAAATAAGTAGATGAACCAACTTGTTAATCGATGCTAAACACCTCGAAAACACTAAACATTAAAAGGTTGCCTTCTTCACTATTCAATTTTCCAAAATTGGTTCAAAAATGTGGCTAGAAATGACCCCTACAAAAATCGTCCCATCAGTTTCACTATATATAAAAATATTGAAATATATATGGATTCGGGAAGAGACCAAATGCTCCAGGACCAAATGCAGCCTCAAACATATGAGATCCTCAAATTATTAAATATATATTGAGAAACGTGAAACATTGTTGGCTCGAGTATACATCCAGTTAGCAAATATCATAACCCAATTATGATCACAAAACACATTGTTATAAACAAGATGTGTGAAAAAGAGAATGACCTGTTAAGGGACTAAAGCTGCAATACACGATTTTTTTGTTTTGAAACAATTCTTTTTCCTCCTTCACCATTATATTTTTATCTGCATTAGTCTCACTTTTATTTACAATGCGAGCTCGCCTTTTTTTTACTTTCTAATTTAATAACACCCACCTAGCAATCATGCAGTGTAGGTGGATTGGTAAGATCTAGTTTACTCTTAATATTCCTAGGTGGATTATCACATACGCACAAAAATGACAACCCGCATATACTAAAAATATTTACTATTAGTATCCTATTATGGTGTTTACGGCGTTTGTCACATACACATAAAATTGGCAGACTGTGTATACCACCTAATTTCACTACGTATCTTATTACAGAGTGTTTGCGTTGTTTTTAACACATGCAAAAATGACAGCCTGTGTATACCACAAATTTTGACTACCAATATCCTATTACGATAATCGCATCATTAGTCACATACGAACAAAATGACAACTTGTGTATACCACATAATTTCATTGCCATTATCCTATTATAGTGTTTGCATCGTTTGTCACATGCACACAAAATGAAAGCCTGTGTATACCACAAAATTTCACTACCAATATCCTATTACAGTTGTTTGTGTCATTTTTCACATACACACAAAAATGACAACATGTGTATACTAGTAAATTTCACCACCGTATCCTATTACGGTGTTTTGCGTCATTTGTCACATACACACAAAAATGACAACTGTGTATACCATAGAATTTTACTACCAATATCCTATTAAGTGTTTGCATCTTTTATCACATACTCACAAAATGACAGCTGTGTATACCACATTATTTCACTACTGGTATCCTATTACTATGTTGGCATCGTTTGTCACATACGCACAAAAATGGCAGCCTATGTATACCACATTTTTTTATTACAGTATCATATTATGGCGTTTGTATCGTTTGTCACATACGCTCAAAATGACGACTGCGTATACCACATAATTTCACTGCTAGTATCATAATAGGGTGTTTGTGTTCGTCATCAAATACACACAAAAAATGACAGCATGTGTATACCATAGTATTTCACTCCTAGTATCCTATGCAATGAAAGCATTAATTTAGCATTTTATAGGATACTTTATTCATGGTTTTAATTTTCCTAAATCTTGTCATTTTAACTACACATTGAGTTATATTATTCTCACTCCAAACTACTAACACTTTGTGTACAACTTCCTACGCTTACCAAAGATAAAAATCAGTCTAAAAATACTAACCCTTTGTTTTGTAAGATGATCGGTCCAAGACATTTGGGTTTATAAATCAAATTACTAATATTTGTTTTGTATTTCCTCCTATAAAAACCTAATCACATAATCTTTATCGTTTAATTTTATTATCTTGCATCATCTTTCTTGTGTGTTTTGCATTGTTACTTGTTTATCCCGAAGGAAAAACCGTGTATGCTCTCCTCTCGCATCCTAGGATGATCTTGAGGATCAAAAATAGCTAGCCTCCCCTTTTTATTTTATAGGGGAAATGTGATGTGGAAGTGACATCCACACACTTTCCATAGTCTTAGGGGTCTCATGACCATGGAATTCACCTCCACACACATGTAGACACACATCGTGTTCCGACGCGGTATATAAATTCTTGGAGAGTTGTTGTTATTGGCTAAATGCTAGCTTGTTTTAAGAGCGACGCGAAGTGAGGGGCTTCCACATCCCAATACCTAGGCCTCAGAGAACATCATTGGAACACAAATGTGGCCCCCACGTACATGCAAGTTATATCAGGTACTCCCCTAGTGAACTCATATATCCTAGTCTAGGTAGCCTTTTGGCCGCATGTCAAGCTATTGTGCAAGGAGGCCACACTCCCCAAGATCACTCACCATCCGACCCCATATTGACGCATAGGTGGAGAGCCAATTTTGGAACCACTGTCGGTGTGTGGTGTAGAAATTAGGCAATAACTTGATGGCAATCCCACTTGACTAGTTAGGGTGTGTATTGCATGTTGGTTTCTTTCTTGTGAACACCCTTAACCATCATATCACCTTAAAATTTTAATCAATCAAACATCATTATAATCAACCATCCTTAATCAAATAATCACAACCCAAATCCCATCACAATCCTTAATCAACCAACCTAATCCAAGTCTAATCACTCACACATCCTATCATACCATGACCTTTGATCCTTAATCCCCATCCTTCCAAACCAACATTTAAACCCCTACCTATTTTCTAAATCCATCAATATGCACAAAAATGATAGAATGTGTATACCACGAATTTCACTCGAGTAACCTAATACAGTGTTGGTGTCATTTGACCTATACGCACAAAAATTGCAACCTGTATATACCAAAGAATTTTACTATTAGTATACTATTGCGGTGTTTGCGTCATTTTTCACATATGCACAATAATGAAAGCCTATGTATATCACATAATTTCACTAACATTATCCTATTACGGTGTTTTGCGTCGTTTGTCATATACGAACAAAAATGACAACTACGTGTAATACCTCGCATTCTTTCAAAATCTCGCTCCCCAACTACCTTTTGGTTGATATTAATTGTTTTTTTTTGTTATATTATTTGGCCGTTGAAAAATTTTAAACCCCCACCAAAGCATGTCCATGCGACACCTTTCCAAGAGATTTCCCTTTGTCCTCCTACTGACTTTACATCTCGGGTTTAATTGTTTTTCTTAATATTTTGGGTCTATCTTTATTGATTGTCGTGGAATATTTGTAGAACGCCGAAGCCAATATATTTTAATATATATGTGGCATTTTATATTATTTCGGGTAAATTTTTGGAGGCTTATTTTACAAAGAAAGGGGAAGTATATTTTTAAATATATAAAAATGGTAAAATTGTAAGAGGGAGAATATATATATATATATATATATATATATATATATCTGTGATCGTATAATATGAGAGAGAGAGAGAATAATTATTCATTCGTGCAACAACACAAAAATAGAGAAGAAGAGAATAGAGAGTAGTGGCTCGGAAGAAAATACGAGATAGAAGAAAAGAGAGAGAAATCATAAAGCAACACAATAGAAACAAATGATAAAATAGAAAGGGGAATATTTTGCAAATAGTTGTGTTCAGCAACAAAGAGGAAATTTTGTTAGAAAAAAAAAAAGAAGATTTGGACACAAGAAGAACAACATTGAAAAATAGAGCAAAGAGCTCTAGGATTGTAAAATTTATCGAATTTTCATAATATATTTTGTGTGTGTATGATTTATTTGTTTTACTAGTTGTGTCTTTCCCTTACTGGTTGCATTTGGCACTAAATTTTACCAACAAACTAGTATCAGAGCAAACAAGAGCTCAATATTTTGTGGGTCTATGTTTTTATTTTTGGGTTGAGTTGTAATGGCTTCCAATAATAAATCTTGGCAACAACCCCCAATATTTGATGGGAAATATTATGATATCTAGTGTATTAAAATGAAGACTTTGTTCTCTTCTCAAGAGCTATGGGAATTGGTTGAAGGAGGCTACACAAAGGTATCAGAATAGGCTGCATTTAATTCTCTTACACAAGCACAAAAGAATGCTTTGAAGGAAAATAGAAGAAATGATGCAAAAGCTTTAAGCTACATCTAGAATGTAGTCATTGATTAAATATTTCAAGGATATCAATAGCTATTAACTCTAAGAAATATTGGGACACCTTGCGTAATAGGTAGTGACAAGGTGAAGGTAGTCGGACTACATATGCTAAGGAGAGAGTTTGAAACATTTATCATGATAGAATCGAGTCTATAAATGAATTTCTTACAAGGACTATGACCATTGTCAATCGATGAGGAAAAATGGTGATGTGGTAGAATAGCATAGAATCATAGAGAAGGTATTGAGAAGCCTTCCGATCAGAATTGACCTAGTTGTGGTTACAATAGAGGAGTCTAAGGATCACTTAAAACATATGAGTGTTGATGAGCCGATGGGTTCTTTGCAAACCCATGAACAAAGGATGAGTATATCAGCCATATCCTCCAATGAACAAGCCTTCAAAACAAACACAAATGTTATAGGTGGGGGAGAGGAGCATATAACTAGAGGAAGAGGAAGATTTAGCAACCAACAAGAAGGTGGAAGACATAGTCATCAAGACCCACATGCGAGGAAAAGAGGAAGGAGTAAAGAACATTTCCAGAGGTGGTTCTACACAAAGGTATGATAAATCAAATGTGCAATGTTATTACTGTAAGAAGTTTGGGCATTATGTCCAAAGAATATGATATGAGAAATCATAATCATAATGCAAGATTCTCTAATGCAAAAGAAGTTAAACCTGAGAAGAAGGAAATGCATGGAGCTTTTCTTTTAACTTGTAATGTAGGTGAGAAAGGAAACAAACAAGTATGGTATTTGTATAGTGCTTTCCGCAGCAACCACATGAGTGGAAATAAATAAATGTTCAAGTAATATAGATGAATCAATCAGGATGTGAAGGAATATGGGAATAGACGATAAAGTTCTGTGCGGGTAAAGGTGTTGTATCCATTCTCACCAAGTAAGGAGACAAGAAGCATATCCATAATGTTTTCTTTGTTCCGGATTGAAGTATAATCTTGTTAACATTGTGCATCTTGCCCAAAATGGATATAAGATGAAGTTTAAGAATGGATAATGTGTTATATATGATAAAGGTGGAAGAAACAAGCTGATTTTAGTTGTGCAGATGACACGTAAAAGAATGTTTCCCTTGAGGATACAAAGTGTAGCAGCACAACAACATTCAAGACAATAGTCATTCATCAATCCACTCTCTAAAGCATCTCGGTATGGACATTTGAGTTATGGTGGATTGCATGTTCTTCATAATAAGAATATGGTTAAAGGATTACCTCTATTGAACAACTGACAAGGTTTGTGAGGCATGCATATTGGGGAAGTAACACGGAAATACGTTTCCCTTAGGTAAATCATGGAGAGCAAGCTCACCTCTCGAGCTAGTATATTTATATTTGTGTGGTCCCATGGAATCTCCTTCAATGAATAAAAGTTTATATTTCATTACTTTCATAGATGACTTCAGTAGAAGGACATGGGTTTATTTTCTAAAAAAAAATCAAAGACATTTGAATTATTCAAACAGTTTAAGGCCATAGTTGAGAAGCATAGTGGCCATTATATAAAGACATTGAGAACTGATAGAGGGGGAGAGTATATATCCAATGGTTTATTAAATTTCTATAACGAGCACAGGATCAAGAAGCTAGTTCATAGCTAGGTATACACCACAACAAATTGGTGTAGCTGAGAGGAAGAATAGAACCATTCAATAAATGGAAAGAAGCATGCTTAAACTAGAGGATTGTCTAATGAATTTAAGGGCGGAAGGTGTTGGGACAACAAAGTATATTTGCTGAATAAATGTCCTACGAAGAGTGTGAGGAACAAAATACATCAAGAAGCATAGAGTGGAAGAAAACCAAGTGTTGAACACTTGAGAGTATTTGGATGTGTGGCATATGCACATGTTCCAAAGCATATAAGAACAAAATGGGATATCAAAGGAGAGAAGTGCATTTTCATTGGATATAGTGAGCAATCGAAAACATATAGATTGCATAATCCAGTTACTAAGGAGTTGATAATCAAAAGATATGTTCAATTCATTGAGGAAGCATTTTGGGAAGATGCACAAGAAGTGGAGAAGCCACAAGGAAAGAAAAATGCACCTATCATTGTGCCTGAAGCAGCAGAAGGAAGAGTAAACAATGTACCAAGTTGGACACCCATTTCTCAAAGGGGTGAACTTTCTAATGGCAGGAGCCAACAAAGTATGCAATGACCAACAAATGAAGCATCTTCATCATCATGAAACTCATTTCAACAACAAGGTTGAATGATAAATGTTCAAGAAATTTATGACCAGTTAAGGTATGAAGAAAATGAAGATGAAATGATTAATTTTGTTTTATTTTTAGTAGCAACTGATCCTATTTATTTTGAAAAAGTAATTAAATAAAATAAATGGTGTGAGGCCATGGATGAAGAAATGCATGCAATAGAAAAGAATCATACATGGGAGCTAGTAGATCTTCCAGAAGGAAAGGAAGTCATTAGAGAAAAGTGGTTTTATAAAACAAAGACTACTCTTGAAGGAAAAATTGAAAGACGCAAGGCAAGATTAGTTGACAAAGGCTATAAATAGAGGCTTGGACGTGATTACAATTAGATGTTTGCTACAGTAGCAAGGATAGAAATTTAGAGAATAATTATTGCCATAGCTACTCATCACAAATGGAAATTCCATCAAATGGATGTAAAGTCAGCCTTTTTGAATGGAGTGCTAGAAGAAGAAGTGTATATGGGCCAACCACCTAGTTATGCAATCTTAGGGCATAAAAAAGGTGTACAAGCTGAAGAAAGCTTTATATGGATTGAAAAAATCACCAAGAGCTAGGTACAGTAGGATTGATTTCTATTTGATTAGTAATGGCTTTCTCAAAAGTAGCTTTGAGCCCACACTCTACATCAAAGAAAACAATGGTGAGATTTTAATTGTTGTTTTTTATGTAGATGATCTATTTTTTGGAAATTCAGAAAAAGCAATTGATCAATTTAAATCAGCCATGAAAAAAGAATTTCAAATGATTGATTTGGGATTGTTGAAGTATTTTCTTGGCATTGAGGTCAAGAAAACAAAGAAGGGCATATTTGTCTCTCAATCAATGTATGCAAAAGAAATTTTGTAAAAATTCAGAATGTTGGATTCCAAACCAACATCTACACCAAATGAATTAAGTCTAAAATTGACCAAAGATGATTGCAGCAGAAACATGGATCCTACAAGATACAAAAGCATGGTAGGAAGCTTGATGTATTTAATTGCTACAAGACCATACATAATGTATGTAGTTAGTTTGATTTCTAGATTTATGGAGACACCAAATGAGTCTCATTTGTAAGAAGGCAAAAGAATATTGAAGTATGTGAATGGAACAAAAATTATGGAAATTTATATGCTACTAATAATGATTTTCAATTAGTTAGATATACAGATAGTGATTGGGAAGGTAGCCTGGATGATAGAAAGAGCACATCTGGATATGTGTTCAATGTTGGATCAGGATCCATTTCATGGGCTTCAAGAAACAATCTGTAGTTTCTTTTTTTCGCTGCATAAGTAAAGTATATTACAAAAACTAAAGAGCTTGTCAGATGATTTGGTTGAAAAGAATCCTCTAATATGTCTTTGATTTATTGTGATAATATGTCTTCGATTGCATTATCTAAAAATCTAGTTTTTCATGGTAGAAGCAAGCATATAGCTATTAGATATCATTTCATTTGTGAATTGGTGGAGAAAGGAGAAATTGAGCTAATATTTTGCAGGTTAGAGAAGCAACTAGCTGACATCTTCACCAAACCTCTATCAAAGGAAAGGTTTGGGCAATTGAGAACAAATTTGGGCGTCGTAAAAGGACCACCTAGCTCCAGAGATTAATTTTTGTTTGGATTGAGTTTAAGGGGGAGTGTCAAAATTTTATAACCTCGATCCCAACACGAATTTAAAACCCGTCACGACATTTATTTATTTTTTCATTGGTATTTCAAACTCCCGCTCCCCAACTACCTTTTGGTTGATATTTTTTATTTGGCCATTGAATGTTTTTTAAACCCCCACCAAATCATGTCCACACGACACCTTTACGGGAGATTTCCCTTTCTCTCCTCCCTATGGACTTAAAGTCCGGGTTTAATTGTTTCGCTTAATATTTAGGGTCTAGATTTATTGATTCCCATGGAATATTTGTAAATGCCAAGGCCAATATATTTTAATATATATGTGGCATTTTATATTATTTTGGGTAAATTTTTGAAGGCATATTTTACAAAGAAAGGGAAGTATATTTTTAAATATATGCAAATGGTAAAATTGTAAGGGGAGAATATATATATATACACACACACACACACACACAAACACACACACACACACACACAGCACATACACACACACACACATATATATATATATATATATATATATATATATATATATATATATATATATATATATATATATATATATATATATATATATATATATATATATGTATGTATGTTTATTTAATAACATAATACGAGAGAGAGAGAGAGAGAGAGAGAGAGAGAGAGAAGAATTATTCATTAGTGCAAAGTAGCATAGAAATAGAGAAGAAAATAATTAAGAGTAGTAGATCAAAATAAAATACAAAGAGAATAAAAGAGAGGAATTGCAGCAACACAATAGAAACATATGAGAAAATAGAAAGGGGAATATTTTGCAAATAGTTGTGTGCAGCAACACAGAGGAATTTTGTAAGAAAAAGAAAAGAATATTTGGACACAAGAAGAGAAACAATTGAAAAACAAAGTAACAACTCTGAGATTGTAAAATTTCTCAAATTAATTTAATATATTTTATGTGTGTATGGTTTATGTTTTTTTACTGGTTGTGTCTTTCCCTTACTTGGTTTCATTTGGCATTAAATTTTTCAAACACATTCATCATCAAAGCATTTTTCCTAATGAATCAACGTCAAAGAAACAATCACTTTTACCCTTTTGTCCAAACTGCCCCTTCAATTCCCTTCACTAACTTTCTAGCTTCAACAAGCTCAACTTCTTACTTCTTACCTTCAATATCTCCTTTCAATGCCTAGAACCCTGTCACATCACCTCAACTAACCTTAAACTTGACTCAAAGTACTCAAAAACTCCAAACTTCATTTTTTGTCAAAACTGCCTACTAGATGCCCTTAAGACAATTATTCTTGCATGCTCCATAGTTGGAAACATATATAACTACTCATAAAAATATATTAACTCCTTCCAATACCCTTTATCATCCTCATGGTGTGTGCAAAATTTCAAAACCCTACTCCTCTTCTTGTTCTCCCTATCACACTTTCCTCTTCCTAGGCCCACTCTAGGCCTACTAGCCTTGGGACAATCCTTTTCCCTTCCTAACTTCCTTTGTATGAAGTTTTCAAGCATAATATATGCATATTTGGGCACCCATTAAGGATTTATAGTTGTCCCTAAAGTTTCATGATCTAACTCCACTCCTAGGCCCCACTTCCTTTGTTAACATGCCTTTCTCAACTAGGCTTCTAAAATGTGTCACTGTCCTTGATGAAGAATGTCAAAGCATTATTTACTAGTTTCACCAATGAATTCTAAAAAAAAATGATTCTGTTGAAGGACCATTTCATGGCTATTACTTCAAATTTTCAAGGCAATATTTCTTGTTTAGGTGTTTTTAGTACACATTTTCTCTTAAAATCCTAGATGGGTCTGAGTCTAGACTGCATGAAGACAAATTTTGGTATATCTTCCACTAATTTTTTATTCAAGTTTCTAAATTTAGTCAATATTTTTGTGACATTTCCCAATTCACTTCTAATTTACCAGTAAGGTTTCTTTCCTTCAAACATTTGCATTTTACGTGTTCTTCATTTGTGGAAGATTGTAAGGCTACAGAAAACAAAGTTACCATTCTTGTTATCTCTCGAAAGTGCACCCTGTAGAGAGATGGTTGCAGGTGTTCTAAGCTTGTAAATTTTATCTCTCTCTTTCATAGATACAATGGAAACACCTCAGGTATGTGGGTATACCTATTTTGAGGTGAGTCTCTCGGTATCAAGGCCGGTTCCTTATCGATGTATCCTAAAATGATTTTCTAGGGTTAAGGGTAAAAGATGGTGTAAATAATTAAAACTGAGGTAATACACCAAATTTGTATGAGGGCTTTGACTGAGTATATACACAATTGATATGGGAATAATTCTTGATGCACGAGCCAACAATTTTCTACAAAATATTAAGGGAAAACACTTTGATGTATTGAGGGAAAGTATCACAACAATACTGTTAAGTTAAACATGCACATCAATATTACACATAAATTACTGAATTTGCAATAGGGTAAGATGATTAATCAGGGAACTTAACATTCACAAGAGTTAATAGAACATACACAAGACTGGAAATAATTGGAAATGTAGAAAATACTTCACATTCAAAGGGCAAAGCGGCATAAATTGCTTCAAAGACTCTGTGTCTAAAAAGTCCTCTCTCAAAAAAATTCAATCTTTGTGCTCTCCCAAGGCACACAATATATAGCAAAATTATTTCCCAAACTTGATATAATTTTCTAGATTGTATTGTTACGTTTCTCGCATTGTGTAGACTCATTTATATACTTAGACCTTTTTTATGTCCAAACATTTCCTTGAGTTTTGATAGGTGTTCAGAAGTTCACGTTGCTCACATTATATCAATCTCATTTTGATACTAACATCTTGTTTTTCCTTAAAACTTGATTAGAGTATCCAAATTGAATTGTTTTCCCAAACTTGATATAATTTTCTAGATTGTATTGTTATGCTTCTCGAATTGTGTCGACTCATTTATATACTTAGACATTTTTTTACGATAAAAAATTTCCTTGAGTTTTGATAGGTGTTGTAGTTACGTTGCTCACATTATATCAATCTCATTTTGATAATAACATCTTGTTTTTCCTTAAAACTTGATTAGAGTATCCAAACCTGAATTGTTACATTGCTTGCATCTATAGCCTCCATTTTTGAAACTTGGACTTTGTTTATATTAAACTGGTTTAGAATATATACCTTATATTGTTAGGCTTATCAAATCACTTCAACCCCATTTTAGTACTTAAATCTTGTTTGTCCAAAACTTGATTAAAGTACTTAAATTGTGTTGTCATCTTATCGAAACAATCTTTGAGATAGAGTTTTAGTGTCATAGGAGTAGGTTTTGTCACGGTTGATCCCTAGTTCAAGAATTTGCTAGATATTCTTTCCTCGATAGAATTTAGTCATATATTCTTTATCCCTTTAGGAAATTTTATGTGACATTGCAACTATCACATTTCTTTATTTTATGTGGGTTCTTTATAGTGCTTGTACACATTTTTTAAACCTTATGAAAAAAATTCATATCTTCTCATGCCTCCTATTACGGATGGGGCATAGAAGATTAGGATCAAATCCTTTCGTCGGTATAAATTTAGACCCCTTACGTGAAGAGAAAACCATGGTAGATTATATTAGTGATGAGGTGACATCTCCTTGGGATAACTATGAGTTTGATATGACCCGTATAGCCAATTTCCTTTTTCAAAATAGAGATCAAGTTCTTGCACGAGTTGTGGAATTAGGGGCTAGATTGCCACCTGAATTTGACCATACTATTTTTAAAAACATGGTCCTGGAGAAGAAGAAGTAGAATGTCCCCTTCTCTCTATCAATGACATATTAAACCATGGACACACTTCTACTTCTAGAAAAGGAAATAAAAATGAAGAAGAATATCCTAAAAACAACAGTGGCTATCGATTATCACCCCTTAAAATTAATCATGAAGTTAGGATGGAGGATGAATCTCATCAACAACCACCTTAACATGAAACTCATGAAGAACTCCATAACAATGAGGTCACTATTCAACAAATAAATGCAAGCCCTTAGTTGTCAAATGGAAAAATTATCCTCCCATGTCCATAGAGACACGGGTAGGGTTGCGCATCAAGAGAAAACTAAGGTTATGTACAATGATCTATACACATAAAACCATGGGGTGAGAAATAAAATTCTAACCACATGTATATTCCTGTCACCCCTTCATGTGGCCAAATATTTGATCAAGAGTGACAATCTATGAAAAATTCCCTTACACTTCTACAAGCAAATAACATTGGACATAGTAAGATATACCTATAGACACCTAAATTTAGCACTTAATCCCCGTGTCCATGTATACTAGCACCCATTCATTATCACATCACTATCATATTATACATTAAATCCTTGTCCTACATCTTATTTATCCCCCTTCATATTTACTCCCCGTAAATATCATTCTACAACTATAAAGTCTTATTTTATCCACTAATAAACCACCTAAAACCACTTAGAAACCAAAATCAAACAAAAAAATAAAAATCAACAACTTCTCAATCATTTCAACAACCTCTCCGACCCACAATCATTTTTCAACATACATCCTTTGATAAAACAAGCAAAAACCTCAATTTGTGAAGTTGTTACAACCTTTTCTCGTCTTTCCTAGATCGACGATTCTAACCAATCACCGATTTGATTCTCCTTTGTTGACACAAAATTATATAAACATGTTTTGGGCCTTCATTTCAAGCTAGCCGATGGCTTGTTAACTTATCCCTGAGCTTCTTCCTCTTGATTTACTAGATGGAAGTTCCTCTCACATTATAACATTGTTGTATCTTAGCCTTCTTACAAAGTTATATTTCATCACGGTAGCATCCAAGAAATCAAATATTTGTTTATCTACCTTTGGAGGTCACTCGGGCATCCAATAATCAAATCCAAAGATCTCACAACATCTAAAATTTCTCTCTCTCTCGGTAATATCACCCTCTTGTCTTCATTTATCAACTTATATGAGGTAAGTGATTTCCATTTTAAACTTATTATCTCATTTAATCATCATTTACAAGATTCAAACCAAAATTAAATGTCATTTATTATCAACTTATACATTTCCACAAAGACAATTTCAGTGATTCATCCCAATCACCAATGATTTTCCTAGATCATCGATGATTCCTATCTGTCATATTAATTAAGCCCAAATATCATCCTTCAAACATCTAGATCTCATCACCCATTTCTACTCTTCCTTTGAGGTGTTTTTCAAACCTTATCACTCTCCTTTAAGCCATCTATGAAACTCTATCACTTATTTAAATCAAATCTATCATCTTGCTCACCTTTGTGAGTGCACAACCATCTACATCCTTTCTCCTTTGAGTCATTTTGTGATCCCTAGACTCCATTTGGATAAAGTATCACCATCAGACCATCATATAGCCTTAGACCACGTCAGTCCCTTTTCCTTTGCATTTTTGGTTATATAATCTATTTTATCATTTTATCTTATTATCATTAGATTAATTTCTTAAATGCGGATTGAAATCCTTGTAAGGAAATCCATTGACTTCTGGGGATTGGCCTTTTCCAAGAAATCCTCCATATATCTATCTAATCCCATCCTTTTCTAAGTGTCTGTGCATTGTAGGTAGCTTATTCCATTGGAAAGGATTTGTGCGCACGCTTGGATCCGTCGATGACATTAATCCATCAAACATTAGCTATCTTCATGGTATCGTAAACCCCACCATCTTTTGAGGGCAGTTTTGTTTGTGTTATTTCACTTCATTAATTTAAAGTTGGAAATCAAAAACTTCTCTAAACATTATGGTACACCGATGGGACCTTGTCCCTTTTCTTTCATTTCAATTTTATTAAAAATTCATCTTTAGGTTTTTTTTTCGTAATGATTATTGATCCAATTAAATGACTCGTGATTTAGGTGAATTGCTAGTGATTCTCTGTGAATCACCAAAGTGATGATCTCATGATTGTTCTTGTCTACTACTTAGCGATCAACCTCTAACATTCATTTTCATTTTTACTTTTATCTCTGTTTTCACCTAACCATTGAGGTTTCTTATTGGGGGATTTTTTCTCTCCACTATTGTTGTGCTAAAAAAGAAATGAAAGTTTAAACTTTAAAAAGAATCATTTTATAGGTGTGTTCTCTCATTTCCTTTTTTTTTCAAGCATTGAATTTTGTTGTCTTGTCCTCATCGAAATCAATCATTTTTTTGGGCTTAAAAAGAACCTTGCATCCTACTTTATCACATATATTAATTAAATGATTAATAGATTTCATCCACTTAATCTCCCTCACACAAAACCAAATCACATTAAACATCAATTTGGATCAAAACATTCCTACCAGGTGAAACTATTGGGATTTCATCACCAAATAGGAAGTCCACTCAATTGTTACGCCGAGTATAAATAATTGGTTTTTTGTATATTGGCTAAGCGTCTGACTCCGTTATTGTTTCAGGACCATGAAGTGAGGGGTCATGCCCTAATACCGGGCCCCATACTGACACCAACATAGATTTGGGCCTCACATACCTTGGGTATATCGAGTACTCCAACATTTAGTAAACCTAAAACCAGCCTTAGAATGACCATATCATTAGGTTCCCTTTAGCCTCTTACCCCACATATAAATTCTAATCAAGATAATTGAAATTATTCTACTTGACTTGTTTATTACAATTATAGATCTCTTAGGGATTTGTTGTATCATTGTTAATTAAATATCATTTAATATGGATCAAACCTTTACATCAACAAATTATTTTACCCCTTATACGTCATTTTTACAATCATACTTGGTTGCTTCATCCACAATCTCTACATATTTTCATCCCAATCAATTTCAAAACATCCCCACACGGATCTAATCCTTCTCAAAACTCATCAACCTATCATATCTCATTCAGCTTCACTTAGCCCTGGCATTTTCCTAGAGCCATCCGAACCATCTTTTGTCCCCTATGGAACTTCTACCTTTCATCTAGTCTTGAAACCCTACAACACCCCATCCAATAACCCTACGAATATCCTTTATGCCTAGACTATTTCCAAACTATTACTCTGCAGCCCATGTCAAGTGAATCCCATCAATCGGTTCTTTCCACATCCCCTCCTTCATTAGAATCTCATTAGAACCTTAACATCTCCCATCTTTTATCTAATCGAACGCCTCGAATTCAATAGATTTCTCAATACCTTAGACATCCCAAATCTATACACACATACCTACTCATGCCCAATCAACCCCTCTCATCCAATAATAATAACACATTCAACATCCTTACACGTCTCCCAACATCCATTTATCATAACCTACTTTTACAATCAGTACCTTCTCATGCTACCCCTTATCAACCTCTACATCAAATCCAACTACCACAAAAATATCATTAATCAACTCAACCACATTCTCACCAAACTCACATGTTAATTCCTTCGTGTGTAATCCTACAAATGAATCTATGAAATCTCTGTTAAACAAATTAGACAATTTAGAAGTCACTACTAAGGGAAGAAAACACGTCCTCACTTATGATCAAGTTTGTAATGAACACATCCATTCATCGTACCATATAATCCTTATCTTCTCGCATTGGGAGTTTTCTGAATTTTCCATGTTCCATGGCTAGGAGGATCCTCAACAACACATACTATCCTTTAGAAACTCGTGTTATCTCATCATTCGCAATCAAGATCTCCTTCTTAGAACCTTTCCTATGTCACTAGTAGGACTTTCCTTGGATTGGTACAACTCCCTCCTCGACACTCTTTATTCTCTTTCACGCAGCTAGCCTTGTTATTTATCGAGCACTTCGCTATCAACATTACTCGTAAAATCACCATTTCTAACCTCTCTACCATAAAACAATTCAAAACGAATCCACAGTTGACTTTATTGATAGATGGAAAATCATAATCAACCAATTGACCTTCTCACTATCTCAATCGAAATTGATCAAGTTGTTTTCTTGATCATTTTCACATCACATTTCATCTACCCTCTAGATCCAGAGATTCCAAACTTTTGATGAAGCCTTCGGTATGGCTAAAATTTTAGAATTCTAAGCCCTTGAAAAAGGCAATTTTGACCCTCAATCTACACATGTCCCATTTGATTCCTCTAAGTCTTCCTACGATCCATATGATACTACCACACATGTTTCCATCTCTTTTCTTCCCGATCAAACACCCTCAATAGAGTCAATACATATAGATATTTCACATCCTTCGAGTCATATTGTCAATGCTATCATGCAAGATCTTCCCCAAAATGAGACACCTTCATCACCAACACTTACCCTCGAAGACTTAGAGTCTCTGGATCGTCTTTTCGATAATTCCCATGCATCGACATCACCTTATCTTAATATTTTATCATCCACAACCTCCTCACAAACCTTAAACTCCACATTAGAGACCGAATTTACAAAGGAGACATCTATAACCAAAGATCTCGGATGTCCAACCATATTTTAAACCAATCAAAGACTTGGCTAGCCCACATAAATAAAACCCATCTCAATTATGCCTAGAAACAACATCTCTCTTATCCGAATTATAATCAATCCTATCCTCAACTCCTCACTTACCATATAGTCTGGAAACTTATCTTGAATCAAACACTATATAATTAAATCCCATCACATCCATGGCCTCACCCTCATCATTTGTCGTAAGACCATCTCCTTTACCTAAATTTGACATTACAAAATAAAAATGTGCATCATTCAGGGTCTCAACTTTACCATCTATTTTGGTACCCCATCCTTCATCACAATCCAAATATATCACATCTACACTTCCACCCTTACCATTCATTTTGAGGCCTCATCCTTTATTTCAATATTGTATTACATGACAAACCCTATCTCATCCATAAAATATCCCCATCCTCTTTCTTATCAACCTCACAACACCCCTATGATGTTCCAACACCATACTACATTCATGCATCCATTATCATCCAAAACTAAGACGTGTCCTAGCAAGCGTTGCTCTTCGTAAATCAAAATGAGAATCAAAATTTAGTAATCCAAATCCCCCAAAAGGGACTTATATTGACATCCTTGAGAGGATCATACAATATTCTCTTATCACATTACCACCCATAAAAACACCCAATCCACATACTCAGAAACCCTCATAGTACGATCAAAACAAAACATGTTCCTACCATCGAAGCCCATGTCATAACACGAAGATTTAAAAAATACTTAAAGCCATAATTCAACGACTCTTCCTTATCAATGATCTTCTCCTAGAAGAATACAATCCTAAGCCATCATCAGTACCATTTACACCTCCACCCTTATCAATGTCTTCAACCACATCTATAGAAGAAGGGGACATCCTCAATCTGGTATTAACAAACCTTTGTCAGACATGTCTTCAATACCTTCTATTTAAGGTCTCTCAATCACATAAACATCAACACCTTCCATTTAAGGCCTCTCATTCACGTCAATGTCCACACATTCCATTGAAGGTATCTCGGTCTCGTCAAAATCCACACCCAAGTCACAAACAGTGTCCTCACCAACATGTACAGGACAAGGGAGTCATCCTTAATCAAATCTAAACAAACATTTCTCATAATTCTTCTCATCACCTTTTGTTTAAGGTCCTTCATCTCAAATTGGTACATTTCATCCACCTACTCAATCTAGAAATCATCATACACCGAGAAAAAGGAAAAACCAAAGCTTCATCATCCACCCCTCCTCATCAATAATCATTTCATATCTCATCTAGATTTTCATCGAATCTTTGGTCAAAGATTCCACATCCTCCTTTGTTTACCATATAACCAATCAATTAACATCAACAACTTCATCATCCTAGATTGAAAAACATTGCTCCTTTCAAAGAATGTTATCTCTATCCACATCATCACACTAGGGGTCTCCTCTCTATTGAGACTTTGAAAGTATTACCTTACACACCTCCCCATAGTTAATCCTCACCAACCCTATCATGTTCATCCAATCAAAATGTCACTACTCTAGAAATGAGTAAACATGGAAACTTTTCCCCTAACTATATCGGTCCATATAGTATGAATCGAGAGCTTATCATCTAGCCTCCCTTGATGGTACACCAAAAAGTAACCTCTAAATTCCTTGCGCTTGTGGCCTTTATATTGTTAACACATTGACCTTCATGACAATAGTCACATCAAAGATCTTATTCCACCATTAACTAGCCATCTTAACTTCATAATGATTTGAATGTATGTGGATTGTTGTCACTATCCTTAAAGCCACATTTTCTAATATAATTCCATTGGGATCCATCAATACCCAAACTTCTATTATGTGCCATAAAAAAGTGGTCATTCAATGTCTTCGAGGAGAGAATTTGGTCTAAAAATGGTTGTATCTTCTTATGTCTATCAAACTTCACACACACGGGTATAAAACTTCTATCATCTGTTTAACACCTCACCAGTTTATTTCTTACCTCTTATCCTATTTTCATTTGAATTCTCTCTGTTAATTCCTAATGGAGGTGGTTACAAAGTAGGTATTTAAAACCTTACTATAGTAAAATTGACTCAACCTAGCTAACCTATCTTAAGTGAATAAGATTACCTTTCATACATCATATGAGGCCCCTTATAACCCTCTTACATCCTTATATGCTTTCATACTTTTCTTTAGACCCTAATCTAGAAGTAAGAATTCAAATTTTTAAAAGGTGTTTTGGAGGGAAAACTTAAAGCAACCGCTTTTTGCTCATGAAGGATCCTATGAAGGTGAGGAAGCTCTCAAAACACCTAAAGATGTCCCTTAAGATCTTAATCATCCCAAAATTGTATAAAATCAAAATTTGTTATTATTTATTTTGATGCTCTGCATCATGGAGTGATAAGATGATCGTGGATTTTTTTCGCAACACTTATCCTATACTATTTTATGTTTATGGTATCCTATAGGAATTAAAACTTATATATACAAAGGTGGGAGGGGTAATCTGTTATAGGGAATGTGGAAAATAATTGTTGAGATGATTTGCAATTGGAAAATGAATCTTCCTTGAGCCTAATGGATAAGGTAATTTTCATTTAATAATAAAAGCGAGTAAAAAGGATAGTTAGATAATACAAATTAACGTAATTTTGTTTGATTAAAAATCAAAAATTATTTTTTAGAATTGTTAGAAGTCAAGATACACATATGTATGTATGTATAATAATATTGTATTATATTTTAAATCATCACCTCTACAAATTGGGTTCTCGGTTAATGGTCCCTTCCCAAATCACTTTCCCATTAAAAAAGAGAAACGTGATCGAAGGAGTTGACATCGATGGTACTCTAGCATTTTTGTTTCCTAATATGAAAATGCCAACCCTTATTTTAGCTTATTCATCTTCACCTTCTCATGTTGGAAATCCCACATCTCTTCTTAGTTTCTTATTAACTCACTAGTTTACTTACCCAAATTCCTTTCTTTCATGCAACCAATCCTTATTGCAGTTTGTTCGAAGTCCATTGTGATCCTTGTTAGCACGACTCAAATTCACAGGTGTTAGTATTATGGAGGCCACTTGGTTCTCTCACGTGCTCAGGGGGTGAGTTATTTCTCTTGTGTTGTGCGTTCCAATTTTAATGGTGTTCTAATTTTTTGTGTGTGATATCCATTAGTGACTAAAATTATAGGCATGCATCATGTTCAAAACTCGTCTTTGTGCATATTTGTGTGTGCCAACCCAAGTGGTTCAAAAAGTGATCCTTAACTCTATGCACTTGAAATACCTTATATGCTAAAAGAAAAAGGGTACCACTTTAGCCAAAACTTATATATTTTGAAAAAATACGAGGTTAAAAAATGGGACCCTCCATCGAATGGGATTGATGGCAGAACATATTAGTTTTCTCTTTAAGTGACAAGTATGATGACACCTATTATAATATTAAAACTAAATTTATTCTAAAAAAATATTACTTATATGTGTAAATGATAATCCAAAATAACAAATTGTAATTAAGATAATCCTAGATTATATATAATTAATATCTTCCTTCAATGTAATTCTATAAAATAGATTATAGTAAATTAGGGTTAGGATTTAGAAAATCTTCATTCTCGCTTTACACTAAAAGGGTGCGACGGTGAACTGATATTGGTTGAGGATGTTGGAAGGGTGTCATAATTATTTTTATAAAATATGGGATTTTAAAATTAAGTAAAGAATAGGTTTATCCATATCGGGAATGTTCACCCATTGAATGTGTTCTTTTGGGTTTAAAACCTTCTCATTATATGTCTTTGGATATGTCTCTTATATCATAATATTTTTGATTATTCTTTAGTACTTGTATGTGTCTTCTCTTATCTTTTAGACCCATCTCTTCATCTTTGGACCTTAAAGGGGTTAGTATGAATCACACATGATAGACCTCAAGGACCCCTATTGATAAAATTTGGACTACACTTGTGTATCAACACACTTAAGAGGGATCTAGCCACCTATAATTCTTACAATTTTATGATGATGTGGAGGTTAGAAAATATGAATATGATGGAGTGCTTAAATTGTCCCTCAACATTTGGAAAAGTTGTTTGGCCCGACTTTGTAGTGCAATAGAGATATGTGATCTAGGGAAACAATAGATATGTACATCCATATTTGAGTAAATTGTGTGTAATGCGCTTTAAGGGAGATATGCTTCAATGTTTAGTTCAATGGACTCCTTAGACACAATTGGCCTTTTTACCAACTCACCTAAACGTCATGACAAAATTTCAAGCACTACTGACTACATGTTATTGTTATGCTCCCCATGACCAAAATTTAGGTACTATACCTATATATTTCCTTGTTGAATAGTACATTATAGCTTGTGTGTTAGTTTCAAAATATTTTGAGCATGTTATGACCTAATGGTAGTGGATGGATAACACATGGAGCAAAAAAATCACCCAATATTTATTGTTTTCTTATAAGGTGTTGTTGCACTATTATGGGTTCAAAGAAGGCAATCACATTCCCAGGACATCCACATAGAATTAGGGTAAAATGAGTAAGGTTGTTTGAATTTGAAGTTCACGAACATGATCATTAAATCATATTTGGCTACATGACATGTGGAGAAAAGAATTATAGAATACTCTTATGGGAAATTTTACTAATGGTTTGGCGAGTTTATCTTTTTGTATTACATTTTCTAGGTCTTGTTTGCCTTGTTGAATGTATTTGTTATGTGTTGTCTATTTTTAAAAATGTGTCTTGAGCTATAAGAAATCAAATATTCTTTTAAAACTTCATGTTTATAATTTATTTTTCAATAGGCCAATATAAAATGCACTTGGAATTACAACCACTTCTTGAAATGGCCATCTAATTAGTTGTCTTGATTGCAAATTTTTTATTTTTTTAATAATTTGTTTCAAAGTTAAAATAAAAATGTATGTGTACGATTTTAAAATATGATATGATTTATCTTTCACTCCCACTTTTCCTCTCTCCCACTAAGTACAATGTGAGATCCTAATTTTTCACCAACACGTAGCTCAAGATTTTTTAAGTGTTAAATTGGAGGAAAAGACATATTTTGAATTGATTTAAAATAGAAAATTTGAGTTACACTAAATTTTGATTGAGACCCACACTTGATCATGGGTGATAATGGTTGAACATTGAATATTTAATAATGACAAATCTTACATGGCATGATGTGAATGGGTGTTATCATGTCGAATAACTAATTACCATATACTTTTATGACAACTATTGAGTGTTATGTATTCAAGACACTATATCTACAATTTGACCCTGTTTAACTATTGATGTCTCTCCCTTATTCAAATCACAGGTAGGATAAATAGAACTAAATTTAAATGTACTACGGTGGTGTGGTGTGTCATCGGATTTGAGAGGGCATTGGTGCTTTTATTATGTCAATTTTTTTCTTAGGTATCAAAAACATCTCTGCGGTGATGCGATGGGAGCAGAGCACCCCACCATTATTACATGGAAATCAATTGATTTGACAGATCAAATACCATTATTGCTTCTATTCTTCTTTTGATAGTCCCACTCCACTCTCACTCCCACAACAATCCATCGATTCAATTGGTGGCACCGGTGACGTATGAATCACGCAATGCCATCATCGTTAGGTCTTTAGGTAGCGGTAAGTATTCTAAAAAAAGTAAAAACATTATTCTTTGGCGGAGGCTGAAATTTCAAATTATCGGTCCCTATCAAATCAAAATTCAATGACGGCTTATTTTATTTTTCAATGAATGTAAATTTTAATATATTCTGTATGTATTTTTATGATTTGATCATATATATTTTAACAATTATTAAAAAAATATTGCTTTTTTAATTTTTTAACTTTGTCATTATTTAAGATTTCTATTTTTCCTGTAAAAAACAGCCCACTGACCTATCAATGTATGATTTACAAAGCATCAAAGAAGGCCCCAGAATAATGTTTGTCTAAGAAAAGACAAAAAACTATTAAAAGCAGCGATTTGGAGAGGCCGAGCAATCAAGAAAATGAATAGAGGAGAGGACCCGTTTGTGGTGCGAGTGGTACAAGAGGGAGATAGTAGGTGAAAAGACATTCACCTTTTTAATAACATATTTTGAATGATATGTGAAGTTAATACAACCTAATTTATTTTATTGTATCATTATTAATTAAACATGGAAGCATGAAATGTTGAATAAGACGATTTTAAAATTGGTCAATATTCGTTTTCATTGATAGAACTAAAATATATATTAATTTATATACAAGTGTACAAAAACCAAGTCTATGTTGTCAACTATTCATTAAGTAATATTTTCATTGTATGCACATCATATCTATTACATTCACTTCAACAAGTCATTTCTCAAGACTTTCTAAACCAGATCTCAAATATAATGCACTATTTTTGATGTAAGAGTCTTCAATCCCAAGTAAACACCCGCATAACAATAAATGAAATTATGGTCGAGCTCACCTTTCACAAAGTGTTTAAAAACTCAAGTACCATATGAACAATAAATTGTGTAACCAAATTGCATAAAATAATAAAAAAGACCAACTAAAATATTATCTATTGGATTAAATCCCAATAAATCTCAACCATTTGATTGAACTATCATAGTGAATCCATGTCAACTAACATCAACCAATCAGAATTTAGGATGATAGAATAAAAGCTGAAGGATGGATTACAATTCCATTTGTTCATGCAGTTTTCATCTCTCAAAGTTGAAGAAGTGAGGAGCAGTGTAGTTCAGGTAAGACACTTATGAATTACAAACTATTTCATAATTCAAGCCCTCTATTTATTTTTTCAGTGTTTGCATATTGCAGCAGAGTTGTATATGCCAATTGCATTTGCTTTAAAGTTTCTGAAGTCTTTTCAACAAATCTAATTTGTGCATATCCTGCCATCATGGCATTCTATGAGACCACGTTTCTTTGAGGAATTCTATCAAACAGTTCACCTACGTTTCCAACAAAAGCATTTTCTGCATATCCTACAGTCATTGGGGTCCAGAAGAACATATTTCTTTGTGGTATTCCATCAAACACTTCACGTGCTTTGTCCATGTTCCAGCATTTTGAATACATGTTTACTGTGTATAGCGATTCTGCAACTCCAAAGCATCGACACAATTTAGACATTTATTTTTGCTTTAATGAATGTTCATACCTATTTCAAACCCCCCATTTTGCACAAGCTGGAAGTACTCTGCCAAATGTAAACTGATCGGGTTGGGGACCAGTTTGTTGTTCCTAGTGAAACAGTGGGACTACCTAATCAGGATACCCATATCTTCTGTACGTTGCAAAATCATATGCCATGACAGTGCGTGCAAACAAAGCAAACTCACTTCTTTGGGAACATATATTCTTCTTCTCTAGTGTATAGTCATCACTGCTATATAGGCATAAGTTTAATTGTATACATAAAAATATGGAAAGTATTATAATTACATGTGCAAAATTTATATTGAAACATAACTTTAAATTGAAAACTTGGTGTTGTATATTCCATCGTTGTTGTATGTGCACACTATAGTAAATTCTCAAGTTCTTATTATGCTAAGTAAATTCTCAAATACAATATGCAACACACGACTAGGAGGTACAACACTCTTCGGAATATACAACTTTGTTAGAATATGACCACAACAAAGCGTTTCTATAGTCCAAAGAATGTTGTATATTGCATTTATGAATTCCTTTGTATTGTTCATTTTTTCCGGATATCTCATTCTCCAGTTGAAAAGTATTTTTCCAATCATCACTGTGATATTAGCGTAAGTTTTATTGTATACATAGAAATTTGGAAAGTATTATGATCATATGTGAAAATTTTATATGAAAACATAACTTTAAAAACTACATAGAAGAGTCCTGACAAATACAGTAGTTTGTCAAGTTTCAAGTTAGAAATATAGAAGGAAAAATTTTAGTTCTATCAATGACTAAGAGAATATTGACCAATTTAAAAATCGTCTTATTCAACATTTCATGCTTCCATGTTTAAATAATAATAATACAATACAATACAATCAATGTCTTTCACCTACTATCTCCATTATTGGACCCTCGCACCACAACCGGTGCCTATCCCCTAGAAATGATCACCCACCACCGTTAATGTTTTCATTATAAATTTTCCTTCCATATTTCTAACGACAACTTAGCTTTAACAAATACATAGGAAGAGTTCAACTAATACGAATGAGAATGGTATGGCAGCAAAACCATGGAAAATTCCACTACAGCAATGATATTTATGCCATGGCAGCAAAAACTACATAGGAAGAGTCCAACGAATACACTAGAGAATGGTCTATCATGAAAAAGAACAATATAGTGAATTCTAAAATGTAATCTACAACATTGTGCTCATTTATTCCAATATACATTGTCTATCCAAGCACTTTTCGTATTCAACATGTTCCATACAAGTTTCATTGTCATAATGAAAACTACAAGTCAATTAATTCCTAAAAGTGAAACAAAATCATTCATATTCTAGCAATCATCTTTCCTTCAACAATTCCAAAATCATATTCCAACATTCATTTTTGGTATATTTATAGTTTCTTTTCCAACAATCATCTTTCATGTTGTGAATCAGGTATTTCATTTACACCATGAGAAAAGGTGCTATTGCTAGAAGATCAAGGAGGCCTAAAGTGAGAGGTGTACAATTATCACATAATTTAAGTGATGAAGAGGATAATTCAGCACCAACTGGTAATGAACCAAAATGTAGAAACCCACCCACCTGTCTCGCCTCAAAGAATATCTCGCAACAAAGAAGCTTAGTGTCATCCGAGGTTGGACAAAAGAAGATATGGAAAAGGCGATAGATGATGTTGAGTTTAATGGGTTCTCAGTTAGAGCAGCAACAAAGAAGTATTCCATTCCACCCACATCATTACACTATTGGCTAAATGGTCTCACCCACACAAAGAGGAGGGGTCCTCCAACAATTCTAACTGAAGAAGAAGAAGAGGAAATTGTTGAATGGTGAAAAGATATGGCTGATGTGGGCCATGGCTTAGAGTTAATGCAGCTTAAAGGCAAATGTTGCTCAGATTTGTGAAACAAGACAAAACCCCTTCAAAGATGGGTTTCCTGGTAAATCATGGTGGGTGGATTCGTAAAACGCCATCCGGACCTGTAATCCCGAACCATTGAGGGACTTGACAGGATAGAGCTTTAAACTTACGCCTGTAATAGTAACCAAATTTTATGATAATTTGGCCAAATGCTATGGAACCTATTCATACGGAACTCATAAAATCTGGAATTGTGATGAGATTGGTTCAGAGGTGGAAGAAATTATGGAGTGCGTGTAATTGCAAAGAGGGCAAAATGTAATTTCCCAAAGGTAATACCAAAGAGTAGGAGTGGATCACTATATTTTGTTGTGTCAATGCAGGGTTTGTCAATCCCATGATTTTATTTGTTCAAGCGAAAGAGAATGATAAAGAATTACATTAAAAATTGTGAACCCGAGCATGTATGGCTGCACATCCAAATGCATGGATGACAAAGGAATTGTTTTTAAATTGGCTATGTCATTTTGCACGTTCATTACAGAAAGTGTGTTTCTCCAAATAATAGACACCTATTGATATTTGATGGCCATGGCAGCCATGTAGCATTACAAACCTGTGGAGGAGGCAAACAAATTGGGCATTGATTTGATAACACTACCAAAGACATACTAGTCATAAGTTCTGCAACCTCTTGATGTGAGTGTGTTTAGCCCTTTCAAAACATATTTTAGAGCCGAGAGGTCCAAATCGATGGCAAAGAACAAATGTGAGATGTGAAAAGGAGTGACATTCTTGAGCTTGCAAGTAGAGCCTTAAAAAGGCTCTAACACCATCTAACATAATTGCAGGCTTCAAAAGGATTGGTATTTGGCCATTAAATTATGATGCTCTTATAAATGACATGGCATGTAGCCAAGAATTTGACATGCAAGGTGAGGAAGATGTTGATCTGCCACACAAATTTTGAGCCTATCTCAACGAATAAATCTGAATTAAATAACGGTGAAGAGGTGGTACCCAAACTCAAATCATGCAAAGTGTTGACTCAAGAGATGATATGGAAGCAAATTTGCAACACATAGAGTGGAGCTAAACGGTGCTCTTGGAAACCCAAGTAACATCATCAACAATAAGGAGGGGTCTTTAGATTTTGTAAGTAACAATGATTTTTCCTTGCCAAGTCAAGTTAACTGCCACAATGGTTAGAGGATGCCATGAAAACCATGGGTTACAAGCTACCATCCAAATATTTAAGATCAAAGCTTAAATCGCATTCCTTTCCGAAGGACTAGAACAAGAAGAAAAAATTCATTACTATGCGCAGATGTTGGAGATGAGGATGAACAAGACGAAGTCGAATTTCAAGAGGATGCTCAAGAAAATGAAAGTAACTGAAGTTATGCAACATGAACCTCAACACCAAGAGATCGAAAACCAAGATGGACGTGGTATCGTTACTTTCTCATTTTCTACGACTTCCAAGAGGAGATCATAAACAAATGATATGGTTCTATTAGACTGAGTAGGCATTCACAGATTTTGACTGCACTTGAGTACATGGAGCTATTGGTTGATGCGGAAAGAAAAAATGAGGAACAAGAAAAACTAAAGTTACGAAAAAGAAGTGGCACAAGAAAAAAAAAAGGTTCTTTAGACTTGCAAAGAAAAAAAAAATTGCAGGAGAAGCTTGAAAGAGAAAGGGAGAAGCAAAGCTAAGGAGCAATAGAAAGAGATTGAGAAGGCACACAAGTAACAAAGGAAAGAGCAAGAGAAGAGGGAGAGGGAACTTGCAAATCAATTAAGGGAATACGAAAAGAGGATGCGTGTAAGTTCTGCAACTGATCATGAAAATCGAAGGATTTTTCAAGATATGTTAAATATTCAAATTCCAAGTTATGCTCAAATTGGAACACCTCCATCACTTATGAATAACTCTTATACAGTTCCATCTTGGTATGTATCACCTCATTTACTTTTTGTACAATTTTAAGCGATCCTAGTAGTTCATTTGCAATGCCACCATGGATGCAAGCTTCAAAGAGGCAACCAACTCTTTTGTCAACAACAGGTGCAAATCCCTTTTCAAGCGGACAACCAAATCCTTTTTCAGCAAGGGGACCAGATCCTTTATCAGTTGGGCAACAAAATGCTCTCTCAAAAGGGATTCTAAATCCCTTTTCACCGCCAATCGAACATCTTGTATCGGGGCAGGAAAAGAAAATCCAAAAGCAGTATAGAAAGAGGGCAATATTACTTATACTAACTAAGATATTGAACATGTGCCCGTAAACAATGCTTATTACCCCATATGATGATGGTAGTAATTTTTTTGGTGATACAATTTTGCTAGATGTATTCACCGAAGTCCTCCTATGTAGTCTCTAAAGTTATATAGTGCAATATAAATTTTGCATATGTAATTAAAATACTTTCTAGCCGTCCATGTATACAATTAAACTTATGTTAATATATCAGTATGATGATGCTCTATATTTTACACCCTATTTGGTGGTGTAATCAGAATACTGATATAAATTTTGCGTATGTAATCAGAATACTTTCCATCGTTCTATGTATACAATTAAACTTATGTTAATATATCAATATGATGATGCACTATATTTTACACACTATTTGGCGGTGTAATCAGAATATTGATATAAATTTTGCGTAAGTAATCAAAATACTTTCCATTGTTCTATGTATACAATCAAACTTATGTTAATATATCAGTATGATGATGCTCACTATTGTAATAGTGCAAAGTGTTTAAAAACACTAAGGATCATTGCCTAAGTGAGAACCCTCTCACCTCTGCCTTTTCTTCTCATCTTCGTAGCAGGTCAAGCCAATGCCGAGGAAGAAGTCGGTGAGGAGTGGAGAAAACCCACGCACCCACCGATCTGCAAGATCCCAAGAAATGGTCGCTCGAGCTCTGCAACTGAACACACCAAAAACAACACTGAATGAGCTCCAACTCCATTTCCGTGAAATCCCAATGCGCGATTTGGCGGTGGTAGGTTCCATAAACCAAACCGCACGCATTAACGGCTAGTGGGTGAGCATTCAATGCATGGCGGTAGCCCGGACAACAACTGGTGCGGCGAATGGATGGCACCTGGTCCTAAGTAAAAACCACCTTTTTGACATCCCCCCAAAACGCGGCTCATACACGTGGCGCTGAGGTGGCAGGTTCCAGGTGGCAAAGGAATGTAGGAGGTCAAGAATTTAGTGCTGCATATTCTGGTGGTGTTTTTACTCGACCAGTGGCAAAGTGATGTGGTGCAAAGTTGATGTGCAAAGATAGGTGCACCACAACCGGTGCAATGCGTTATAAGAATGCAGCCCGTTGGAGCAACATGTGTATATTAACCAGGGAAGACACTTCAAACATTTAGACTCAAGATCGAGAGAATGCTAATAAAGAAGTGAGAAATTACAATGTAGAAAACAATGTAAATGGCAAGTAATGTAGAGAGTGGTAATGCCAAAAATGATGAAAGTTATCTTCAAACTTTGAAAGCCAAAAAAGGCATTTGGCCCATGATGGAACCAGGAAGACACTTTAAGCTAGAATACAATTTTGGGCAATAAAATTCCATAGAAAGAAAGACATTTGTATACAGCAACTGAGATATTATCTCTGGTGGTGAGCTTTTATGCCAACCCTCAACAATTTGCAATATTTATTCCTATTATCTAAATCGGTTCTGTCCACAAAAATCTGTCTATAATTAGACCTAGAAATTGCTTAAAGGGGTAATTGGGTATTAGAAAATAGATTACGTTAAGTCCAATGATGAGGTAATGCTGCTAAGTACTTTAAAAAACAATTGGGTACTGATACAAAAAGAAAACAATTGGATACACTAAGAGGTGAAGCAGAAATTACTAGATATCTTCATTAAAGTACCTCTTGCTTCTATATAAACACTACAAAAATTGGGTACTGATATGTTTCTAACTCGCACTAAACAAGATATTGTTTATTCAGTTCCTCTTGTTTCAAATTATATAAACACTAAAAAAACAATTTCTAGATATCTTCATTAAAGTTGTAGTAAAAGTTTAGTTTTCTGAAACTCTAAGATGAAGTATCGATGGAAGTTGAATGTCCGTAATGGAAGTGAAGGCTTACTTTTGTTTTTGTAATTAGTAAATAGCATTAATATTGAATTAAAAGCAACCCAAGTTGAAAACGCATGGCACTCATAAATGCATTATGCAGACATAAATGCATTAAAAGTTACAATAATCCCATTAACTGTAATTAACAACTGAACATGAAAACGCATGGCACTCATAAACCCGAGACTCAAGCGCTCATAAACAAGATAAATAAACCAACGATTTTAAGCTTGGATTTTTAAAATAAGATGGGTGAAAAAACAAATTTCTTTTCTGCTGAATGGCAAACAACAAGCTTTCCATAATAGTGCGGTGTTTAAAAACACTAAGGATCATGCACGAGTGAGAACTCCGTCGACACTAAAATTTTCCTCTATAATCTCTATTTCATTAATGTATGTATTAGGAATAGGATGTTGTTAAGTGTAATTAGTAATAGCGTCCGATAGAAGATAACAACGCGTTTGCAGACGATGCCACCAATAATGTGGAGTACGGTGAAGTCAAAGTACAATAGGAATGTTGTAAAAAGTAAATATTTGTCGTAAGTGGTCCAGGTAATATGAAAATGTCAAAGTTTGGGTAATTAGAGAAGTAGGGTCTACATGATTAGGAATTAGAAATATTATATTGGTAATAAGGACAAGGAGTGAGGTCATAAATATTTTGTGTATTTTATTTGTAAAAAGTCTAAAAATGTGGAACCCATGTAAAATGATAAGGTTTATCTTATCTTAAAAGATAAGCTTACATGTCATAGATAAGAGTTAAGGTATGGAATATGATTCGTCAAAGTGGATTTCTTATCCTATCTTAGAGATAAGATGGATAAGCCTATAAGTTCTATAAATAGAGGCCACCCCCTCATTTAGCATAGAAAGGAAGTAGTGAGAAATATTGTAGGAAGTGTGCGAAGGAAGCCATCATTAAAGGTGTGTTGAAGAAGCCACTAAGAGGTGTAATTGTAAAAGTTTCTCCCATAGTCTTGGTGAAAGGCAAGTGAAGTCAATAACACCCGAAGTGCCTCATGGGTGAGATTGTAACAATTTCATGTTAATATTATAATTTACTTTGGTATTTCAGATTTGTCATCATTTTGTCTTATCATAGTCGATGGTATTCTTGTGTTACATTGTTGTTTTGTTTCAGATTATATCCACCAAAGCGAAAGTGTGCATTAATAAATAATCATAGCACGAGGAGTTCTCGGTGAAGAATTATCATAGTCTTAGGATTGGTGATGACATTTTGGTTCCGTTCGGGACCATTCCTCGTTGGTGGATTTTACGGAGAGATATTCCCACTTAGTCAAAAATCAATTGGAGGGTAACCTTGTTTTTATTGTGCATAGTAGTTACCATGGTAAAGTCATTTTTGCCATGAATAGTAGTTACCATGGTAAAGTCATTTTCTTTGGGAATAGTATTTACCGTAGTAATTTCACTTTTTACCATGAATAGTATTTACCATGTAATTTCACTTTACTAGTGAATAGTGTTTACCACGAGTAAAGTCGATTTTACCATGTGATAAGTCAAGTTTTACCATAGTTTACCGTGGTCATTTCTATTTTACTATAGAAAGGTGTAAAGTCACTTTCTAGTATAGTGATTCCAATTATTGGTGCACATAAGTCTTGTTGATTGTACTTGTGGGTTGGTATTTCACGGTG
Source organism: Taxus wallichiana var. yunnanensis (assembly GCA_018340775.1). Taxonomy (NCBI): domain Eukaryota; kingdom Viridiplantae; phylum Streptophyta; class Pinopsida; order Cupressales; family Taxaceae; genus Taxus; species Taxus wallichiana. Next base: position 571,579,871 of record CM031236.1, read on the forward strand.
GTTACTTTTGAAAATGGGAAAGATTCCTGTTTTTTCAGCTCAATCTAATGAAGATGCTTCTTCTTTCATTCAAGAGTTTAAACGATCTTGTATTTGTAATGGCCTCATAAGAAGGGAACAATGGACTGAATTTTTTCCTACCTTTTTGGATGGTTCAGCACTTAGGTGGTTTGAAACACTAGGTGATAATGTGAAAAACTCATGGGATTTATTAAGCGAAAGTTTTCTTGAAGAATTTGGTGAACAACAGAGATATGCGAGATCTCATGATCGATATCACAAAGCTAACCCAAGGAGAGAAGGAGAAGATAAGGGATTATCATGCTCGTGTTCTAGAGCTAAGGAGGAAGCTCGATGCCGGATCCGGAAGGAAGGATTAGCGGATGGGTTGATGAATGGCGTGGATAATCTCTATGTAAGCACTTCATTCTTGGGATGAAGCGGAGATCGACAACGAGTAAAGTATGACCGACCCTACCATTGAACAAGCAAAGGAGATTGCAAGAAGGCAAGAAGAAAGCATGGAAGAGGAGCCCAAAGAAATTGTTGTTAAAGTAGAGCCTACACCAGCACCTTTGGTCCATAATCCACAACCACTCCCGGTGAGCACAAATATTTCTCCTAGTACATCTACTGAGTATGAAGATCTGCTCAAAAAGATGGGTCGATTAACTATTAATCTTCTTGAGGAAAAAAATTTAGTTCTCGGGGAGGAGATAGAGGTCAAAAAGAAATATTTCTAAAGTTGTTTGTTATGGTTGTTATAAAAAGGGTCATTATAAGTATAATTGTCCAGATAGAGCTTCTACATCTGGTACAAAAGATAATGATAAAGGAAAAGCACCTGTGAATTCTTTTGATGTAGTAGATAAGAGCAGAAATAATGAAGTAGATGTGTTTGTAACAAAAAGAAAGAAAGAAAAAGATAATCAAGATGGAAATGATCCTAAGAAGATGAAAGGAGAAACTAGTAAGAAACATAGGAGAAGAAAGTTGGGTGTGCAAGATTTTTGATTTCACGGGGCAAGGACCATACTCCATCTTGGAAGATCTGTCAAAAGGCTGAAACATTACATATGGTCAACTCTTGGCTATGTCTTCGGAGAAGAGGCGGGAGGCTGCGAAGTGGACTCAATGCTCGGCGAAGAAAGGAGGTTGAGGTCCCTGTTTTGGAGGCAAAGGCGAGATCCCTATGCTCCACATGGCTGAGGTATTATGTAATGGTATTTCAATTCATGATGTTTTAGTTGATGGAGGTGCTGCGATTAATGTAATGACCAAGTCGTAATGAATATGTTGGGTTTAAAAATTGATCGCCCTTGACACTTATGTTAAGGTCATTAAATAAGGAAAAACTAAACCGAGAAGGTGTAGTTTCAAATGTGGCAATATATGTTATGGGTGTTGTATGTGTGGTAGACTTTCGGGTGATGAAAAATGGTCTTATTGCGTACTTGATGTTCTTGGGAAGACCATGGCTAAGGAGAGTTCATGCGAGAAACTCTTTGGAATGAAGGTTTCATGACACTTGGACGTGGTAGAGAGAGGGTGAAGATAAACATGATCCCTCGGCATCATAAAGTAGAACACTGTGGATTCAAGTGATGAAACTAATGATTGGACATCCTCGATTACTCTAGTACTAGTGAAGTGGACACTTTGAAGATGAAGAAAGTGAGGTTGATGTTTGAGTCATGGATATCCTTCCGATCACACCGACTCATGACCCCATAAAATTATCGAAGAAGAAGTTGATGATCGTCTCCAACAAATAAAGATTGGTGATCTTTGTGATGGAGAGTGAAGGAATCCTACCTCCGGCTCTTTCGAAGGTACATACACCTATTCACTTTTGATTACAAGGAACTCGTCAAGTAAGTTGGGTAGAACATTCTATTTTGGTAGATGGTTAAGCCCATAAAGCAAATGCCATATAGAATGAATCCTAATTTTTCCAAGCTGTAAAAGAAGAAATAGATAAGTTGCTTGATGCGGGATTCATATTTCTTTGTGGAGAATTTAGAATAGGTTTCTCCCATTGTGATCTCAATAAAAAAGAATGGGAAGCTACGCATTTGTGTTGATTACAGGAAGCTCAATAAGGAAACAAAGAAGGATCATTACCCTCTTCCATTTTTCAGATCAGATCTTGGGCCGAAGTAGGTGGCAGAGTGCTTTATAGTTTCTTGATGGATATAGCGGCTACAACCAAGTTCGTATACGAGAGAAAGATCTGCTGAAGACCACGTTCACCACTCCTTGGGGAACATTTGCTTATAGAGTTATGCCTTTTGGGTTGTGTAATGCTCAGCAACATTCCAGCGTTTGATGAATAGGGTGTTCGAACCCTACATTGGGACCTTCATCAGAGTATTTCTGGATGATTTTTGCATCTATGGGAGCAAGTTGGACCACCTGCACCAAATGGAGACAACATTTCAAAGGTTAGATGAAGCACAAGCCTCACTAAACCCTCTGAAAGTGTGTCTTTGGATGTTCTAAAGGCGTCTTGTTAGGGCATGTTGTATCCGAGAGATGGTATTGGTGCTGATCACGATAAAGTTTCAAAAATCAAAGATTTACCATTTCCTATGAATAGAAGTAAGTTGAGATCATTTTTAGGCCATGTGGGTTACTATAGAAGGTTCATCAAGAATTTCTCAAAGATTACACACCCACCTTGATTCTTGAAGAAGGATGTTACTTATGAACCAGGAAATAAGGCGCATGAAGCTTTTGGACAACTAAAGGAAGCCCTGGTGTCTTCACCTGTTTTAAAGAATCCAGACTGGAGCAAGCCATTCATTGTGTACACTGATGCCTCAGATGCAGCACTAGGAAGTACTTTGAGCCAAAAGGATGAAAATGGGAATGAACATCCAATTTACTTTGGGAGCAGACAAATGAGTAGTGCTGAGGTAAATTATACTGTAACTGAAAAAGAGGCTCTAGCTATCATTTTTGTTGTAAAGAAGTTTAGAAATTACTTGCTAGGGCAAAAATTTCTAGTTGTAACAGATCATCAGGCTCTAAAATATATTGTAAATAAGCCTAACCCATCAGGGAGGATAGCAAGATGGATAATTTTGCTACAAGAATTTGAATTTGATATTATAGATAGGCCAGGAAAGAAGCATGTCAATGCAGATGCACTCTCTCGAGCCTATGATGGTTTAGGATCATCTTGTGATGATGATGATTTCCCCGATGCAGCATTGTTATCCCTTGACACAATCCCTAGTGAATACATAGATATTTGGAATTATTTGAATGAATTCAAGTTTTCCTGATGGTGCCAATGCAAAGACTAAGGAAGGATTACTCAAGCCGATCATCCATATTCTATTCGCATGGAGTATTATTTGAATAGGACACGATGGATGTCTACAAGAGGCGGTTGGACGTGATCAAGGAAGGAGCTGCTAGAAGAATTCCACAATGGTACATGTGGAGGGCACTTCTCTGGACAACTTACAAAGAAGAAGGATCTTGGATGCAGGTTATCATTGGCCCACTCTTTTTAAAGATTGTTATAATTATTGTAAGACATGTGATATTTGTCAAACACATGGTAACCGTAAGACTTCATCAGCTCCATTATGCCCTATTCTTCCACTTGGTCCCTTTGAAAAGTGGGGAATAGACATTGTAGGTCCACTTCCAACTACCTCACGCCAAAATAAGTATATTGTAGTTGCCACAGATTATTTAACCAAGTGGGTTGAAGCTAGGCCATTGAAAACAACTTCCATGGATGAAGTGGCAAGGTTCATATATGAACGCATTGTCACCAGATTTGGTTGTCCATTAGAAATTGTAACAGATCAAGGAAGCCACTTCATTAATGAGGTGGTAGAAGCCCTAGTCAATAAGTTTTCTATTAAGCACAGGAAGGCAACAACATACAAGCCAAGCACAAATGGACAGTGGAGCGAAAATTTTGTGTTGTGTCAAATTCTAGCAAAAGATGCAGCCTTGCAGGTACATAAATGGGATAAAAGGATTCATGCAGCATTGTGGGCATATAGGGCAACATCAAAGTCAGCAACAGGATACTCTCCATTTCAGTTAGCCTATGGCATTGATCCAGTTCTTCCTATTGAGTTTGATATTCCCACTATGAGAGTTATGAAAAATGAAAGGATGGATGAAAGTGATTCATAAAAAAGAAAGGTTGGTACATCTTCATTTGCTAGAGGAAATGAGGGAAATAGCAAAGGATACAAGCCATAAGAAGAAAATGAAGCAGAAGGAATACTTTGATCAAAAGATCCTTTGGTCTCCATTTCATGTGAATGACTTGGTTCTAGTATATGATTCCAGATACAAAAAGAAGAAGCAGAGAAAATTTCTTCCAAAATGGATGGGGCCCTACAAAATAGCATTTGTGTATGAAAATGGTACGTGCGCTAACTAGAGGAATTGGATGGCACTCCCATTACGAAATGGGTCAACCACGACAAGTTGAAGATTTTCCAAGCACAGAATAGTCTACTCAGAGGACGGAGTAGAAGCTAGGAAGGGGAAGATGTCGACACTAAAATTTTCCTCCATAATTTCTATTTCATTAATGTATGTATTAGGAATAGGATGTTGTTAAGTGTAATTAGTAGTAGCGTCCAGATAGAAGATAACGGCGCTTTGCCGATCGATGCCGCCAATAATGTAGAGTACGGTATGATCAAAGTACAATAGGAATGTTGTAAAAGTAAATATTTGTCGTAAGTGGTCAGGTAATATGAAAATGTCAAAGTTTGGGTAATTAGAGAAGTAGGGTCTACATGATTAGGAATTAGAAATATTATATTGGTAATAAGGACAAGGAGTGAGGTCATAAATATTTTGTGTATTTTATTTGTAAAAAGTCTAAAAATGTGGAACCCATGTAAAATGATAAGGTTTATCTTATCTTAAAAGATAAGCTTACATGTACGAGATAAGAGTTAAGGTATGGAATATGATTCGTCAAAGTGGATTTCTTAGCCTATCTTAGAGATAAGATGGATAAGCTTGTAAGTTCTATAAATAGAGAGGCCACCCCCTCATTTAGCATAGAAAGAAGTAGTGAGAAATATTGTAGGAAGTGTGCGAAGGAAGCCATCGATTAAAGGTGTGTTGAAGAAGCCACTAAGAGGTGTAATTGTAAAGTTTCTCCCATAGTCTTGGTGAAAGGCAAGTGAAGTCAATAACACCCAAAGTGCCTCATGGGTGAGATTGTAACAATTTCATGTTAATATTATAATTTACTTTGGTATTTCAGAATTTTCATCATTTCTGTTTTATCATAGTCGATGGTATTCTTGTGTTCTGTTATTGTTTTGTTTCAGATTATATCCACCAAACGAAAGGATGTGCATTAATAAATAATCATAGCACGAGGAGTTCGGTGAAGAATTATCATAGTGCCGGATTGGTGATGACAAACCCTCTCACCTTTACCTTTTCTTCTCATCTTCGTAGCAGCCGAGCCGATGCCAAGGACGAAGTCGGTCAGGAGTGGAGAAAACACACGCACCCACCGGTCTGCAAGATCCCAAGAAATTGTGGCTCAAGCTCTATAACTGAACACGCCAAAAACTGGACTAAACGAGCTCCGTCTCCATTTCCTATGAAATCCCATGGCGCGATTTGGCGGTGGCAGGGACCATAAACCAAACCGCATGCATTAACGGCTGGTGGGTGAGCATTCAATGCATGGCGATAACTCGGACAACAACTGGAGCGGTGAATGGACGACACTTGGTCCCATGCAAAAATACTGACTTTTTTGACATCTCCCCAAACACGGATCATACACGTTGCACCGAGGTGGCAAAGTGAGGTGGCAAAGCAACGTTGGAGGTCAAGAATTTAGTGCCGTATATTCGGTGGTGTTTTTACTCACCTGTGGCGATGACGTGGCATAGTATGACGTGCAAAGATAGGGTGCACCACAATGGGTCCTCTCCCCTATGATGGCATTTGCAGATTCGTAATTGACAACATCGACCGACTAATTTTACTTTATCTTTCAATACCCAGCAATCAAGAAAATTAAGATGATGCAGGCATCGACAAGTTAGTACTTAGCTAGCCAATTCAATAGAAAAGACAAGACCGAGCGAGGGATGAGATTTGGCTGTTGTGGGACTAGGATCACTCGGAAAAAAGAATAAGCGGCTGCAATAATGGCACACTCGGCCCGTTAAATCAATTGATTCCCACGTAATAATGGTGCCCCTTCTCCAATCGCCATCACCATATATGTTTTTGATAAGGAAAACATGACATAATAAAAGCACAGATGCCCTGTCAAACCGATGACACATCACACTACCGTACTACACTTAAATTTAGGTCTACTCCACGCTTTTTACTAGACAATGGACTGCACAGGCTGGAAATTGACAGTGTAGGCCGTTTTTTTTTTTTATTTTAACCGTATTTACAGTGAAAATTTTTAGAAATCGTAAACAATGACAGGTAAAATTTTTGAAAACCGTAAATTTTGTTAAGTGGTTAATATAAAAACATAATATCTATCTATATATCTATGAACAAATAATAAATATATCCATAAAAATTATGGAAACTATAGCGATCCGAAAGAGCTAAGCCATCAACAAATTTTTATTAGACATGCATAGATAATTTGAAATTCCAGTGCCCGACTGGGCACCACGAATATTAGGTGGGCTATTTTTGCCCTTTTCCAAACTCACCTTCCACGCTCCAACGACGGTTGCATTTTACTTTTGTTTTTGTTTTTAATTAGATTGGAAAGCATCCACCATTGAATTGAACCCCACCTTTCCTTACGAGGTGGGTATAAGTTATCATGATTCCCATCCCCCGCACATATTCACTCCTCCACAACTAGAGCCATCTATCCTCTTGACAGGATCGCATGACCCTCATAAGAAACACCATAAGATGTCATATAGAATGTAATATATGCAACGTTTATCTATGGGACTCGCTTTTGCTTCCGTGATGTCTAGTCATAAACTCGCCAGCCAAGAGATACTAGTTCCCAAGGTAGGTCCCAAGGCAAAGAAAGACGGAGGAAAGGACAACAAAAGGTGGCGAGCATTTAAGATGCATTGCTTTGGTTTTCGTTGCCTTACACAATTGAGACTCATCATTCCATCGAATAAACACTATAAACTTTTTTCTATGAAGCTCAATTATGTGGTTCATTGTAGGAGAATTCGCAAGGTAAAGAGGATTTGCAAATAGTATTTATTCAAGAAGCCTTACATCCAACATAATTTCGCATTGTTCTGCTTACGAACTAAAGGTGCAAAATAGTTGGTACTAAAAAAATATTCAACTGAATGAAACTATGTGATTTTTAGATTTTAAAATTATTCATGAGATAGACATTTTATATATTTTTGGTTTATAGAGTCACAATGCAATCGTGTGTGAAGTATTTTACATGAAAACATGTACTCATGCAAGTATTAATAACAATACTTATATATTGAGACTTGGATCTCGCCTATTTTGGTAGAGATTAAATTCACAAAAAAAAAGATCATATTAATAAGGTAGAATTCCTCGGGGAGTAAACATCTGTAGCAAATCAACAAGATACCCCCATAAGTTCTTTTGAAATGGCGTACCAACTTATCTCCATGTGTGAGGTTTGGCTTGGTTGACATGTGCCATATTGCTTTGTGTTGCTCTCTTCCTAAAGCCAACAAAGCCCCTTTTGGGAGTATATAGAATTCAGTGAAAGAATTGTGCATTACTAGAAGTCAATGTACTTGTTTTCACTTGAAAAATGGGAAATTCATCACAACTAGGTCTGGATGATAAGTTATTAACTCATATGCCAATTAATTTGGTTGGCTGCAACATGCACTTTTAACTAAGAACATAAGACATGGCTCCCATGAATGAAAACAAGAAAAATGATACCTTTAAAAAAAGGGTAGCAAATAAGTAGATGAACCAACTTGTTACTGATGCTAAACACCTCGACAACACCAAACATTAAAAGGTTGCCTTCTTCACTATTCAATTTGCCAAAAGTGGTTCAAAAATGTGGCTAGAAATGACCCCCGCAAAATCGCCCCATCAGTTTCACTATATATAAAAATATTGAAATATATATGGATTCTGGGAAGAGACCAAATGCTCCAGGACCAAATGCAGCCTCAAACATATGAGATCCTCAAATTATTAAATATATATTGAGAAACGTGAACTGACACCCCCTTCTGTTGTTGGCTCGAGTATACATCCAGTTAGCAAATATCATAACCCAATTATGATCACAAAACACATTGTTATAAACAAGATGTGTGAAAAGAGAATGAATGTTAAGGGGACTAAACTGCAATACACGATTTTTTTTGTTTTGAAACAATTCTTTTGCCTCCTTCACCGTTATATTTTTATCATTCTCAGTCTCACTTTTATTTACAATGCGAGCTCGCACTTTTTTTTTTTACTTTCTAATTTAATAACACCCACCTAGCAATCACTGCAGGTGTAGGTGGATTGGTAAGATCTAGTTTACTCTTAATTTTCCTAGGTGGATTATCACATACGCACAAAAATGAAAACCTGCATATACTAAAAATATTTACTATTAGTATCCTATTATGGTGTTTACGGCGTTTGTCACATATGCATAAAATTGGCACTGTGTATACCACCTAATTTCACTACCAGTATCTTATTACAGTGTTTGCGTTGTTTTTAACACATGCAAAAAATGACATCCTGTGTATACCACAAAATTTCACTACCAATATCCTATTACGATAATCGCATCATTAGTCACATACGAACAAAAATGACAACTTGTGTATACCACAAAATTTCATTGCCATTATCCTATTATAGTGTTTGCATCGTTTATCACATGCACACAAAAATGATAGCTTGTGTATACCACAAAATTTCACTATCAATATCCTATTACGGTGTTTGTGTCATTTTTCACATACACACTAAAATGACAACTTTTGTATACTAGTAAATTTCACTACCAAAGATCCTATTACGGTGTTTCGCCATTTGTCACATACACACAAAAATGACAACTGTGTATACCAAAGAATTTTACTAAAAATATCCTATTACGGTGTTTGCATATTTTATCACATACTCACAAAATGACACTGTGTGTATACCACATTATACTTCACTCTGGTATCCTATTACTATGTTGGCATCGTTTGTCACATACGCACAAAAATGGCAGCCTATGTATACCACATTTTTATTACTAGTATCATATTATGGCGTTTGTATCATTTGTCACATACACTCAAAAATGACGGCTGCGTATACCACATAATTTCACCGCTAGTATCATAATAGGGTGTTTGTGTCATCTCGTCAAATACACATAAAAATATAGCATGTGTATACCATAGTATTTCACTCCTAGTATCCTATGCAATGAAAGCATTAATTTAGCACTTTATAGGATACTTTATTCATGGTTTTAAATTTCCTAAATCTTATCATTTTAACTACACATTAAGTTATATTATTCTCACTCTAAACTACTAATACTTTGTGTACATCTTCCTACGCTTAAGAAAGATAAAAATCAGTCTAAAAATACTAACTCTTTTTTTTAAGATGATCACCCAAGACATTTGGGTTTATAAATCAAATTACTAATATTTGTTTTGTATTTCATCCTATCAAAAACCTAATCACATAGTCTTTATTGTTTAATTTTATTATCTTGCATCATCTTTATTGTGTTTTTACATTGTTACTTGTTTATCTCGAAGACAAAACCATGTATGTTCTCCTCTCACATCCTAGGCGATCTTGAGGATCAAAAATACCTAGCCTACCCTTTTTACTTTATATGGGAAATGTGACGTGGAAGTGACATCCACACACTTCCCATAGTCTTGGGGTCTCATGACCGTGAATTCACCTCCACGCACATGACACACATCGTGTTCGACGCGGTATATAAATTCTTGGAGAGTTGTCGTTATTGGCTAAATGCTAGCTTGTTTTAAGAGCGACGCGAAGTGAGGGGCTTCCACATCCCAATACCTAGGCCTCGAAAACATCATTGGAACACAAACGTGGCCCCACGTACCACAAGTTATATCAGGGTACTCCCCTAGTGAACTCATATATCCCTGTTTAGGTAGCCTTTTGGCCGCATGTCAAGCTATTGTGCAAGCAGCCACGCTCCCAAGATCACTCAAAGATCCGACCCATATCGATGCGATAGGTGGAGAGCCAATTGTGGAACCACCGTCGGTGTGTGGTGTAGAAATTAGGCAATAACTTGATGGAAATCCCACTTGACTAGTTAGGTGTGCATTGCATGTTGATTACTTTCTTGTGAACACCCTTAACCATCATATCACCTTAAAATTTTAATCAATCAAACATCATTATAATCAACCATCCTTAATCAAATAATCACAACCCAAATCCCATCACAATCCTTAATCAACCAACCTAATCCAAGTCTAATCACTCACACATCCTATCATACCATGACCTTTGATCCTCAATCCCCATCCTTCCAAACCAACATTCAAACCCCTACCTATTTTCTAAATCCATCAATATGCACAAAAATGATAGCGATGTGTATACCATGAATTTCACTCCGAGTAACCTAATACGGTGTTGGTGTCATTTGACCTATACGCACAAAAATCGCAACCTCAGTATATACCAAAGAATTTTACTATTAGTATACTATTATGTGTTTGCGTCATTTTTCACATATGCACAATAATGAAAGCCTATGTATATCATATAATTTCACTAACATTATCCTATTACGGTGTTTGCGTCATTTGTCATATACGGACAAAAATGACAATGGCTATGTGTAATACCCCGCATTCTTTCAAACTCTCGCTCCCCAACTACCTTTTGGTCGATATTAATTGTTTTTTTGTTATATTAGTTGGCCGTTGAAAAATTTTGAACCCCCCACCAAAGCATGTCCATGCGACACCTTTCAAGAGATTTCCCTTGTTGTCCTCCCTACGGACTTTACATCTCGAGTTTAATTGTTTTTCTTAATATTTTGGGTCCGTCTTTATTCATTGTCATGGAATATTTAAACGCCCAAGCCAATATATTTTAATATATATGTGGCATTTATATTATTTCGGTAAATTTTTGGAGGCATATTTTTACAAAGAAAGGGGAAGCATATTTTTAAATATATAAAAATGGTAAAATTGTAAGGGGAGAATATATATATATATTATCTAACAAAGTTAATATAATATTTTTTTGTGTGTGTGTTTTATTTTGTATTTCTGGTTGTGTCTTTCCCTTATTGGTTGTATTTGGCACTAAATTTTTCCAACAATTTGGTATCAGAGAAAACAAGAGCTCAATATTTTGTGGGTTTGTTTTTATTTTTGGGTTGAGTTGTAATGGCTTCCAGTAATAACTCTTGGCAACAACCCCCAATATTTGATGGGAAGAACTATGATATTGGTGTATTAAAATGAAGACTTTGTTCTCTTCTCAAGAGCTATGGGAACTAGTTGAAGGAGGTATATAGAGGTAGCAGAACTAGGCTGCATTTAATGCATTGACACAAGCAAAAGAATGCTTTGAAGGAAAATAGAAGAAAGGATGCAAAAGCTTTAAGCTACATCCAGAATGTAGTCACTGATTCAATATTTCCAAGGATAACAACAACTATTAACTCCAAGAAAGCTTGGGACACCTTGCAAAATGCTTATCAAGGAAGTGACAAGGTAAAAGTTGTAAGATTACATAGATGCTAAGGAGAGAGTTTGAAACTCTTCTCATGAAAGACTCAAAGTCTATAAATGACTTCTTTACAAGGACTATGACCATTTTCAATCAGATGAGGACAAATGGTGATGTGGTAGAAGACATAGAATCATAGAGAAGGTATTGAGAAGCCTTCCAGTCAGATTTGACCTAGTTGTGGTAGCCATATAAGAGTCTAAGGACTTAAAAAAATGAGTGTTGATGAGCTGATGGGTTCTTTGCAAACCCATGAACAAGAGGATGAGTAGATCAGCCAACTCCTCCAATGAACAAGCCTTCAAAAAAAATACAAATGTTAGAGGTAGGGGGAGAGGAGCATATAACAGAGGAAGAGGAAGATTTAACAACCAACAAGAAGGTGGAAGACACAACCACTCATCAAGAGCCACAAAAAAGAGGAAGAGGTAGAGGAAGGAGCAAAGAAACACTTCTAGAGGTGGTTCTTCACAAAGGTATGATAAATCAAATGTGCAATGTTATTATTGTAAAAAAGTTTGGGCATTATGCAAGTGAATGTAAAAAGAAAGAATATGATTTGAGAAATCATAATCATAATGCAAGCTTCTCTAATGCAAAAGAAGTTGAACCTGAGAAGAAGGAAATGGGTGGAGCTTTCCTTTTAACTTGCAATGTAGTTGAGAAAGGAAACAAACAAGTATGGTATTTGGATAGTGCTTTGCAGAATAATCATATGTGTGGAAATAAGGAAATGTTTAATAATATAGATGAAGCAATCAGATCTGAAGTGAAGATGGGAACAAGAAAATAAAGTTCTTGTGATGGGTAAAGGCATTGTATCCATTCTCACCAAGCAAGGAGACAAGAAGCATATACATAATGTTTTCTTTGTTCCAAGGATTGAAGTATAATCTTTCTTCATATTGGAAACTTGTCCAAAATGGATATAAGGTGAAGTTTGAGAATGGAGAATGTGTTTTATATGATAAAGGTGGAAGCAACAAGCTGATTGCAACAATGCAGATGACACAAAATAGAATGTTTCCTTTGAGGATGCAAAGTGTAGTAGGTGTGCAACAACGTTCAAAACAATAGCCATTGATCAATCCACTCTTTGGCATCTCAGGTATGGGCACTTGAGTTATGGTGGATTGAATGTTCTTTATAAAAGAAAATGGTTAAAGGATTTCCTCCTATTGAACAACTAGATAAGGTTTGTGAGGCATGCATATTGGGGAAGCAACATAGAAATGATTTTCCCTTAGGTAAATCATGGAGAGAAAGCTCACCTCTTGAGCTTATACATTCAGATTTGTGTGGTCCCATGAAAACTCCCTCCATGAATAAAAGTTTATATTTCATTACTTTTATAGATGACTTTTAAGAAGGACATGGGTTTATTTCTTAAAAAATAAATCAAAAACATTTGAAGTATTCAAAATAGTTCAAGGCCATGGTTGAGAAGCATAGTGGCCATTATATAAAGACATTGAGAACTGATAGAGGGGAGAGTATATATCAAATGAGTTTTTAAACTTTCTGTAAGGAGCATGGCACAAGATCAAGAAACAATTCACAACAAGGTATACACCTCAACAAAATGGTGTAGTAGAGAGGAAGAATAGAACCATTCAAGAAATGGCAAGAAGCATGTTGAAAGCAAGAGGATTGTCCAATGAATTTTGGGTAGAAGTAGTTGGGACAACAATATATATTTGCTGAATAGATGTCCTACAAAGAGTGTGAGGAACAAAATACCTCAAGAAGCATGGAGTGGAAGAAAACCAAGTGTTGAACACTTGAGAGTTTTTGGATGTGTGGCATATGCACATGTGCCAAAAGAAAAGAAGATCAAAATGGGATAACAGAGGAGAGAAGTGCATTTTCATTGGATATAGTGAGCAATCAAAAGCTTATAGATTGTATAATCTAGTTACTAAGGAGCTGATAATCAGCAAGAGATGTTCAATTCATTGAGGAAGCATCTTGGGAAGATGCACAAGAAGTGGAGCAGCCACAAACAAATGTAAATGCACCTATCATTGTGCTTGAACCAACAGAAGGAAGAGAAAACAATGTACCAAGTTGGACACCCATTTCACAAAGGGGTGAATCTTCAAATGGAAGCAACCAACAAAGCATGCAAGGACCAGAAAATGAAGCATCTTCATCATCATCAAACTCATTGCAATAACAAGGAAGAATGAGGAATGTACAAGAGATCTATGACCAGTTAAGGTATGAAGAAAATGAAGATGAAATGATTAATTTTCTTTATTTTTTCAAGTTGATCCTATTTATTTGAAGAAGCAATTAAAGAAAATAAATGGTGTGAAGCAATGGATGAAGAAATGCATGCAATAGAAAAGAATCAAACATGGGAGTTAGTAGATCTTCCTGAAGGAAAGGAAGTCATTGGAGTCAAGTGGGTTTATAAAACCAAGACTACTCCCGAAGGAAAAATTGAAAGACATAAGGCAAGATTAGTTGTCAAAGGCTATAAACAAAGGCCTGGACGTGATTATAATGAGACATTTTCTCAGTAGCAAGGTTAGAGACTATGAGAACAATTATTCCATAGCTCTCATCATAAATGGAAAGTCCATCAAATGGATGTAAAATCAACTTTTTTGAATGGAGTATTAGAAGAAGAAGTGTATGTGGGCCAACCACCTAGTTATGAAATCCTAGGGCATGAAAGAAAAGTGTACAAGCTGAAAAGATTTTATATGGTTTGAAACAAGCACCAAGAGCTTGGTATAGTAGGATAGATTCCTATCTGATTAGTAATGGCTTTAGCAAAAGCAAGTAGTGAGCCCACACTCTACATCAAAGAAAACAATGGTGAGATTTTAATTGTTGTTTTGTATGTAGATGATCTTAATTTTTACTGGAAATTAGACAAAGCAATTGATGAATTTAAATCAGCCATGAAGAAAGGAATTTGAGATGACTGATTTGGGATTGTTGAAGTATTTTCTTGGCATTGAAGTCAAAAAATAGAGCAGGGCATTTTTATATGTCAAAAAAAGTATGCAAAAGAAATTTTGCAAAGATTTAGAATGTTGGATTGCAAACCAACATCTACACCAACTGAATTAAGTCTAAAATTGACCAAAGAAGATTGCAGCAACAATGTGGATCCTACAAGATACAAAAGCATGGTAGGAAGCTTGATGTATTTAACTGCAACAAGACCAGACATAATGTATGTAGTTAGTTTAATTTCTAGATTTATGGAGACACCAAAAGAGTCTCATTGGAAAGAAGGAAAATGAATATTTTGAGGTATGTGAATGGAACAAAAATTTGGAATTTTATATGCTGCTAATAATGATTTTCAATTAGTTGGATATATAGATAGTGATTGGGAAGGTAGCCTGATGATAGAAAGAGCACATCTGGATATGTGTTCAATGTTGATCAGGAGCCATTTCATGGGCTTCAAGAAATAATCAGTAGTTTCTTTTGTCTACTGTAGAAGTAAAGTATATTGCAACAAACTCAGCCACTTGTCGATGATATGGTTAAAAAGAATCCTCTCATATTTGCATGAAAAGAAACAAGGAGGTTTGTGATTTATTGTGATAATATGTCTTGATTGCATTATCTAAAAATCTAGTTTTTCATGGTAGAAGCAAAGCATATTGCAATCAGATATCATTTCATTTGTGAATTGGTTGAGAAAGGAGAAATTGAGCTAAAATTTTGCAGTTGAGTAGAGAAGCAGCTAGCTGACATTTTTACCAAACCTCTATCAAAGGAAAGGTTTGAGCATTTGAGAGAAAATTTGGGTGTCATAAATGGACCACCTAACTCCAGAGATTAATTTTTTGTTTGGCTCAAGATTAAGGGGGAGTGTCATTAAATTTTATAATTGATCCCAACATAATCTTTGAGCCTCACACATTTATTTATTTTTCGTTCCACTCAAACTCCAACCACCATTAATGCTTTGGCCATTTTACCTTTTGATGGGATTTTTTTTTTGGCCATTGAAAATTTTAAACCCCCGCCCTTTTCCATGTGACTCCATTTCGTGTCTCCTCCTCCTTTTCTCTCCTCCCTATGGACTTTAAAGTCCCAGGAGTTTAATTTTTTCGCTTAATAATAATTTGGGTCTAGATTTTTAAATTCCCCATGTGATTTTTAAATGGGGGCCCATATATATTATAATATATATGTGGCATTTTATATTATTTTGGGTAAATTTTTTGGGCATATATTTATAAAAAGGGGAAGTATATATTTTAATATATATGCAAATGGGAAATTAAAATTATTTTTATATATATATATGGAATTATACACACACACATAACAAATAAAATATATTGTTTGGAGCAAAAAGGGAATAGTAATAAATATTAAGAAAAGAAGAAAGGGAGAAAAGATATGCAACAAGAGAAGAGAAAAATTCATTAAAAAAGAGAGAGAAGAAAAGAGAGAAGAAGAAGAAAATAAAAGAGAGAGAATAAAAAAGAGAAGAAAAAAAATACAGAAGAGAAAAAAAGAGAAAAGTGCAAAAACACAAAAGAAATAGAGGAGAAAATAAAAGGGAATATTTTACAAAATATGTGTGCAAAGCAACTTGAGAAAGAGAATTTTTTGTAAGAAAAAGAAAAGAAGATTTGGACACAAGAAGAGAAATGGAAAAATTATCCTCCTATGTCCATAGAGACAAGGGTAGGGTCACAAGGTCAAGAGAAAACTAAGGTTATTTACAATGATCTTTACACATAAAACCATGGGGTGAGAAATAAAATTCTAACCACGTGTATATTCTGTCACCCTATCACGTGGCCAAATATTTGATCAAGAGTGACAATCTATGAAAAATTCCCTTACACTTCTACAAGCAAATAACATTGGACATATAGTAAGATATACCCATGTATTACACCTAAATTTAACACTTAATCCCCGTGTCCATGTATGCTAGCACCCATTCATTATCACATCACTATCATATTATACATTAAATCCTTTTCCTACATCTTATTTATCCCCCTCATATTTACTCCCCATAAATATCATTCTACAACTATAAAGTCTTATTTTATCCACTAATAAACCACCCAAAACCACTTAGAAACCAAAATCAAACAAAACAAAACAAAATCAACAACTTCTCAATCATTTCAGAACCTCCCCGACCACAATCATTTTTCAACATACATCCTTTGATCAAAAAACAAGCAAAAACCTCAATTTGGAAGTTATTTTCAACCTTTTTTCGTCTTTTCCTAGATCATGGTGACGATTCTAACCAATCGACGATTCTCCTTTCATTGACACAAAATTATATAAACATGTTTTGGGCCTTCATTTCAAGCTAGCTGATGGCTTGTTAACTTATCCCAGAGCTTCTTCCCTCTGTATTTACTAGATGGACGTTCCTCTCACATTATAACATTGTTATATCTTAGCCTTCTTACAAAGTTAGATTTCATCACTAGTAGCATCCAAGAAATCAAATATCTGTTATCCTACCTTTCGAGGTCACTTGCATCCAATAATCAAATCCAACGATCTTCCGGCATCTAAAATTTCCCTCTTTCGGTAATATCACCCTCTTGTCTTCATTTATCAACTTATATGAGGTAAGTGATTTCCATTTTAAACTTATTATCTCGTTTAATCATCATTTACAAGATTCAAACCAAAATTAAATGTCATTTATTATCAGCTTATACATTTCCACAACAATCACAAAGTGATTCATCCCAATCACCGGTGATTTTCTTAGATCATCGATGATTCCTATCTCACGATAGATTATTTAAGCCCAAATATCATCCTTCAAACATCTAGATCTCATCACCCATTTATTTCTACTCTTCCTTCAGAGGTGTTTTTCAAACCTTATCAAGCTCCTTTGAGCCATCTATAACACTCTATCAGTTATCTAAATCAAATCTATCATCTTGCTCACCTTTGTGAGTACACAACCATCTACATCCTTTCTCCTTTGAGCCATTTTGTGATCCCTAGACAATAATTTTGAAAAAGTATCGCCATCGAGACCATCATATAGCCTTGGACCACGTCAGTCCCTTTTCCTTTGCATTTTGGCTATATAATCTATTTTATCATTTTATCTTATTATTATTAGATTAATTTCTTGAATGCGGATTGAAATCCTTGTGAGGAAATCTATTGACTTTTAGGGAATGGCCTTTTCCAAGAAATCCTCCATATATCTATCTAATCCCATCCTTTTCTAAGTGTTGTGCATTGTAGGTAGCTTATTCCATTGGAAAGGATTTTGCGCACGCTGATCCGCTGATCGACATTAATCCATCAAACATTAGCTATCTTCATGGTATCGGTAAACCCCACCATCTTCTGAGGGAAGTTTTGTTTTGTTATTTCAATTCATTAATTTAAAGTTGGAAATCAAAAACTTCTCTAAATATTATGGTACACCCGATGGGACCTTTTCCCTTTTCTTTCATTTCAATTTTATTAAAAATTCACCTTTAGGTTTTTTTTTTGCAATGATTATTGATCCAATTAAATAACTTGTGATTTAGGTGAATGCTAGTTTGATTCCTCGTGAATCACCAAATGATCTCTGTTGATGTTCTTAATTCACTTAGCTTATCAACCTCTAACATTCATTTTCATTTTTTTTTTTTTATCTTCTTTTCACCTTTGTAGGTTTCTTCTTGGGGATTTTTCTCTCTCCACTATTGTTGTGCTAAAAAAGAAAAAATTTAAAATTTAAAAAATAATCATTTTCTGTGTGTTCTCTCCTTTTCCTTTTATTTTTCAAGCATTGAATTTTGTTTTCATGTCTCATCGAAATCAATCATTCTTTTGGGCTTAAAAATAACCTTTCATCTTGCTTGATCACATAGATTAATTAAATGATTAATAGATTGCATCCACTTAATCTCTCACACAAAACCAAATCACATTAAACATAAATTTGGATCAAAACATTCCTACCTGTGTGAAACTATGGGATTTCATCACCGAATAGGAAGTCCACTCGCAGGTGTTCCGCTGAGTATAAATAATTGGTTGTTAGTATATTGGCTAAGCGCCCGACTCCTTATTGTTTGGGACCATGAAGTGAGGGGCATGCCCTAATACAGGCCCCATACTGACACAACATATATTTGGGCCTCACATACCTTTGGTATATCGAGTACTCCAACATTTAATAAACCTAAAACCAGCCTTAGAATGACCATATCATTAGGTTCACTCTTAGCCTCTTACCCCACATATAAATTCTAATCAAGATAATTGAAATTATTCTACTTGACTTATTTATTACAATTTAAATCTCTTAGGGATTTTTGTATCATTGTTAATTAAATATCATTTAATATGGATCAACCTCTACATCAACATATTATTTTACCCTTATACGTCATTTTTACAATCATACTTGGTTGCTTCATCCACAATCTCTACATCTTTTCATCCCAATCAATTTCAAAACATCCCTGCACTGGATCTAATCCTTCTCAAAACTCATCAACCTATCATATCTCATTCAACTTCACTTAGCCCCGGCATTTTCCTAGAGCCATCCGAACCATTTTTTTCCCCTATGGAACTTCTACCTTTCATCTAGTCTTGAAACCCTACAACACCCCCATCCAATAACCCTACAAATATCCTTTATGCCTAGACTATTTCCAAACTATTACTCCTCTCAGTCCCATGTCAAGTGAATCCCATTAATCGCTCCTTTCCACAACCCCTCCTTCATTAGAATCTCATCGGAATCTTAACATCTCCCATCTTTTATCTAATCGACTATCTCGACTTCAATAGATTTCTCAATACCTTAGACATCCCAAATCTATACACACATACCTACTCATGCCCAATCACCCCTCTCATCCAATAATAATAACACGTTCAACATCCTTACATGTCTCCCAACATCCCTTTATCATAACCTACTTTACAATCCATACCTTCTCATGCTACCCCTTATCAACCTCTACATCAAATCCAACTACCACAAAAATATCATTAATCAACTCAACCACATTCTCACCAAACTCACATGTTAATTAGGACTTCATGCGTAATCCCTAGAAATGAATCTATGAAATCTCTGTTAAACAAATTAGACAATTTAGAAGTCACTACTAAGGGAAGAAAACACGTCCTCACTTATGATCAAGTTTGTAATGAACCCATCCATTCATCTGTACCATATAATCCTTATCTTCGCATTGGGAGTTTTTGAATTTTCCATGTTCCACGGCTAGGAGGATCCTCAACAACACATACTATCCTTTAGAAACTCGTGTTATCTCATCATTCGCAATCAAGATCTCCTTCTTAGAACCTTTCCTATGCCAGTAGTAGGACTTTCCTTGGATTGGTACAACTCCCTCCCTCGACACTCTTTATTCTCTTTCACGCAGCTATCCCTATTATTTATCGAACACTTCGCTATCAACATTACTCGTAAAATAACTATTTCTAACCTCTCTACCATAAAAACAATTCGAAAACGAATCCATTGTTGACTTTATTGATAGATGGAAAATCATAATCAACCAATCGACCTTCTCACTACCTCAATCAGAATTGATCAAGTTGTTTTCTTGATCATTTTCACATCACATTTCATCTACCCTCCAGATCCACACATTCCAAACTTTTGATGAAGCCTTCACTATGGCTAAAAAGTTAGAATTCTAAGCCCTTGAAGAAGGCAATCTTGATCCTCAATCTACACATGTCCCATTTGATTCCCCTAAGTCTTCCTACGAGCCATATGATACTACCACACATGTTTCCATCTCTTTTCTTCCCGATCAAACACACTCAATAGAGTCAATACATATAGATATTTCACATCCTTCGAGTCATATTCAATGCTATCATGCAAGATCTTCCCCACAATGAGACACCTTCATCGCCAACACTTACCCTCGAAGACTTGTAGTCTTTGGATCCTCTTTTCGATAATTCCTCATGCATCGACATCACCTTATCTTAATATTTAATCATCCACAACCTCCTCACAAACCTTAAACTCCACATTAGAGACCGTTAAAGGAGACATCTATAACCAAATATCTAGATGTCCAACCATATTTTGAACCAATCAAAGACTTGGCTAGCCCACATAAATAAAACCCATCTCAATTATGCCTAGAAACAACATCTCTCTTATCCGAATTAGAATCAATCCTATCCTTAACTCCTCACTTACCATATAGTCCGAAACTTATCTTGAATCAAACACTATATAATTAAATCCCATCACATCCATGGCCTCACCCTCATCATCTCTGTCGTAAGACCATCTCCTTTACCTAAATTTGACATTACAAAATAAAATGTGCATCATTCAGTGGTCTCAACTTTACCATCTATTTTGGTACCCCATCCTTCATCACAATCCAAATATATCACATCTACACTTCCACCCTTACCATTCATTTTGAGGCCCCATCCTTTATTTCAATATTGTATTACACATGAGATAAACCCTATCTCATCCATAAACTATCCCCCATCCTCTCTCTTATCAACCTCACAACACCCCTATGATGTTCCAATACCATACTACATTCATGCATCCATTATCATCCAAAACTAAGACGTGTCCTAGCAAGCGTTCTCGTAAATCAAAATGAGAATCAAAATTTAGTAATCCAAATCCCCAAAAGGGACTTACATTGACATCCTCGAGAGGATTATACAATATTCTATTATCACATTACCGCCATAAAAACACCCAATCCACATACTCTGAAACCCTCATAAGTACAATCAAAACAAAGCATGTTCCTACCATCGAAGCCCATGTCATAACACGAAGATTTAAAAATGCTTAAGCCATAATTCAACGACTCTTCCTCATCAATGATCTTCTCTCCCTAAGAATACAATCCTAAGCCATCATCGTACCATTTACACCTCAACCCTTATCAATGTCTTCAACGACATCTATAGAAGAAGGGGACATCCTCAACTGTATTAACAAACCTTTGTCAGACATGTCTTCAATACCTTCTATTTAAGGTCTCTCAATCACATCAACATTAGCACCTTCCATTGAAGGTCTCTCAATCACGTCAATGTCCACACCTTCCATTTAAGGTATCTCGGTCTCGTCAAAATCCACACCCAAGTCACTAACAAAGGTGTCACCAACATGTACAGGAGACAAGGAGTCATCCTTAATAAAATCTAAACAAACATTTCTCATAATTCTTCTCATCACCTTCTATTTAAGGTCCTTCATCTCAAATTGGTACATTTCATCCACCTACTCAATCTAGAAATCATCATACACTAAGAAAAAGGAAAAACCAAAGCTTCATCATCTACCCCTCCTCATCAATAATCATTTCATATCTCATCTAGATTTTCATCGAATCTTTGGTCAAAGATTCCACATCCTCCTTTGTTTACCATATAACCAATCAATTAACATCAACAACTTCATCATCCTAGATTGAAAAACATTGTTCCTTTCAAAGAATGTTATCTCTATCCACATCATCACACTAGGGGGTCTCCTCTCTATTGAGACTTTGAAAGTATTACCTTACACACCTCCCCCTAGTTAATCCTCACCA
Source organism: Taxus wallichiana var. yunnanensis (assembly GCA_018340775.1). Classification (NCBI taxonomy): domain Eukaryota; kingdom Viridiplantae; phylum Streptophyta; class Pinopsida; order Cupressales; family Taxaceae; genus Taxus; species Taxus wallichiana. The sequence continues at coordinate 571,602,148 of CM031236.1, forward strand.
ACCCTATCATGTTCATCTAATCAAAATGTCACTACTCTAGAAAGGAGTAAGCACGGAAACTTTTCCCCTAACTATATCGGTCCATATAGTATGAATCGAGAGCTTATCATCTAGCCTCCCTTGATGGTACACCTGAAAAGTAACCTCTAAATTCTTTGCGCTTGTGGCCTTTATATAGTTAACACATTGACCTTCATGACAAGTAGTCACATCAAAGATCTTATTCCACCATTAACTAGCCATCTTATCTTCATAATGATTTGAATGTATGTGGATTGTTGTCACTATCCTTAAAGCCACATTTTCTAATATAATTCCATTGGGATCCATCAATACCCAAACTTCTATTACGTGCCATAAAAAAGTGGCCATTCAATGTCTTCGAGGAGATAATTTGGTCTAAAAATGGTTGATCTTCTTATGTCTATCAAACTTCACACACACGGGTATAAAACTTCTATCATCCTGTTTAACACCTCACCAGTTTATTTCTTACCTCTTATCCTATTTTCATTTGAATTCTCTATGTTAATTCCTAATGGAGGTGGTTACAAGTAGGTATTTAAAACCTTACTATAGTAAAATTGACTCAACCTAGCTAACCTATCTCTTAAGTGAATAGGATTACCTTTCATACATCATATGAGGCCCTTAATGACCCTCTTACATCCTTATATGCTTTCATACTTTTCTTTAGACCTCCTAATCTAGAACTAAGAATTCAAATTTTTAAAAGGTGTTTTGGAGGGAAAACTTAAATCAACCGCTTTTTGCTCATGAAGGATCCTATGAAGGTGAGGAAGCTCTCAAAACACCTAAAGATGTCCCTTAAGATCCTAATCATCCCAAAATTGTATAAAATCCAAAATTTGTTATTTTTTATTTTGATGCTCTGCATCATGGAGTGATAAGATGATCGTGGATTTTTTCGCAACACTTATCCTATACTATTTTGTGTTTATGATATCCTATAGGAATTAAAACTTATATATACAAAGGTGGGAGGGGTAATCTGTTATAGGGAATGTGGAAAATAATTGTTGAGATGATTTGCAATTGGAAAATGAATCTTCCGAGCCTAATGGATAAGGTAATTTTCATTTAATAATAAAAACAAGTAAAAAGGATAGTTAGATAATACAAATTAACGTAATTTTGTTTGATTAAAAATAAAAAAACTATTTTTTTAGAATTGTTAGAAGTCAAGATACACATATGTATGTATGTATAATAATATTGTATTATATTTTAAATCATCACCTCTACAAATTGGGTTCTCAATTAATGGTCCCCTTCCCAAATCACTTTCCCATTAAAAAAGAGAAACGTGATCGAAGGAGTTGACATCGATGGTACTCCTAGCATTTTTGTTTCCTAATATGAAAATGCCAACCCTTATTTTAGCTTATTCATCTTGACCTTCTCATGTTGGAAATCACACATCTCTTCTTAGTTTCTTATTAACTCACTAGTGGATGGATAACCTAATGATAGTGGATGGATAACACATGGAGCAAAAAAATCACCCAATATTTATTTTTTTCTTATAAGGTGTTGTTGCACTATTATGGGTTCAAAGAAGGCGGTCACATTCCCGGACATCCACATAGAATTAGGGTAAAATGAGTAAGGTTGTTTGAACTTGAAGTTCACGAGCATGATCATTAAATCATATTTGGCTACATGACATGTGGAGAAAAGAATTATAGACTACTCTTATGGGAAAGTTTACTAATGGTTTGGCGGAGGTTATCTTTTCGTATTACATTTTCTAGGTCTTGTTTGCCTTGTTGAATGTATTTGTTATGTGTTGTCTATTTTTAAAAATGTGTCTTGAGCTACAAGAAATCAAATATTCTTGTAAAACTTCATGTTTATAATTTATTTTTTCAATAGGCCAATATAAAATGCACTTGGAATTACAACCACTTCTTGAAATGGCCATCTAATTAGTTGTCTTGATTGCAATTTTTTTTTTTTTAATAATTTGTTTCAAAGTTAAAATAAAAATGTATGTGTACGATTTTAAAATATGATATGATTTCTCTTTCACTCCCACTTTTCCTCTCTCCCACTAAGTACAATGTGAGATCCTAATTTTTTCACCAACACGTAGCTCAAGATTTTTTTAAGTGTTAAATTGGAGGAAAAGACATATTTTGAATTGATTTAAAATAGAAAATTTGAGTTACACTAAATTTTGATTGAGACCCACACTTGATCATGGGTGATAATGGTTGAACATTGAATATTTAATAATGACAAATCTTACATGGCATGATGTGAATGGGTGTTATCATGTCAAATAACTAATTACCATATACTTTTATGACAACTATCAAGTTGTACTTATGACAACTATTGAGTGTTATGTATTCAAGACACTATATCTACAAAGCTAGACCCCCGCTTAACTACGATGTCTCTCCCTTATTCAAATCACGGGTAGGATAAATAGAACTAAATTTAAATGTACTACGGTGGTGTGGTGTGTCATCGGATTTGAGAGGGCATTTGTGCTTTTATTATGTCAAATTTTTTCTTAGTATCAAAACATCTCGTGGTGATGGCGATGGGAGCAGGGGCACCCCACCATTATTACATGGAAATCAATTTATTTGACAGATCAACTACCATTATTGCTTTTGTTCTTCTTTCGATAGTCCCACTCCACTCTCACTCCCACAACAAAGTCCACCTCATTGAATTGGCGCACCGCGACGCACGAATCACGCAATGCCATCATCGTTAGGTCTTTAGGTAGCGGCAAGTATTGTAAAAAAGTAAAAAACATTATTGTTGGCGGGGCTGAAATTTCAAATTATTAGTCCTCACAAATCAAAATTCAATGACGGCTTGCTTATTTCTTTTCAATGAATGTAAATTTTAATATATTCTCGTATGTATTTTTATGATTTGATCATATATATTTTAACAATTATTAAAAAAATATTTAGTTTTTAATTTTTAAATCACATTATTTAAGATTTCTATTTTTTCCTCAGTAAAAAACAGCCCACACTGACTATCAATGTATGATTTACAAAGCATCAAAGAAGGCCCCAAAGAATAATGTTTGTTAGGAAGAAAAATGACAAAAACTATTAAAAAAAGTATTTGGAGAGGCCGAGCAATCAAGAAAATGAATAGGGAGAGGACCCGGTTGTGGTGCAGGGTCCAGTAGTGGAGATAGTAGGTGAAAAGACATTCACCTTTTTAATAACATATTTTGAATGATATGTGAAGTTAATACAACCCAACTGTTTTCTATTGTATCATTATTAATTAAACATGGAAGCATGAAATGTTGAATAAGACAGTTTTAAAATTGGTCAATATTCTCTTTTTCATTGATAGAACTAAAAATATATATTAATTTATATACAAGTGTACAAAAACCAAGTCTATGTAGTCAACTATTCATTAAGTAATATTTTCATTGTATGTACATCATATCTATTACAGTCACTTCAACAAGTCATTTCTCAAGACTTTCTAAACCAGATCTCAAATATAATGCACTATTTTTGATGTAAGAGTCTTCAATCCCAAGTAAACACCTGCATAACAATAAATGAAATTATGGTGGGCTCACCTTTCACAAAGTGTTTAAAAACTCAATTTACCATATGAACAATAAATTGTGTAACCAAATGCATAAAATAATAAAAAGACCAACTAAAATATTATCCATTGGATTAAATCCCAATAAATCTCAACCATTTGATTGAACTATCATATTGAATCCATGTCAACTAACATCAACCAATCTGAATTTAGGATGATAGAATAAAAGCTGAAGGATGGATTACAATTCCATTTGTTCATGCAGTTTTCATCTCTCAAAGTTGAAGAAGTGAGGAGCGGTCAATTCATGTAAGACACTTATGAATTACAAAATATTTCATAATTCAAGCCCTCTATTTATTTTTTTCAATGTTTACATATTTAAAGAGAGTTGTATATGCCAATTGCATTTGCTTTAAAGTTTCAAGTCTTTTCAACAAATCTAATTTGTGCATATCTTGCTATCAAATTCACATGTGTTAGTATTATGGAGGCCACTTGGTTCTCTCACGTGCTCGGGTGGTGAGTTATTTCTCTTGTGTTGTGCGTTCCAATTTTAATGGTGTTCTAATTTTTTTGTGTGTGCTTTATCCATTAGTGACTAAAATTATAGGCATGCGTCATGTTCAAAACTCATCTTCGTGCATATTTGTGTGTGCATAACCCAAGTGGTTCAAAAAGTGATCCTTAACTCTATCCACTTGAAATACCTTATATGCTAAAAGAAAAAGGGTACTACTTTAGCCAAAACTTATATATTTTGAAAAAATACGAGGTTAAAATTGGGACCCTCCACCGAATGGGATTGATGGCAGGACATATTAGTTTTCTCTTTAAGTGACAAGTATGATGACACCTATTATAATATTAAAACTAAATTTATTCTAATTAAAATATTACTTATATGTGTAAATGATAATCCAAAATAACAAATTGTAATTAAGATAATCCTAGATTATATATAATTGATATCTTCCTTCAATGCAATTCTATAAAATAGATTATAGTAAATTAGGGTTAGGATTTAGAAAATCTTCATTCTACTTCACACTTAAAGGGTGTGATGGTGAAGCTGATATTGATTGAGGATGTTGTGAAGGGTGTCATAATTATTTTTGTAAAATATGGGATTTTAAAATTAAGTAAAGAATAGGTTTGCCCATATCGAGAATGTTCACCCATTGAATGTGTTCTTTGGGGTTTGGATTTGCAATCTAACTTTAAAACCTTCTTATTATATGTCTTTGGATATGTCTCTTATATCATAATATTTGTGATGATTCTTTAGTACTTGTATGTGTCTTCTCTTGTCTTTTAGACCCATCTCTTCATCTTTGGACCTTAAAGGGGTTAGTATGAATCACACATGATAGACGTCAAGGACCCCCGATAACATTTGGACTACTGTTTGTGTATCAATACACTTAAGAGGATCAAGCCACCTATAATTCTTACAATTCTATGATGATGTGGAGGTTAGAAAATATAAATATGATGGAGTCCTTAAATTGTCTCTCAACATTTGGAAATGTTGTTTGTCGACTTTGTAGTGCAATAGAGATATGTGATCTAGGACATCAATAGATATGTACATCCATAGTTGAGTAAATTATTCAGAATGCGCTTTAAGGGAGATATGCTTCAATGTTTAGTTCAATGGACTCCTTAGACACAATTGGCCTTTTTACCAACTCACCTAAACGTCATGACAAAATTTCAAGTACTACACCTACATGTTATTGTTATGTTCCCCATGACCAAAATTTAGGTACTATACCTATATATTTCCTTGTTGAATAGTACATTATAGCTTGTGTGTTAGTTTCAAATATTTTTGAGCATCCTATGACCTAATGATAGTGGATGGATAACACATGGAGCAAAAAAATCACCCAATATTTATTGTTTTCTTATAAGTTGTTGTTGCACTATTATGGGTTCAAAGAAGGCGGTCACATTCCCAGGACATCCACATAGAATTAGGGTAAAACGAGTAAGGTTGTTTGAACTTGAAGCTCACGAGCATGATCATTAAATCATATTTGGCTACATGACATGTGGAGAAAAGAATTATAGACTACTCTTATGGGAAAGTTTACTAATGGTTTGGCGGAGGTTGTCTTTTTGTATTACATTTTTGCGTCTTGTTTGCCTTATTGAATGTATTTGTTATGTGTTGTCTATTTCTAAAAATGTGTCTTGAGATACAAGAAATCAAATATTATTTTAAAACTTCATGTTTATAATTTATTTTTTCAATAGGCCAATATAAAATGCACTTGGAATTACAATCACTTCTTGAAATGGCCATCTAATTAGTTGTCTTGATTGCAATTTTTTATTTTTTAATAATTTGTTTCAAAGTTAAAATAAAAATGTATGTGTACGATTTTAAAATATGATATGATTTCTTTTTCATTCCCACTTTTCCTCTCTCCCACTGAGTACAATGTGGGATCCTAATTTTTCACCAACACGTAGTTCAAGATTTTTTTAAGTGTTAAATTGGAGGAAAAGACATATTTTGAATTGATTTAAAATAGAAAATTTGAGTTACACTAAATTTTGATTGAGACCCACACTTGATCATAGGTGATAATGGTTGAACATTGAATATTTAATAGTGACAAATCTTACATGGCATGATGTGATTGGGTGTTATCATGTCAAAAATGACTAATTACCATATACTTTTATGACAACTATCAAGTTGTACTATGACAACTATTGAGTGTTATGTATGCAAGACACTATTATCTACAATTAGACCCTGCTTAACTATTGATGTCTCTCCCTTATTCAAATCACAGGTAGGATAAGTAGAACTAAATTTAAATGTACTACAAGTGGTGTGGTGTGTCATCGTATTTGAGAGGACATTGGTGCTTTTATTATGTCAATTTTTTCTTAGGTATCAACGACCTCTGTGGTGATGGCGATGGGAGCAGGGGCACCCCACCATTATTACGTGGAAATCAATTGATTTGACATGATCAACTACCATTATTGCTTCTGTTCTTCTTTCGACAGTCCCACAGTTAACCCATTGAGAAGTTCACGTAACTCTCATGCCTGTGCACATGGTGAAGGCAAAGCGCTGCTCGAAGCCCACCCAAGAATGACGTCATGCAGCCTTTGCCCCAGGTTTGCGCACATGACAGGGTTTTGGAAAAGTGATGCTTTGAGAGGGCCAATATGTCCGTATATGATTTGAAATTGTTATTAAAATATATTTTACCATCAATTTACAGTGCTATCTGTCCCCATCTGGTTTAAAATGTCTGTGAAATGATGTTTTACTATTCCATACCCGTACATAAATCAACCCAGACCTGGGCTGCACGGATGCTTGCAGCAAAGCTGTGTACGACGGAATTTTAATGGACTTCAAGCACGCTTTAGCGCACTAAAACGCTGCATGTGCGGAGGACATCAATTACTGTATTCATGTCTGTCGCTTTGTCTTTTGCTTTCCCATCCAAAGAACATTGCTTTTTCAAAATCCAGCCATAGTTTTACTGTTTATTTGGCGCTATGGAGCAGTTCAATATGTGGCCGGATTTGCCGCTGCAGATTCCGCTGGAATGGCTGATTAGGCTTCTGGTATTAACAAGCATGTTGTTGCAGGTGTTCGTGGTTGTGTTTGGGGCGTTCAGATATGTAAGCTCAAGTCCATATTTAAGGTTATTTGTTTGGATGGCTTACATTTCTGCAGATGCAGTGGCAATTTCTGCCATTGGAACAATGATGCACTCTTTTTCCAGTGCAACGTATGGAATATGGACTCCACTATTGCTCCTCCATTTGGCAGGGCCTGATACCATCACCGCATATTCCATAGCGGATAATGAACTGTGGTTGATGGGGCGGCAGCCTATGTCATGTATGTATCCAGATTGAAAGGCTATCCATTGCTCTCTGCTATTCTTTTATTTATTGCAGGCACTTTCAAATATGCAGAAAGAACTGCTGCCTTGGCATTCGCCAGTCACTCCCAGATAGTGAGCTCTACTGATCCAATTTACACATTTATGCAGCATGAGAATAAGGACGACAATGTATTCAACTATCTGGTTATGGGAGAGGAACATATAAAGCCTGCGAGTGAAACAGACCCAGTTGCCAGCATAAGAAATTTGTTGACGGATGAAAATGACATAGTAACGATTGAGGATGTGCGGAAACGGGAGGAGATCAACAGACAACGGACAACTCCATCCTGTGCATGTCTCATGCTTTACACAAATTGTATAAAAGAAGGTTTGTCAGTCTCTACTTTCATGAAGGATTCCTGCAAAAGACCAGAAGATTTTTCTTTAATGATAGTCTAAAATGTGATGAAGTGTTCGGAATTATAGAGAGAGTTGAAATTTTTGTATGATGTTTTGTTTACTAAGTCTAGCCGCACAGCCTTCAGCAGGCTTGGACTACTAAGTCGACTCCTCAATATCTTTCTCCTCGGAGGCGCTTCCTTTCTGATTTTCAGCGGAGTACAGCAGAAGTTATTCAGCGGCGGACAATCGAAAGTCACGTACGTTCTTATCTCTGTAGCCCTTGCTATTGAGATAATTCAACTATGCAGAATTATGGTCTCAGATTGGGCCATGGTGAACCTATTCTGCTCATATATCCGACATTCCCGTCGATCCAGTACAATGAAGAAGTACTGGATACAGAAAGCCATGTGGCTGATCGGCACGGCTCGCTCGTGGGTGGTCGGGCGTCGATACTGGAACAACAAAATGCAACAGTACTATGTCATTGATACATGTCAAACTAGCTGGCGTTGGATATGGTGGGTGGCTGGACTATGTAACAACCGCGTAGGTGATTTTATTGTGCCCTGGTACCTCAAAGGCAGGCATATGAGTGCGGAGCCTGTAGACAATGACTTCAGAAGCATTATTTTCAATAGTCTCAAGGAGAAATGTTCTCCGGAGATTGATATTGATGAGTGTAGAAATAAAATTTACGGGTTTGAGGAGCAGTTGACTACAGATCAGGAGCGAGAAAACTTGCGCTGGACTTCTCAATTGGAGCTGGAGGAGAGCATTCTCACTTGGCATTTAGCAACGTCCCTTTGCCAAGAGGAGGATGGTTATGGTGGGCGAAATAATTCCCACGACAACGGGAATGAGAATGAAAATAAAATTCAGAAAAAGTTCGTTTCAGTAGGATCCTGTCTGGCTACTGTGCTTATTTG
>CM031236.1:571615917-571779878 GCA_018340775.1 Taxus wallichiana var. yunnanensis
TTGACTCTAATAAAACAATACTTGACTCTAACTTTTACAAGAGTTTTAATGACCAATCATCAATAAATAGCAATCTATTCACAACGCATTTACTCATACTTTCATTATAAATTCCACATAGACCGTAAGATTTTGACACTCTAAATTATACATATATTTGACTTGAATCAACATTAAAAACTAAACAAAAACATACTAATAATGCGGGAAACTGTAGCACGGCATGCCTGATATCAATATGATTACAAGTCTTCGCATGATAACCTGTTGAACTCTGTAAACTGCCTTCGCATTCAGGCTTAAAGACCAATGGCAAACGAAATACTAATTGTTGTGGACCATCTTAATAGAATCAATATACGTATTAGGTTTTTCTCTTCCACTAATCGATCAGAACCATTGCAATCTACAACAGGTTCAGTGTCAGAACGATTGACCAGTCTCTAGACACCTCCACGCCTAATACTAACTTCTATTAACAAATCTGGCTTATTCAAAAATACCGTGGGTACCAATATAAAAGCAATACTGTGCATTCGGAACCGAGCTCATACTCGTCATTGCAACATGTAGGGACGAGTCACTATACAGTGGAAGGGATCAATGTGGAGATCTGTGGATGCTGAGATAGGGTTCGACCCAAACAATGCGGTTGAGTTAGGCCAAAATGAAATTCTTTGAAGAGATAATGCAATATGTGGCCAAGATGCACAAAAACACAAATTTCTACGCTTATCTGTAAAATGATACCGCACAAACTGTCAAAGGTATACATGGGTATCTACCAATTGCGCAGAGAATCTCTCGACATGCACACAGGTGATGAATCAAGCCAAATGAAGCTGCATGCATAAAAATGTTGAATCCACATAATGCCAACTATAAGTTTCAAATATTAAAACTATACTTGCACAGGAGTCTATCTGCAGATATAGTCGATTGGTCTTTGATCTGCAATATTGAAATCCATAAGGATTATGCACCACCTGATAGGTCTGTAACTCCCCTATATTTATTTTTCATTCTTCCATTATAACCAAACCGCTCTGATGCCAAATAATGGAACAACTACATATTTGCACAAAGATTTAACCTTAATATATTATTAATTCTCTATCTTTATCACACAATACAATAGCCTAATTTATAGGTGGAGTTTCCTAGAATATAGGAAACTAACACAACTACATATCTTACCAACTTCCTATATATGTGAGTTGTTATAACTCACTCACCAATATACATGTACGTGATTATAAATCACTTTACAAATATGAATAAGAGAGCACTAATAAATTAATTCCTAACATTCCAAACCACCTCTACACATTTTGTCGTTGTGTAGTGAAGGTGCAAATGTTTATTTATTTTAAATATATATCCAAATATCTCTCTCCCAATGGTGTCAACGACCCTACAATTTATCTTAGTATTTTTTCTTAGTTTCGTAGGAAACTAAACGGATAATATACAAGTAACTAAAATTATTTAAAGGAAGCTAGTGTATGTAGATCTCTATCAATACTCTTATTCCTGATTTACGAATCATGGATTATGATTTGAAACACATCAATAAAAATTCTACACATCTAATCCCAAATGTCTTGATCTTATCTTTAATATTATTGTTAATGATAATATTAACATTCAAAAGATTTAAAAGCATCAATATAATTCTTACAGTACTTTATTTTCATACAATCTCATAAATATATGTTGTTTTGATACTTTAAACATCAATCAAATATCTACTATAAAGATGATCCCAAAAACATACCGATAGTGGTACCCTTTGTATGGAAAGATAAAAATAATGTTAGTTTTACATGTGATCACAATTAGAAAGAAAAAAATTAGGTTCGGTTATTCAAGATAATAAAATAAATTCTCTCAATAAAATTTCCATGTCATCTCCTTTGATGAAATAATAAATAATGCCCTTATTTATAATGTCTAGATATCAATATTATAATTTTTAAATATAATGTGTTGTGGCCTAATGGTGCATATGATGGTGTACAAGGTGTTTCCTAGCCATCCACTAAGGTTCCACTCTAGGAGATACCAAATAAGCGATGAGACCGGGATTGTTACTCTAGTGAATTTGGTGGAATGGAAACCCTCAATCCTTGATAGCTAAGCCTAAGAATTTTTCTCACCTAACTTGCACAAATTTTTTAAATTTAACTAATTTTTTATAATGTTAAAACCTCCTCCTATGTACACATTCCTAATAAAAATACACCGTAATTTAGGTAAGGGTTTATGGATTACAATGGTGGGGGAAAATGAGCATAAGATGATCATTTTCTCTCAAAACATTAGTAGTCATAATTGGATGGACACTTCAAGATAGTTTTTTTATTATTATTATGGGTAAATAGTTTTTTGAAAGGGACTATACCCTTGTATACCAGCTTCTCAAAATCCGATTTTACCCCAAAAATCCCAATAGAAAATAATCTGCCAAGATTAAAACCAGCAAAAGCATTGCAACTGCTACAAAAACAACTAAACAACTACTTAACATCAACACAATCGCCCAAAGAATTGCGTAGAAGTGAGCCATTTTCCTAGATGTAGCAATAATATCACCCAAAAGGACAAGAATCATACCTTGTCTGATATGGTGGGGGATTTAGATTTGGAATTTCCCTTCTTTTTCCTATCCACCACTGTCCATTCCTGATTTCTTGCATCCACTACAATCAAAGAACGATCGTATAATGGATTTGATAGGGATGTGACCCATAGGAAGGGGGGTCAAAGCATCCTTAATCACTGAATCAAAGCACCTTAAAAGAATAGTGGAGGTAGCTTCTCTGTATTGATCTAAGAACCATCCATGACGGGTGAGTCAACTTGCAAGGGGCACTAGATTCCTCAATCATATCCGAGTTAACCATATCTCGAGTTAATTGTAAGATGTTCTTGTAGAGAATCCTTCCACCAGGTAGTTTTGGTATTTCGTTTGGAATGTTCACAATTGTTTGTAACATGACCAGTTTGGAAGCACGACGACATCTGAAGGCAAGTCTCTCATAGTCTATCCTCTCGCACCCGCAGAGCGTTTCACCGATATGTAGATTGATTTCTACTGGTAAGGGTTTGGAGGTATCGAGATCGACCAGGATTCGAGCATAAGTAGTATGGGTTTGAATGGAGGTCTTATCATCAACTGCCGCACATGAGCCTAGAGTATCTCCTATAGCAATGAGACAAGATATGTTCTAAAGTTGTAGCAGAGTCCTGGTAAGCGAACCCAAATTGGGTAGGTATCAAAAGACTCTTTTAAAGGGTGAAAGATGGATACCATGGTTTGGACATAAGCCGTGTTCATCCCAAACCCAATGTTGGCTAAAAAGTAAATCCCTATCTTCAGGGGTTTCAAAGACAACAATGAAATAAGCTTTAGCACAAGGATAAAGCTCAATCTTACCTTATATCTTTTCTCTCCATCTTTGGGCTATCCAGTCATGGAGCTGAGAAATTTTAGGCCAAAATTTGTGAAATCTATATATGAGACCCAGATGGGATAGATTTTCCTCCTCCTTAAGAACCTTTACAAGTAGATCTTCATCGATTTTCGGTGTCAAGACCTCTGGGAGGGTTTTAAGAACTCATTTACGGCATTCTCTTCTATTTTTGAGACCACTTTGAAGCATAAGATCTAGACCTATTAGCACTGTTCGGTTTTCCTTGGTTACCGCCGACCCCTATTTCTCTCTCTCCATCACCAGATCCATGCATAACCGATTTGAAATGAGCATGGGTTTGATCTCCATTTTCCCGGAGAGGCTAGATCTTTGTTTTCCTTGTCTCCTTGTTAATGCCCTCGAGTTCTGTTTGCACTGTGGGATTTATCTCCACCAGAGGTTACTATGTTTGTGCTTCTATTCTCAAAGAAGAAGGAGAGCATTTCCGTGGTGAAAACCTTCGCCCAATCATAGGATAGAGCCATCAAAACCATGAGAATAATCAATAGAATCTGTTGTCATGGCTCCCTTTGTCTTCTTTCTCAATACATCCTCGGTTATGAAACCCCCACATTGCCATTCTAATGGATCGCTGTAGGTAGAAAGGAATTTAGGTTAAGTAAAATTTTTAGGGTTCGCCTTTACCATTGAGGAATGAAGGTTACAAAAAAATTTCTTACACGAAAACTTTGGAGATATTTTAGTAATATGAAATGTAGAACTTTAAGTCTAGTTTATAAATTTAATTTTATAAATAATAGAGTTGAATTGGGTTAAATATGTCACTTTTCTATAGGTGTGGCATTTTAAAAAGTGTAGTAGATAGGTATTCATGATGTTAAATTATTTTGAATACAACATGAATATTTTGTTAAATAATTTTGTAATATAACACTTATTTCACTAAACTGGACATATTCCAAGAAATTTGAACTCCAGCTTTTTCAAGTATTCGAAGAAATCCATCTTCATTTTTGCGTATATTAGATTCCATTTTTTCTATATCGATTCCATTATTACTATTATTCGAATCCATTAGTAGCAATATTGGATTCCAATATTGTAATTATTGGACTTAATCAAGTTCTAATAAATCACTATTATTGGATTTCAATCTCGTTATTATTAAATTCCAATATCATTATTATTGGATTCTAATTTGGCTACTAGTGGATTCAATAGTGCTATTATTGGATTCGATTTCACAACTATCAGTAATCCAAATTATAAATCCCGATTTTTTAATTTTAATTTTTCTATTTTTTATTATTTGAATCCCCACATAATCCAAGCGTCGATATCTTATGTAAGCCTAACGGTTTCTAACTTACATGATGAAAGTGCATGCTAGTGAAAGTTATATAACACCCGCTAAAACGCCCACTCGAGACCCAAGAGCAACACAAAGTTTAGTTAGAAAAATTATGGAATAATTTTTGTTTAAGCGTGACCACAAACAGCTTCGAGACAATAGTTGCTGCAACAAAGTTTAAAAGGCAATTATAAATAATGAAAAAAATCAATCCAAGAATGGTTAGATTTCTCTTAGTTGTTAATTTAATAATTAATTAAATTAACATCATAGTTAAATATTCCTTAATTAAATATAGAGGGTAAAAGGGGAGCAAAACAATTAAATGCCCAAGGTATTTAATTCCGTAAGGTCTAAACACCAACCAAGGTCCCCATTTACATGGGTTAGGAAAACATTCCCTTACCCCATAAGATGACCCCTTACAAAGTCAACCCATACCTTTGAAACAACTCATTTAAATTAAAAAGGTAATTTAATTCATATTTCTCACACTTAGCAATTCCTAAAAACATTTCCATTAGATGGGAAATTTCTTCCTTTCCAATGATATAAATAAGTCCTCCTAACTCCTCATATTTCTCAAGCTATGGGTCAGGCAGCTTGGGTTGATTTTTTCCCAAAAGCAGCCTCCGGCCTAGTGGGAAGAAATTTCGCCCTGCATGATTTCCCGATCGGGCAGCCCGAGGAGGTATTTGACACTTTTAGCACAAAAGCACAATTTACATTTGTGCGCCGCGAGCCAGGCGCAGGGCTTGGTGTGAAAAGAAGAAGATTTTCACAAGGCCACAAAGGACACTTGTCCAAGCTTTAAGCCAATGCGGGAGGGCAGTCGTGAGGCAACTTAGATTTTCAGATTTTTGAAGGAAAAAAAAAAAGAAAAAAGTGTTGAAGTGAGCTGCGCTCCGACGACGCCTCGAGAAGCCACGTGTTAGGCCCAGAGAAATGCGCTGGGGAAGCGGACCGCTGGGAAAACTTAGAAAAATTGGCTTTTGTGTTGAAAAACGCAAAGATTAAAAACAACCCGCACCTCTGCCGACGCCTAATAAAGCCACGTGTTGGACGATCATTGGCTAGGGGGAGGCGGGCGCTGGGGAACCTTAAGAATTTTAGACTTTTGGGTTGAAAATATTTAAGGTTAAAAACACTCCGCTCCTCCACCGACGCCAAGGAAGCCACTTGTGACCGAAAATGACAAAGGGAAGCGGCCCGACAAGGAGACTTAATATATTTAGACTTTGAGTTGAAAATATCTAAGGTTAAAACACTTTGCTCCTCCATCGACGCCTAAGGGAGCCACGTGTAAGACCGATGGATGATAGGCGGGAATCGGGCCGACGGGGAGACTTAAGATTTTTCACCAATTTCAAAATAAAAGAGAAGTTCAAGGGGTGGGCCCGTGAACTCGTAGAAGTGGTTTCGCAAAAGTGAAGTGGTGCGGTCATGGGCCGCGGAGATTTTTTAGACAAATTAATTAATTAATTTTTTTGAACTTAGATTTTTTTCACGAAATAGAAAGTTCTTTCAATAAGTGGTAAAAGCTTTGTGTCTCTTTCGCAATTTTTGGGAAAGGTGCAAAAACAAAAATCACCTGCATGGATCCATCATGAATATTTAATTAATATTTTTTTACGCTAGATTTTTTTTAAATCAAAACGAAATAAAAACTTCATAAGGCCATAAATTTTGACCTGAAGCTCGGATTTGGGAAAATGAGGAATTTTGGAAATAGCTTGAACTCCTCTTTGCACAGTAAGCATAAAATCTTATATTTGACAAACTTATATGGGTAAATTTTGAGAAAACGTTTTTCCCGCCATTAAAATATGAACCGAACATTTCAACTACGAATTAACTCAATCGCCATTCTTTCTTCTTCATCATGCCAAACAAACATGGAGAATTACACTTGATAGAAATTTAATGGATTTGCAAGAATTAATTGCTCGTGGTTTAGCTTTCAAACGTATTTATTTTTCCCCTTCTCTACAAAGGCATTTTTCTAGCATCTATCTCAATAAATAAAGTTCTAAGTAAATTTCTTTGAGCAATACAACTATTTGGGATGTGTTTTAGTCTTCCTTATCTTGTATTAATATTTCAATTTGTCTTTCATTATTGTAGAGGGTACTCTATATATGTTTCGATATTTTATTTGCAGCTTTTACAAGGATTTAACAAAAATCTACTTATTTCAAACTAGAGATTAATCTATTTCTTTGTCCATAATTTAAATATTTTAATTCATTCAATTCCACTTTTAATCCGTTTAACTTCCTTCAACAATGCGTGGAAACAAGAATGCATTTCTATTTTATTTTTAAAATGTGTATTTAGAATAATACGAGAGGGATGCAATATTTCTTCATACACATTTTTAACATTCAAACAGAGAGTTTACAATATATTTCAATCAATAGATTTCAAATGAGAGAAGCTCCATTTTGTATAAATTAAATCAACTTCTATAAGACTCGAAATAATTCCTTTTACAACTTATTTTTGTTCACCAAAAATACAAAATACATAATAGATATTTCTCATTCCTTTTCAGATTCAAATACAACTTTCATATCCAAAACATAGCAGCTTTTCACTACAAATATTATTACAAAGTCATCCACTTAAAGTGGAAAATTTTACAATAAGGAACCCCAAAGAGAACTGCAATAGTTCTCTTCACAGCATGCTCTAGAACATCAACAAGAGAGATTCGCCATGTTTCAATTTGGTCACAACAAAAAGGAGGAGAGGCAACACTCTCCACCCAACCAAGAATTCCAATGAAGAGGAGAAGTCATCCTCCTCATTGGCCCCGATCCCCAACCACATTACAATAGGAAATGGATTCAACTCATAGCAACAACAACAAGCTTCCACAACACAAAATAGATTTCACAATCATAACACAATCCAAATAATGTAGTTACAACCACAGGAAGAACAACAACAAAATACACATGATTCATCATGCAAAATCCAAAGGAGCAAGATCTATGGGGAAAGATGCTTATACCTCTCAATGGGAAATGCGTGTCCACCATAAAACCCGCCAATATATTCATATCAAAACCCCTACATACTCTTATGTCTCCCCAAGTACCTCTTATGCCTCATATTCTCTTATGCCTACCCCATAACAAGTAAGAAATGGAAGCTATTTCTTTTCCAAGGTGGAAACCCATCCCAAACTCCCTCCACAAAATAACTCTTATGCCTCCCACATTCTCTTATGCCTCCCCATAATAAGATCCCCATAGTCTCCTCCTACACCACACTTAGGCAATCTACCCAACCACCCAACAAACATACCAAAACATTCAACAACATTCACATATGCATATATAAAAGAAGAAACATTTTAAAGAGTCAAGCTCCTACCTCTCCATGATAGATCTTGATCCAAAAGTTCAACAACAAGCTTCTTCAAATCCAAACAAATTACCAAAAGCTCCAACAAATCCACAAGCATCCAAAATCCTCAAGCTCTCCAAAATTGCAAGAGCACAAAACCAAATGAAGTAACCCCCAAACAAGCAAAAGAATTTGAATAAATAGAAAAGGGAGAGAGGAGGATGAGGTGGATCCATGTAGGATGCCACATCACTCATCCTCAACTCCACCTCACAAGTCAAACTTCAAACTCCAAAGCATAATAAATAAGTGGGTGAATAAAATGACATTTTACTTACACACACAATCCAAGCCCACACCCCTTAAGGACCAAAATTAATTACATGTAAGAAGGTGCAATCAAAACGCATACAACTTGTCTTCCAAAAATACATAATTAAGGCCTAATTTGACTCCTGGAGAAGTCATCAAGGCAACACATTAGTCCTTTTGGGGCTTTTGTGTCTCCTTCTAAAGACGAACATGGAATGGCATTCTATGTGAGGTGTTACATTCTGTAACATCACACATAGCTGCAAATTACATGTAGTTAATCAATTGTTGCAACCTGAAAACATAATAAAACCGTATGAATCCCTAGTTAGGTCCATTTAATCAATGCCTTCTATCATAAACAAAGTTTAGAGTTTTCCATTTCGCACGAGTGCAAAAATTTCCAATAGTAGCTTAGTGGTGGGTAGGCTTATTTGACTTAGATGAATCTACTATTTTGTAAATTAGCGGCCACTATGCATATGTAACTTAACAACCTATACGCTTATTTAAGACAACGGTTGTTACACTTATGTAAGTGAACAATCTATAAGTTTATATAAGATATTGGTTGTTAGGCTTATCATCCTTTTATGTAATTTAGATGTTGCAAAGAGAGATGTAACTTGTAGTTCCCACTTCCCTTCGACACCTTTTTAATATTGATTATGATATCGTTGATTATACTTATGGATATTATTGTAGTTTTTGATTTGGCATGATGTTAGATGTTAGAGATCGTGGATTTGTTGTTGATTTTTATTCATATATGATGCATGTGGTATTGGAGAAATTTTATATTGATGTTGTTATGTTGTTGACATGGTTATATGTGTGTGTGTGTGTGTGTGTGTTTTTGGACATGTGTTACTTCGCACTATTGAGTAGACCTAGAAAATTGTATTAATCTTATGATCATATGGTTATTGATGAAAATAATAAATGACATCGTTGCTTTCTTGGATGATGTTTTGATTCATATATATATATATGATTTTGGAGTTATAGTTTATATGTGTTTTGGATGTTTTGATACGGCCACGAGGCCGAAGGAGGTATTTGTGTTTTGTAGGTAAACATGTCACAAGAAACATCGGGGATTAGAAACAAACCACATTAGAATTCTAGATGAATTCAACAAGGTTCACCATGACAACGTGTATTTGTTATGTGTTTATGTATGTTGTATTTTTGTTAGGGGTTCCCATGGGGGATCACCTTCAAATGTGACCAAGAGGGTTATGTGCATTATTTTATTTTTTTCCTTTTATTTTAATTTTGTATGTGATTATTTGGTGATGTATTTTACCTTTATTATCTATATTATTTGTGTCAAATATTAGTTAGTAATCATGTTGTTAAATTAATTAAAAAGGGTTAAAATAATGCATTTATATGAGTTTATGGCTCTTGGATTATGTGTCAGTAAGTGATGTGTAAGTAATTTTGAGTGTGAAACACTCCACTTTCCTTTTGAAATTCAGATTTTTCCTTAGGGGCTGATTTTGAGGCTTGTGGTACAAGTTAAACTTGTCCCATATCTCTTAAATTATTACACCAACCTTACCTATGGTTTACTATACTTCATGAAAGCTATAAATTCAAATATTGCAATGATGATATAATCCATGGGAGGTACAACTTTACCCACATTCTATAAGATAGCAATCGAGCAAAAACTGCTTGATTCAAGCCGGTAAGATTACACCAAGGCTACCAATGCCTCTTTATCCAGATATGGGAACTCCCACAACAAGTCAAGCACCAAAATTGAATTCCATTCCGACCCCTAGAATTCAAAGCAACAATGAGGCATCAACTTCTTCTAAGTACTTCAAAAGAGTTAAGAGGTTATGAATCAACTACATGCATCTTGAAATGAGCTAGTGACTATCAAGAGACAACAAGATCATAGCTCTAGGCCGTATTAACCTAAAAATAGTATAAATCTAAGCCCTCATACCAATAAAATAGCCCACTAGCTCGAGCCGCAAATCAAAACTAGAACCGTGGGCAACCTCAAGTCATCAATCCTTTCCGATCGTATGATCCAAATGTAGATTCAACATCAAAGGCCTTGGTTCCTATAGAAAACAACATGGCACAAGAGTATGACTGGTGTTACCCCTATAATTTACCTCACAGTACCAACATGTTTCAACGATGCGAAGAATCAAGCCTGATGGTGTAGACCATCGGTGTGTCCCAAGAGCCAAGTCAAGAAGGAAATCAATAAAAAAACTCAAAGATGAGGCATCTCCAGCCGAAACCACGTTTTTCAATGGCATACATAAGACTTCTATGGAATTAACCAACCTCCTTTTTAGGTGTGGCTACTAACACACTGGCCAAAGAAGAGGAACATAGAAGAGGGAAAACTATCTAATCCAGTCATTTCGCAGCTCACTCCTACACAACAAGGAGTTAGTAGACCAAATGCAGCCCCAAATGCACAAATTTAGTTTAAGGCACTGTTGATCAACACATGTGTCCGCTGAAGCTCCTAAAAGGTCAGACAAAGTAAAAGGGAAATATAAGGATAATTCATGCCCTTTAAACATCATCGATCGGATGAAGAAAACACATGTGAACATTTCCATGTGTGAGTCACTCGTAATTCCAAGACAACGAGATTCATTGCAAGTCTGTAATGGCCAATTGGTCTCGCATTCATATGGATCAAACCAAGGGTAGGAGAAATTTCTCACTAATGTAGTACAACAAGGTAGGAGTCAACCAATCAAAAATTTGAAGCCTCCACTGTTCTATGTGTCATTGATTGTTGGAAATAACTTGGTGCACAATTGCATGATTGATTTGGGTGTAAGTAGCTCGCTGATGCCAAAGCAAATAAGTAGATCAATGGGACCGAAATATGAGCCGCTTCGAAAGGAGATAAGTAACCGGATGGAACAACAAAGTAGGAATGGTTTGGGTCATAAAAGGATCAAACCTAACACTAAATGCTTGTCCAAATGTCAGCTTCTGCAAGATGTGTCTCGTAATTGAACTTTCGCCACGCTTTGTTATATGTCTTTCAAGAGACTTCACTACAAAACCTGGTGGATACGTATCGCAGATTGGTCGCACATGCTTTTCGGGACAAGGTATGGGACTAAGACAACCATCAAGTCGTAACAAATTGCCAATTTCCATATTAAACCTCATGTGCCAAGTCCTATCAATGCAAATTACTCAACCTTTGATCGTGAAGAGTGTTCAAATGATTTAGAAACAGTACTAAGGTCGAGGGTATTCTAGATTTGACTCTAGATGAATGGGAAAACAAAAGGAATGCATTTGACCCATTTAAGGAAATGGAAGAATCCAAATTTGGTGTATATTGTGTACATGAAGAAAAGTCTCCTACTCTTGACATCACCAAACCACCAAATAAAGATGACAATGATGTTTGGCAACCGTATTTTGATGGTTCCAGGAGAAAACAAGGTGCTTGGAGGTGGTGCAATGTTGGTTTCACCACGTAACTTCAAATACTATTCATCCTTCATATTTCGAGTTTGCATGTTCAAACAACACAACCGAATATGAGGCTTTGATTCATGGACTTCATTGGAACAGAAAAGAGGCATAAATAATTTACAGTGTATTCAGTGGATATGAGCTAATTGTCAACCAAGTTATAGGATAACATGCTGCAAAAAAATGATCTACTCAAGAGCTACAAAAATAGGGTATGGGACTCATTGAGGATTTTGAAGCTTTTAGCATCAACTCCATCTTAAGGAAGAAGAATGAGGTGCTGATAGGATTGCCTTCATTAGAGAAACTTTTGATGTGGTTGATAAGCATAAAAGGGACAAAACACAACCATGTATCCATGTGATTGTGGAGGCCAATAAAGCAAATAATAACACAAGTTGGCAGTGTTTGAGAACGATCAACAAATCGTCAATTTCTTACTGAGGAGGCTGAATTCTTAGCTAGAAATCAGACGTGTTAGGCAAAGAGATTGGGACCAAGTGGTACAATTGTGAACAAACAAGCTTCCAAAAGGCTTAGTGACATTGGAATCCATATTCAATCCTAATGACCAGCCGATTGCAAGGAGAAGGCAAACATACACGTCAAGGGAGAGGATTTAGAGCCCATATCACTGGAGAAGGCAAAACACTTCAAATTGGAAAAGAGGCTACCGAACGAGAGAAATCAGATTTCATACAACTTTGCCAAGAATTTATAGATGTCTTTACTTGGAGCTATGAAGACTGCATGAGGGTTCAATCAAGATAAGACAACATACATTGAACTAGAGCCAAATGCTAATCCCATTAGGCAAAAGAAAAGACCATTCAACCCACACATCTAGCCTCTAATGAAGAAAGAGCTAAACAAGCTAATAGAGGCAAGCATTATATTCCCTACCAAGCATTCAAGATGGGTTACAAACTTAGTTTAGCCGTCAGAAGAAGAATGGAGAAATCAAGTTGTGTGTGGATTTTCGAGACTTGAACAGGGCATCTCTCAAAGACCACTACCCACTCCCTTCAATGGGGCAAATCTTACAGTAAGTATCCGGATCGGAAAGATTCTACCTCCCGATGGCTACTCAGTGGTACAATCAGCTAATGGTGAAACGAGATGACCAGCTCAAAATGGATTTCACCACTAAATGGGGCACCTATGCCTACATGAAAATGCCATTTGGATTGTCAAATGTCGAGCCACTTTCCAAAGGGTGGTGGATATGGCATTCAAAGGGTTAATCAAAAAATAGTAATCGATATATCTTGACGATATCGCCGTGTTCTCCAAAAAGATAGTAGATCATCTCTTTCATCTAAGACATGTATTTCAGAGGTGTCGAGATTTGTAGTATCTTTGAATCCCAAAAATGCATATTCATGGCTCTCATGAAGGCAAGCTCCTAGGCCATATTGTGTCAAAAGAAGGATTGACGATTGACCCAGAAAGAGTTGAAGCAATTCAATCATTTCCTTGCCGGTCATAAGAAGGCTCTTGAGCTTTTAGAAGGACCAATTTTGTCTACATATTTGTTCCAAGTTCGCCACTCTTGTGAATCCAATAATGGTGATGTTCAAGAAGAGCATGGTCTTTAAGTGGACGGTCAAGGCAAAGCAAGTTTTGAAGCAATAAAATAGGCTATATCTCAAGCTCCAACTCTCGTCAATCAAGACTTCTCTAGGGACTTCATGCTCTATGCCTTTGGTGGTGGAGACACGATTTCTGCAAGCCTAGTGTAGCAGTAACAAGGAGGGATCCAAATAGCCAATTTCCTTCTTCAACAAAGTTTGGAGGATTATGAAGTGAGATACTCCTTCATCGAAAAACATGTCCTCATAGTGATCAGCAGCCTTAAAGAAATTCAAACACCTAGTCTCAAATAACAAGATTCAATCACTGGTCTCTAATGCGGAGTCAAGGACTTCCTTTAAACAAGGACCTAAATGAGAAACATGCGGTATGGATTACTCATGTCATGGAATATGATATCAAAATCAAGGTCACCAAACTAGTACGTGGAAATTTTTTGTGTGAAAATTAGCCTTGAGTCAACAGTTGAACCAAGTGACGAAAAGGAGACCGTGCCTCGTACTACAAGATGGTCGAGAATAGGAAAATGATAATGTGCTTATCCCTTGTTGGACTCAAAATATGATACACTTCCTATAAATAGGCCTATTCCTCCGTAAATGAGCAAAGCAAAGAGGAGATACTTTAGAATACAAGCCATTCCATATGTGTTTGTTGATGGTATTTTGTTCAAGAAGGACATCAATGGTGTCCTTTGAGGTGCATTGGGACAAGTCAAATTGAGAGAGTGTTACGAGAATTTCACGATGGAGTAGCCGGAGGACATTTTCTCCATGGGTAACAACCCTCAAGATAATGAAAGTGAGTTACTATTGGCCCACAAAGTGTTCACTGATCGCTATACATGGATCAAAAAGTGTAAACAATGTGCATTCTTCATAGGAAAAGAAAGATTAGTAGCACTTCCATTACATCCAATTTCAACCGACTACCATTCATGCAATGGGATTGGACTTCACTGGGGTCATCAATCCAAACTCAAGCCAAGGCCACAAGTGGATTCTCACGGCAAAAGACTATTTCACCAAGTGGACCGAGGTGATAGCACTCAAAGAAGAAAATGAATCTAACATACTAGACTTCTATGAAGGAATAGTGACTGAGTTTGTGTGTGCCAACCACTATCATATCGCATAATGCATCGGGCATTCATAGGTTCCAAGATCACATAGTGGGCTGTCAAGAATGGGATCTACTTGAGAACCTCTTCAAACTATTCAGACGCACGGTAATGGACAGCAGAGTCCATGAACAAGAATTTGCTAAGAATCATCGAAGGATACCTCTTGGATGAAAACAAAAGAACATGGCATACCAAGCTAAAATCAGCGTTATGGGCTGATAGGATAACACCAAAGAGGTCTACAGGAAATTCTCCCTACAAGCTGGTCTATGGGAAAGAGGCAATATTGCATGTATCATTAGAACTACCTACATTGGAGCTCATGAAGTAGTTGGAGTTGTTTGTGTTCGAACCAATGGAGGCTAGGTATGCCGAGTTGATGGAATTGGAAGAAATCAAAGAACATGCAGTTCAAACAATTGAGAAAGATTAGGCCTTAGTAAAAAGATGGTTTGATAAGAAAGCAAGAGCAAGGACCTTCCAGGAAGGGGACCTAGTTCTGAAATGGGATGCAGATCGGGCAAAACCAGGAAGGCATTCCAAGTTTGATTCCATTTGGAGTGGCCCCTACATGGTCATGGGATGTAAAAGTAGTAATGCCTTCCAATTGTCTACATTGGATGGAGAAGAACTTCCAATTCCAGTTAACGGGATCCACCTTAAACATTGCTACTAAAAATAAATGTTTCACCCTTGTAAATAATAGCCTAGGGTTTTAATTCCTCTAAGTGCGGATGCACATTGTCTTGTTGTAGATTAGGTTTCAATTTCCCTAAGTGCTTCGGCACCGGTTTTTGTTGCTCAAGTTTTATCGCTATGCAGCTTCAAAGTGTGCCTCCAGATGAATGATGTAATAATATATTTCAAGAAGGGTGGAAGTTCCAGTCAATACAATTCTCTCTCACAAATGTCGCCTTCAAGTTTTCTTATGAAAATTGAGAGTAGAAAGTGGGGCGATCTCAAGATCCGCAAAGCGCAGTGTACTCGGATTCAAGTATTCAGATATTCAGATCAGAATTTTTTATCAAGCTTGACTCCATGCCCAATGGATACTTTAAGGCCACTTTGGTCACACATCTAACAGGCAGATGTCCCTGAGAGGTTTTGCAAATCATATATCTACATTTTACCCCTGGTAAAATAGACAACTTGGGAGGATGGTTTGAGAACCTGGACAACATTTCATGGAGAAACCTAGAATGATATAGCTAAGTCTTCATGTTTGGGAAGCATTTCAAATGATTCAGAGGGAAGTTTCGAGAGGTCTTGGGGCCATCATAAGAAGTAGGCTTTCGGGCCTTAAGGAGTTTGCAGCGTGAAAGAAGACTCCGAGATTCAATGGAAATTTATGATATCCACATCAGTAATTATAGGTCCAACAAAGTTCCTATGGAATTCATTTTCATTCCCTACATGATGGAAAAGACGAGACATCTTGAAGCATCATACACTTCTCAAGATAGTTCATTCTTCCGCACACAACTGGTAATCACGAGAAAGAAGGAGAAATTTTTAGGTGTTAAATACAAACTTGGATCTTTATACTACCACCATTGGGTTCCATGGATTATTTCCATGTGAAATCATATAAAATTTCATCCAAAACTCATCCGTAAGCTCAAGTTATTGCTTTCAAAAGTTGTCCTCCCGAGGTCGGGGTACTGGAGGTCGGGCAGGTTGGGGCCGGATGGTTCAGTTGGACGGTTGGGGTTGGAAAGCCTAGGTTAGAGGGTTGGGGTTGGACAACCAAGGGTTGGACAGTTAAACAAATTTGACACGCCCGAATGGAATTTAACACCCGTCACACTTGCACGACACCTGTGTTGGACGGTATGACCCGGGCCGATGGGCCAGCGAGGTTGGGACATGGTTGGGGTTGGACGGCCAGGGGTTGGATGGGTCAATTTTTTTAAGTTCCCGAACATAATTTATCACCCGTCACACTTGCAGGTGACACCTAGGTGGGACGGGTCATGAAGTCGATGCCTTGGTCGTGGTCATGGTCATGGCTGGATGGCATGGATGGATGAGTTACAAGCCGACGAGGGTAGGTGGGTGAAAGATAGCCCAACAACTAGATTTAATGCGGTATGACACCCATGTATTCATTTGATAGAAGTACCCTCGGGAAGTAAATTTTTATGGGTGCCCATACCTCTTTAATGAGGGTTGGTGAGGCATTGCTTATATATTGTAAAATCCACCTCATTTTTTTGGGAGACATTCTAGGAGCTGGGAAAACTCTGCAAATTTCTCCTTCGACCGCATTTGAGCCGTAAGCCTTCTCCTACGTTTGGAAAGTGTATTTATGCCTCTCGGGCATCATTTTAAATGGTCGGTGCACCTTATAGAGTAATAATACCGTGTTTTGTGGTGTTTTTCAACCCTTTCTCATGTTTTTTTGTTTCTCTATTCCTTTCCATTTCGTGTTTTTTTACCGTGCATATATGTCACATTTGCAGTGTAAGATGTTGTGGTTCATGGAGTTTTGATGGCGATTAGGATCCGGGTATGTATCACATATATCCGACCTCCATCACCTCTTTTCACCTGTTTCATCCTCCTCAACAGAGTATCTCACCCCTTTTCTTGGTGTTATCACCTCGTTAGTGTAGGATTTCCCTTTTCATGCACTTTCTCTCTCCTTGTCTCCTTGGCATTGTTAGGATAGGTGTAGTTAGGTGTCTTTTCTACATTAGGAGTAGTTTAGAATTAGGATTAGGTAGAGGAAGCTAACCTTCTCTGGAGGACCATCTCAAGTTCGCAAGTCCCACAGCTTGAGAGATGGTCCCATGTGTGTCTTGATACACCTTTGGATGCCCCAATAAAGTTCGGGCCATTTGGGGGTGGTGTAATTTCAAACTAACACACACCTCATTTATGGATTTGGACCTTGATTCATCTCTAGAGGTTGTGTACTTGTCTTGAAAAAAAGGCTGATGATAGCCCTTCCTAAGTTTTCTCAAAAATCCACTTTGAGAGATACTTCTCCAAAAGTACTTGAATGGTAATTTTATTCCTAAATCACCTATAGCGAAGGATGCCACACACATATATATGAACCACTGGAAGGATAGGATAAGAATGATATGGGGGAATAGAATGACCTAGAGGGGTGTCAGGAAAGGTCAACAATGAATTTTTCGACACTATGGCATAGTGGTCCTGCTTTTATAGTTAACGTTTCCCATGCAAAAACATAGGACAAAAATAGATCAAACATTCATTCCCTAAAATCTCACCTTATCGATAATGTATATTTCTATAATATTCTTTTAAATTAAAAGCTATATTGCATTATTAGAGGGGGGCATTGGTAATGAGAAGGAAGATTCAACTATTAGCCACTAAGATCCCTAAATAGGAAATACCTTCCATAACAATGACAGAGGAGGTATGAAATTGAGGTGAGAGGTATGATGGGTTTCTACAAGATTTTCACATGTGTTTTTGTCCTCTCGATAAATCCCAAGATCGAAATCTACTTCTTGTGGTTGTTCTGTTCTCGAGATTGAATTTGTAGAGGGTAATAGTGGTGTTTCCCGCTTTGATCGGGATATAAGGACTAAACACATGGATAGCTTTGGAGGACATTGTTTCCCATAACACTCCACCTTTTTAAGAAGTTGGGACTGGGGTGGGTGATTTTATCACTATACGACATTCCTTTTAACGTAGCTACCGGGTCTAGAAAGGGATGCAAATAAGTGAAACCCTTATCCTATGTAAAATCTACTGCTCAGGTGACCTCCGGGAGGAGGTGTTGGGGAAAAATGATATTTCATGTGTAATAGTTTTATCTGTCACCTCAATAGTTTGTAGCTTGGATTGTTAGCCCTACATTCATAGATTTGAGAGATTGGTGTCCCATATTAATCTTATAGAGTTTTTCTCATTATTTTTTTCCCTTTAATTAAGGGGGAAATACCATATTTGATAATATGTGGGAATTCTAATCTCATCACTTGCTTGTTAAGCCTTGATTCCCTTCTTTCAATCCTCTCACCAAAATTTTTCTTACTAATATGAAATGGGTTAGAATAATGCATCTACCACTTCAATTTTGGAGCAAGGATTGCTTTACATCCATCCGTAGTGCACACATAACCATTCTCTCGATTGACCTAGAAATTGAGGTTATATCCCACCTGACCTTAACCGTCATTTTGGTAATTCTAGAAACTTCAAAAGCTATCTTAAAAAATTAGAGAATATGATTTTTGACACAATTTACACACAAACCATCGATTATAAATTCCTATCTTTCTTGTGTAAGAAATGCTTTCCGTCAGGACAATTCGCCTCAAAGTGCTAATGTCTAAAGTGGAAGGTTCATGATAGAAATATGTTCTCCCCGACACTTGTACGTGCGAGTATTCAGGGAAATGGATTTGGATTCTAATTCGGAGGAAGAGGATTTGAAATATGTTACTCCTTTGGAAGTAAAACATACTGCAGTATAGGATCTACCTTATATAGCGGTGGAGGAAAAGGATCATATGCCTGAGGTGCCAAAGAGGGAGGATCGTGGGACCACTAAATGGAAAGAAAAATATTTGAAGATTTTGGTACATAACGAGGTAGGGCCCATGGTACATGATTGTGATTCTTCTGGCATTAATATGGAAAGTATTATTCATATGTCACCGGTGGAGGTGGCATGGAAACAAGAGGATTGGACAAAATATTGATAATTGAACATTCTAAAAGAATTTGTGATCTCAAAAGTAGTTGAGTAGGTGGTAATTAGCTGAAATTATTGTTGAATTAGGAAAAATAGTGCTTTAGAATTGTTCTCAGAGTTGATAGATGATGGCTGGCGTCAAACATGTAATTTCTAGGTAGATAGGTGGTTATACGAGTAAACTATAATTTCATGTATCTTTTGATTGTACATGGTTTCTTGGATCCCTTTTAAGATTCAGCTCGTTTACTTAATAAAAAATATATCTATTGCATTATTATTATAAAACTAAATTTCCATATTTAAATATAAGTTTAATATAGATATATTATATTTGATTAGTCACTAAAAGGTCATGATACTTAATCATATGAAAATTAATTGATTTCACATAATTTTATCTCATTATTATTTCATACTAATTTTACTTATAATGTTATCAAGAAAATTGTTATTATCATTCATGTATTAAACTCCAATTTTTGTAATATTATAATATTCAATTTTGATTGTTTTATAAAAACTCATATAGTATGTAACACATATTTTCTAAGAATATTTGATTAAATAGAATTAATTAAAATAAGTTGTTAAGAATTGATTTTTATTTTGACAATTTCCAAAATTAAATCTAATTATATAAAAACATAATGAAAAAAATAAAAAATCTATTTTCAAAAATTAAAATTAAAATAATAAAATAGACCATCAATATTTATTTTATAATGATTAAAAAAATCCATACCATCCCTTCCTTTTTTGTGTTAAGAGTTTTCATATAAAAATATTTTCTTTCACATTATATCTAGTAGTTGTATTAAAAGGAGGTGCAATATTATGCACCTAGTAAATTATAAGGGGTTGTAGAGTTGTTGAAGCAATATAAAGATGTACTACGCAAATGTATGTATGTTTTGAGTAGTAAGGCAAATAAAGTATATGGAGTAGGAAAAGCAATTCTGAGATGCATTGAAAAGGAAAATCTAACCTCAGAAGCAATGCAAAAAAAACATATGCATCATGCAGCTAACCGACCATTATGTTAGTGAGAAGGCCACCTTCAATGTGGCCTCATCCCTATTAACATAAATATCATAATATATTACACCGAACTGGGCTCAGCCTAGGCCATCCAACCAAGGCAGGATTGATTTTTTGATATAATGTGGATTTTTAGAGTCATATAAGTAATTCGAAGGTGTACTAAGCCTTTAATAACAAGCAAGAGTTGAATTAGACCGAACCCATTCTCCTTCATTCTCATTTGATTAGATGTCGTTAGAGGAAACAAAGCGACATGTGAACTCTATGCCCAACTTTCATTCTCTTTTGAATTTGCTAAATTTAATTACACTTGAAACTCATTATTCTTTCCTTTTCATTAATTTAATGGGTCAATTATAAACTTTCATAAACATAAATATCACTATTATTAATATTTGATTCATGGAATACTAATTTCCATATAAAATATAAGACATAGTCCATAATAATAATTAAATGTTTATCTTTTTAACCCTTTAAAAGAAATATACTTATTTATATGCACTTATATCTATTTATATGCACTTAATATCAATGTGTAGATAGTGTAGTGCAAAATAACTTTTCACATGTATAATTATATAAAATTATATTATTCAAATTTCAAAATCATTTAATACTATATATTTGATATTATGCTTTACTTCAATAGTAAGTAATTTACTAATTTATATTTATTTTTAAAAATATTGAAATTACTTAAACTAGCAATCGCATGTGTACAATGTAATGTGAATGCCGAATGGTATATGTTATTTGATTTAGAGGGATAGTTATTACTTGTGTAATTGATGTTGATAATGGGTGTGATTGAATTTGTTAAGTGTAGGAATATAGATGAACCACTTCATTTAAAGGTTCCATCTCTACATTTCAAACTTGTTACAAATTCGTACATATACATTTGCAAATCTCATATCATGCTAGATTTGTCAAGTGAAAGTGAATATTTTATATATTATATTAGGGGGCCACAAATTCTATTGTATGTTTATTATGTATAAAATTTAATATATTATGTTTAATTACCTATAACCAAAACAAGATGAGGGAGAAATAATTTGGCTTATCTAGAAATCAAGATACACTCATCCAAATCTACAACAAGAACCAAGATTTCTGAATGATATGGACAAAATCTTGGAAATTTGCAGCAACGAAAGTCATTGTCTAGATTGTACACTTGATGTTCATGGCGTGTACGTTTTGTGTGCTTGATATTCTTAGAAAACTTGCAATCTTGTAAATATGGTTTGACGACTACATTCCATAACTTTTGCGTTCCAAAACCTTACTCAAAATTATGCATCAATTCACTCGGATATTTGGGAAATTAGTCTTTCTCCTTGTATTATGTAAGAAAAACATTGTGTTTTGGGCTTTGCATTACACAATGGAATAGCTAAACTATCTTGATATTTGTTAGACCCCTAAACATTATAAAATATCGAAAACAATACATCAATAATTGCAACAATTCCTCAGCGTGGAAAATTGGGGCAATGTGATGTCTCCAAACAAGAACTTTAGTGTTACAATGAACTCATTATTCTCTAAAATGCTTGTAAATGCGCAATAATTGCCTTCTAACTTTCATTTTAAAACTCATTGAATAACATAATAAATAATGAATGCTTCTTTAAATTCCTAAATGATAGATGGATAATAGATAGGTACCTAAATGAACTAAGATGTTTGTGTATTTAAAAACAATTGAAATTCAAATCGGGATAGGAGGGTGCAATGAAATGACTCTGAAACTCTTGGAACAAATTAAAATGTATCCACAAAAACAATTACACATAAATAAATGCCAATAACAAAAATCTATTGAAATCTAGAAAAAACGAATTGAATATGATACACCTAATTTGATTGGGAGGTGGGAGCAATCCTTTGGAAATAACATATATGCCGATCACTTTTCCCTACTCTAACTATATGGGAAAGTGTGATTGATCAGAGCTAACATTCATAACAATATCAAGACTCAAAGCATTTCATGATCTACCACATAATTCATATCTTTCACATTAATTGGAACATAGCACCGAAAAGGTTGCAACAAGTTTACATAGCAATATCACACTGAATAGTATTATTCACACCATTATACACTTACATAGGAGATTCATCTCCTAAATAATACGATGGTTATATGCCAATTACATGAGTTGTTATAACACCCAAACAATTTCACATATACAACCCAATATAATTCTACAGTTATACTACCATACAACAACTTAACAACTTATATGTGAAGCACTAATTTATATATTCCTAACCAACACAAGCACCCCATTGAACAAAATTCAATCATTGAAGGATGTTACGTGATTGCAGCTCTTAAGAAAGAATTTACCATAGAGAAACCAAAAAAATGCACCAAAGCAAGGAAATAAAAGAAGCATTGCAATCAATGATAAAGTGCGCTAGAACAAAACATGCTGAATTTAACAGGTAAGTATTACAAGTTGTATTTACAACATAATCCTTTTCCCAAAGAAAATGACAGGAATCTCACCATAGTATCCATAACAGACCAAATCAGAATGCAAAATCCAAAAGTTCATAAAATTATATAAATCCTACAACATACAACTTATTTAACTCAAGCACTACACACATGTAAATTTTGATTCTCAGTCCCCCTCAAAAAATAAGTTATAACATGCATTTCCCACTCATCTTGCACTCCACAAAATGCAGCCTGAATTTAGCCCCCAATGAATCTGTTGACACCAGCTTTCTGTTCAGAAGTTAATCTTGATGGATATTTAATATCGAATTTAATCTGAAGGTTTCCTCTCATTCCTTGATCCTTTGATATAGGCATTCCCTCTCTGGGAACAATTTTTTCGTACCCTGGACTTATGAAATCTGTAATAGGGATGCTCAGACTCCTACCATCAAGAGTAACTAAATTAACATTGTATCCAGTAAGAGCTTGGGCTAGATTTATTTTCAGTGTCACTATTAGATCATTTCCATCTCTCTTGTACACATCATGTGGCTTCTCACAATAACAAAGATTAGGTCTCCTGCAAGAACATTGGGTTGCTCATTTCCTTTCTCTGAGAATGTTATCTTGGTCCCTTTTTTCCAACCAGGCTTAACCTCAACGGTCAAAATTTCCTCAAGAGGCAAAGTTTTGCTGACAACAAGGAAAAAAAAGCAGTCGGGAATCATCAAAGCACACTATGCATATTTAGAGATTAAAAAATCAATTGATAACCATCAACCAATGGAGAAATTATGCTATGGAGTTACTGCATTTAATTTATGGCATTCAGAACAATAGAAACCAGGTTCGGATATTGATTCTTACCAAATGGGAATAGAATCAAAAATTTAAGAAAGTAAAATCCAAGTTATATAACATTAACATGTGAATCACTTACATGAACTGTTGGCCAGCCCTTAGTAGGTTCCTACAGACTTTTTTTACGAAGTCTCTAAGCTTGTCATCAAAGGCTCTGCATCACTATGATATGTCTTTATCAAAATATAAAAATCAGCATTATCCTCTGCAGAAACATCCTGCAAGTATTCCGTAAGTAAAACTTCCTAGCCCTTGTGCCATTCCCACCTAAAAATGCTCATAAAGATAAACTCCGCTTTGGCCAAGAACTTGACCTTTTTGAGAGCTTAAGACCAACAAGTGTCCATCACCGGGAGTGGCAATGGCTTCCACCTCTAAGGATAACATAAATCTAAATACAATGACTAAAGCATCTTCACAACTATGAATGGATCAACCCCGCTATTTATAAATGTCTGAACATGAAAATCAATAGGCACCCAAACTGAATCCATTTTGATGCATTTCCTCACATGCAATCATACAAAGCACACTATGCATATTTAGAGATTAAAAAACCAATCGATAACCATCAACTAATGGAGAAATTATGCTATGGAGTTACCTGCATTTAATCTATGGCATTCAGAACAATAGAAACCAGGTTTGGATATTCGATTCTTACCGAATGGGAATAGAATCAAAAATTTAAGAAAGTAAAATCCAAGTTATATAACATTAACATGTTCATCCTGTGTTGAACAGAGCAAAACAGGTGGGATGGTGGGTTTCCATAGAAATGATATTATTATATTTCAGGAAAGAAAATGATTAAGAAATGTCATGTGGATTTCGTAACTATTTTCAGAACCAACACCAAATGACCTTATATGCTTTAATGGAAGGTATCACACTCAAACCATTGTCTTTATCTGCTACCTACTGGAGAACAATATACCTACAACAAGCTCTTTGTCAAGGTATTTAACCATACAAAGGACAAGCAGGCTGAATTAAGTTCTATTTCTCTACCGGGTCAGATTCCATTTATCTCTAATGTTTTTAAGGGTATTACTTTGTTGTTAAAAACCATAATTTTTCACATAACACTCTCCCAACCAGTGTCAATTCATGGTTTCCAAGGGTAGCCTATTTTACAGTAATGTTGTATAACAAAACCTTTGGATTATAAGGTATTTTGGTTTAGTAATTGGCACTTCCATGGTGGGCTTTAACTGGGTATCATATTTTTTGGGATTTTCAACCCTGTGAATTAAGTGTTCTCGTGGAAATTAGTCATCTGATTAAAACCCTCAAACGAAATCTCATCTATGAAGTCAAGATGTTGAAATCAGTTATCATGTACCATGATTCCTTAAATAAAATTGGAGTTCGTGTAAAATAAAACCTGGAAAATAAGTTTAAATTTAACATACCCGCTAATATGAAGAATATTTCTGGAGATTTTCATCTTTCTTGGTGGAACCATTATAAAGTTGTTCGAGAGTGCAAGGCAGCTTGTTTTCAACAGGTTCACCCTTCCGAGGTCCAGAAAGTCCGAGATCACTAAAATGCACTCGAAATAAGTCCTCCCCACTTCTCGGATTGTTTTCAATAGAATAGGAATGTGCGGTATCACCAAAAAACTCTGCAAATGGGTTGTCTGCACCTCTGGAATAGGACCTGAAAATATTGGGGCTCCCTCCTCACGCTTGTCCTTCTCCTCTATCTCCCTTCAACCCCTCCTCTCCATACCGATCATAAATCGCCCTCTTCTGTGGATCACTCAAAGCCCTGATCACAAAACAAAGAAAAAAATCAGAGCACTGAAAAACCACATAATTGAAACGGTGGGATTTTCTTACATCATAAGCTTGAGATATTTTTCTGTAAGCTTTCTTCAAATCTTCATCGCTAGCGTTCTTGGCAACATTGAGAATGTTGTAGTAATCAACCCCCATCCTACAAACTGCAACTCCACTCTTTCAATAGCAGTGATAGCAAGTGTTGGTTGTATTAAAATCTCATTGTAGTACGAAAATTGGGGCAAACAATTGTATAGACACCACATACAATGCATAGTTTTTTCAATCCTTATAAGAATACCCTGAACAACACTAACCTTTCCCTAACTCCATGTTCCATAGTTCACTTAAAAACTAAGCCCCATTAATGATTTGGTCGGTAGACATGGGGGCTTATAAATTGGAGCCCTCTTCAATATTTCGGCCACAACCCAATTCTTGCGTTTGCTGAGGGGGCAAGAAGGGTCCAGTCTAACCTGAAAACCCTCTTCAATATCAGGGGAATGAAATTATGTTAGAAAGCGTTTGAAAGAGGGTGGAAAGTGGCAGACCTTGTCACCAATATTACAGTCGTTGTTCTCGTCGTGGGCCATGAATTTGCTGGTTCGCTTGTAGTAGCGATTGACGAGGTTGTGGTGCACCAGCCGGTCCACTACTACAACTACTAATTTTTGCATCTTGTTTGACACCACTATCCCAATCACTGCTTTCATTTTTATCCAATCCACTATACGAATGTAAACACCAGCGATGTTTCGACTGAATGAAACTGTGATAGGAATCGGGTACTTCCATGATAAAGCTCCAACGAGTATATCTTTAAACCCTAATAAAACCCTATCCGGCACGCATTTCCAATGACACAAATCTTATAAAAAAGTGGGTTTAGCACACAGAGACACACAAAATCTATCAAAAACATATTTAAAAATAAATACATTTGTAAGAGCATTAAATTGTTTTAATGCTCAAAAAAAAGACTACGTAAAGTCTTTATGTGATTTTGATACGAAATGGTATGATGCCTACTTTTATTTTTTGATTCGAAGCCTATTTCGTAGATTTATTTGGAAGGGCTCTCTCAGTCTTTGGAATATACAATCACAATAATCTTATTTGAGGGTCAAATTTATTGGATGTTTTATCAAAAATAACTATTATTTTTATAAAAATACAAAAAATAAAAAATTGAGTAAAATTTTACATCTACAAGATTGAAAAAATAACTTTAAATAAATTTCTAAAATGAAATTGAAATAAATAATATAAAATTAAATGCATAATATTTCTAGATATTTAGTAGAATATAAACATCATGTGAAATAAAACATCACTACAAATTTTATTTAGATAAAATGAGTTTATCAAAGAGCTAAAACTTACATTGATCAACCATGCTTTCACAAAATATTTTGTGACCTTCTTTGTTTTTCCCCTCTCCAAATGTCATACACTTTCTCCCAGTCGATTATAGAAGGATCGGGTCCATTTAGTGATACTCACATGAGTGCATCCAATGTTATGATTTCTAGCTTTGATCTTCTTATATCTTTAATTAGGTTTTGCTTTGAAAACCCTCGTTCACATGTTGTTGTACTTGCAGGAATCACAAGTGTACTCTGCCATAGTTTTAACATGTTTGGAAAGTTGGTTTGCCAACTTTTAGAAATACAAAAAACCCTCCATGCTTCTCTAATAGAAAATCCCTCACACCCTGAGTGGAGTGTATCAATAAATTGATGCAACTCTTTTTTACAAGCCTCGATGTCAAATGATGGAATGTCCATCCCTTCATTACAAACAATCTGTTGTAAATGTTGGAAAAGTTTTTCAAGCCAACGCATTGAATTATTTTCTCTAACCAAAACATCATGTGAATAGTGTGAGGGACTAAACAACTTCACTGCATTGAAAATAGAAAGATCAGAAACCTTGCATTTAGACAATCTATTAGTCTTTGAACATAATATTTTGTAATTTGTATGCAACTTTGTAATGTGCCATCAATACAAGGACTGAATCATTGCTTTTGTGTATTAAGAGTATCACCATGTGCATTGGGAATAGATGTGTAAAGAAATTCATGTTTGTGAACTACTCCCTCTTTATCAGTGATTTGTAGATAGCCAAACTGAGATGCCTCCAAAATTTTTGATAAGTAGCAAGCACCATTTGGAAATGAATTATTATTTAGAAACATTCTCCTTAGAGTATTAATAGTAGCATCAATAGTAGCTCCAAGAGAAGTGACATCAATGTGCTCCACTTGAAATTATTTGTTTAACTTGTTAAGTTCACACATAACATCAGCAAGCATGTGCAAACAATACTGAACAGAAAATATTCTTGCCTTATCATACCATGATTCTTTCTTCTCACTTTTCCACAAAGTCATTATAGCAGGCATCAATGCCACTAGCCTTTCAATAACTTGTCCCCTAGATAACCATCTGACTCCATGAATTTGAAGGCACTGGAGAGTTTCTAGTTTCATAAGTTCCTGTAATGCAATCAACTCATTAGTTCTTTTTGTTGAATTTTGAACCCATGAATAGACTTTATTTTCCACTTTCTCAACAAACACTAACTGGTATCATTTTAGAAGCATCTGATGCAGCTAATGCCTCACGATGAGCAACACAATGAACAACTATTAAATTTGGCACATCTTTTTTTAACAAGGTCACAAATCCATTTTCATTTCCCACCATAGAAGAAGCACCATCCATAGAAACAACTATCAATTTTTTGTTCAAAATATTCCGTTCATTTCTTAAACCTTGTAGTGCATCATAAATTGTTCTTCCTTTTCCATCACCAACACTAATAAGTTTCATGAATTGAGAGACTGGCAACCCCAATCCTTGTGAATCTAGAAATGTTGCATAAACAACAAGATGTTTATCTAGGCTACGATCAGTGCTTTCATCTAACATGAAAGAGATATAAGGACTCTCATTCATCTTCAAGATTTGTATCTCTTCAAGATATTTAGATATAGAAAAATAAATTGATTGGCTGCCTTTCGGTTTGTATATGATGCATAGTCTTTATTCTTGGGCATACATGATGTATCTAATGACATGACAAGTGAACAAAGAGAGTCATATGTAGACAAAGATAAATCTGTTTTTTGCAACCCAATATGCCAACTTCATGGTTGTGATAATTCTATGCTTATTAGAATCATCAATCTGTGTTATATGTTCTGGAATAGATATCACCTTTTTCTGCTTATCACATACCCATTTTTCCTGTGATAGTTTGTGAACATTTGATTTTTCATGGGTTACAATTGCATCTTTCTGCATGTTGGTACAACCATCTCCTATTCCCCATGGACCTGGTGCTCCATATGTTTCACACCATTCACACTTCATAGAAGTTTTATCCTCATGGATAGTTTTTTTAACCATGTATACTTATTTTCCCACTCTACTCTATAAAATCTCTTCAATTTATGTTTTACCTCTTTGCCAACAATATTGTTTGTTTCAACCTCACCTCCCATAATTTCTATATCTTCATTATATCTTCATTCAAATCTTCATTCAAATCAATATTAGGTCGAATTTAGAAATACCTTCACGTTGAAGATCTTGAGATGGAATTGACCATTTAAACATTTGGTTGATTGTCCTTTGTTTCTTCTTTCTTTATGACATTTTACAAAACCTGCAAAATCAATTTAAATATTAATTTCTTTATAATAATGCACCACAAATTATAAAAATACAGAGATTATTTCTGCAATTAATAGAGACTTAGATTCGGGAAGATCTTACTGTAGTAACAACAATTTAGGAGTCTGCTATGCCAATTTTTTCGCACGCCAACTATTTCTTTGTGTTGAACTTGAATGCTACAAAGCACACTATGCCCTTTTAGTTGTTTGTGTTTCACTACAACTCGCAACTCAAGCTTTGTTGTTCCCAAATCGATTAAGGTTTGAGAATGGTCTTCCAGAGATTAGTTAAGGTTTGAGCTAGAGATCCATGTCCGTCAAAGAGATAAGCGACTCATTAAAAAAAATATATCCAATCCATATAACAAAGCAAAGGAAAGAGCCACATACAATTAACATAAATTGTGTTTAAGGTAGAAAAATTTCTTTGAGTCGACATTATTCACCGATGGCATAGAACAAAAAAATGAAAGAATTGGACGCATTAATGACAATTTTTTTTTTAAGCAAAACACATGAAAGAATCTATGATCTATCCTAATATGCTTGTAAACAGAGGCTTGGATGTGGGCCACGACAATCGAGATAAATGTTCTTTACGATTTCTCAAGGGAAGCATGAGCTAATTTTAGTTCCTTCTAGTTTTGATTTCAAGCGTGACTCTGACACAACAACTCCTCCAAGTCTCGGTGGACACCTCAAAGTGCACACGGTCAACTGTATGCTCAACAAGCCTCCCAATCAAAGCATCCCGATCAATAACATCTTCTCCAAACTTGTTGCGCCATTCGATCGCCACTCCAAGAGATGTTTGAGCATAGAGTAGTTTTTTTGTTGAAGTTTGCGATCTTCATGGCCATGGCCTCTTAGTATTAGTATTTACAATTACTATTCACCAATCACCATAGACTGCATTGCACTCTGCGAGTGGAGGGATTTGGATCATATTGTGATTTGTGAACATAAATGAATGTGACTATATAGATGCATGAGTAAGGTGTGTAAATTAGTATTTAATATTTTGCACTATTTTCATTTCTAATTCTATTTCCTATTTTCTATTTCATACTAATGAAAAATATAAATATGCTAAGTCTGCAAATTCTTTCTTTTTTTTCAAATATTTCTAAATTTTGTTTTTTATTTATATTAGATTTTTGATGAATTTCAAAATATATATAATATAATAAGTA
This sequence comes from Taxus wallichiana var. yunnanensis, assembly GCA_018340775.1. Classification (NCBI taxonomy): domain Eukaryota; kingdom Viridiplantae; phylum Streptophyta; class Pinopsida; order Cupressales; family Taxaceae; genus Taxus; species Taxus wallichiana. Next base: position 571,646,286 of record CM031236.1, read on the forward strand.
ATTTATAATAATAATAACTAACTAACTCTATATATAGGGTTGAATTTGTAATGTACATGTCATTTTGACATTTAAATTATAATTTTACCTCTCAAGCATGACGGTCATATTTTAAAAGTGCCTCTATTTTGACATCTAAAATGACTAAAAATGTCTAAACATTTGCGATGAAAATCCAAACTCAGCAAATCACCATAATATAAGATGACCAATTAGGTACCTCGTTCGCACCTGATTCTTTTCTTTTTTTCTTTTGACCAAACGTTTATTCTTCTCTCTTCTTCTTTTTTTTTTGTGGAAGCTCCAAAAACATTATTCTCTGTCACTCTTCTTTTTCTTTTCTTGACCAAACGTTTATTCTGTTTTCCTTTGCTCGACCAAATGATTTTTCTATGGGATCGCCGCCTATTTAAAGAACTAACTTTTATTAAAAGCAAGAGAGATGTTTGGTTAGTGGAAGAATAACTTTCGATAAGAAACTTAAATCCAACACCATGACGTATATAGTTGGGTTGTGCACCAATTCATCAAATCATTTAAGAATTTCTTATTAGTCGTTTATATTATTTATCCGAGCATTTGTTTTTGGTATTGTTGAGTGTTAAAGTCGTATTTTGGATCATTCACCATGTAAAAGCTGTTTGAGCTATTTCAAGAACTCAAGAAATCTACTAAAAATGAGATCGTAGACAACACTTCTCGATCGCAGCGGAACCAGTTCAACTTCGCAGCAGGACATGGCCTCTTCATCCAAACAATAGCCACCTCGAGAATGTAATAGACCGAGTTGTAGGTCAAAGATGTAAATGACGTGGATCATCTCATCAATGCCATCAACGCATTGTTACAAAGCAAGATCACTCAAAAGGTTAGAACAAATCTAAGTTTTAGCGTGTTCCATTGTGATTACATATTTTTAACATTATTGATTTTATTTTTATGATTTGCAGAATGAACAAGATAAGACAAAAGAGGAAGGCACAAGCAAGATAACATCATGGGCTTATTTTATCAAGAGTGGATCTGACTTTCTAAAATTTGTCAATGACCATATTGAGAAAATGGACAAGAAGGTAACCAATGGATGTTTCTGGTTCTAATATGAAATATTCACTCTTGAAAATTTATTTAGTTTGTAATTGGTATATTGGTTTGCAGGAAGATTTTCCCATTCCATCAAAGCAACAAAAATTCATAAGATATTCTTGACAAAATTGGAAATATCCATTGGATGGTGGAGGTGTGAAAAAACTATTATAGTTCTCGATTATTAACCTCATATCTTGTAAGATTATTTGATCAACAAATATTGGAAAATAACACAACCGTAACTTCACAAATACATGAACACATAAAAATACCCAACAAGGTGAACACAATATTTTCGAGGACATCCTTTGTCCTCGAAAACCCCATAGGAAAAACCTTTAAGATTCTATGGGTGATGAGAAATATATTAAACTTCAGCAAATCAAGAGATACAATATTTGCCACCTCTTCTACCGGTAGAGCTCGACAATCTCCTAATCCTCCTGTTGATATTCCTCCACCGCTATCTCCAACGCTATCAGCATAAGTCCCCTCCTAACACCGCAAGTTTCTCTAAAAACCGTCGTTACAAATGACCCAATGACCCCCTTATATACTACTCTCGTTGAAAAAGGCATCTGAGATTAATACAAATGAATGGTGAGATTAAGACAACTCAATAACCATTAACAACCTTGGTTATGAGGTGTCACCTCAAAAAGTCAATATTAAATAACAATTGTTTTTATCCTAACAATATTTTTTTGACAAAAACAACTATTTTCTAAATTCTAGGCCGTTCTCTAAATAGGTTGTCCAAACTACCCATAACTAATCTTTCTATATTCGGGTGAGGACAAACACTGTCCAAGCTACTAAGATTAAGATTCCCTCTTAGCGAGGAAGTTGTTCTGCATGACACCCAACATCTCTCTGAAGAAGATGAATTTTTCCTTCCCAATGCCTTTTGTCGAATGTCGCTACTGATGATCAGAGGTACAAATCGTAGCTTAACAACAACGTTATACATAATCTCTCGATGAAGTGATACTTGATGTCTATATGTTTTGACCTATCATGAAACACCGGATTCTCAGTCAACTTGATGCAACTCTGATTGTCGCAGTGTATCACCGTAGTCTCAACCTTCTGACCAAACAAAGCTACTAGCAACTTCCGAAGCCATATAGCTTCACATGTTGCCATGCTAGCTACTATGTACTCTGACTCTGCTGAACTTAGAGCCATAGACTTCTGCTTCCTGCTGAACCAAGATACAACTCCTAATCCTAGACTAAAACAACACCCTGAAGTGCTCCTCTTATCCATTGTACTATCTGCCCAATCTGCATAAGTATAGCCCATCAACCTGATTCCTTCACCTCGAGCATATCTAATTCCATACTTGATTGTACCTCACAAATAACGCAGCACATGCTTTGCCACAGTCCAATGCACTCTCTTTGGCTCAACCATGAACTGACTAAGAGAGTTAACTGCAAAAAGCTATATCTGGCTTGGTATTGACCAAATACATGAGAGAACCAATCAACTTTATGTATAAGGTGGGGTCTACATCCTTCTCCTGGATGTGTCTACTTTCCTCCGATTCATGATCATGGGTGTAGACATGGCTTTGCAATCTTCCATCCTGAACCTTTTCAAGATTTCCATGCAATATTTCCCTTGCCCAAGGAAAATCTCTCCATCTTTTCGCCATACCTCCATGCCTAGAAAGTAGTGCATGAGTCCCAAATCCTTCATCTCGAACTCTCTGCAATATCCCTCTTGCATTCTTCTATGAGCCCCAGTGAACCTGTAAGAAACAAGTCATCTACATATAGGAAAAGAATGAGAATCTCACCTCCAACTACCAAGTAGTAGAGATTAGCATATGCCTCACTCTTCACAAAGCCCATTTCCTGCAAGTAACTATCAATGTGCTCATACCACGCTCTGGGAGCCTGCTTGAGTCCATCCAATGCTCTCTTCAATCTACACATGTGGGTCTCTTTGTTGTGTGCTACAAAGCCTTCTGGTTGTTCTATGTATACCTCCTCTTTCAACTCACCATTAAGAAATGTTGTCTTGACATCCATTTGATGGATTTGCCATCCCATTTGTGCTAAAATTGATATTACAGCTCGTATAGAAGTATACTTGGAAACCTGGAGCAAATGTCTCCTCGTTGTAACGACCCAAATAATCACACACATGAACAATACAGTGAAATACAGGATAACTTTTTTTTTTTGACTTGCTTGACACATAACATGGCGCAACATGTCGTCACCAAGGTTACAACTAACTCTGTGAACAACTCGATACAAGGATGGCCATAAAGCAGCACGGAAACGTCCACACCTATCAAGGACAATATTTTTTTGACAGAACAACATAGAAGACCAACCACTTGATACTCTCACAGCTAGGGCAAGCCACAGTAAGAAATGATTGGAGGATTATTTATTTTGATAAGACACCCTTTAGCTCATGACTTAAGTTTTCAGAAGGATTCAATATATGATTCGCACAATTTCATCTTACCAACTGAGTTATGTTCTTATACACTGTAGAGTAGTTCACTTAAAGTCTTCTCCTTTATAACCATTATTTGTTTTATATATTTATTTGATAAAGATGGTAATTTAATTCCTTAAGGCCATCTATTCACACTTACGTTACTAGAACTCGTTCATGCCCTTATGACAACATCGGTTCACGTTCAACAAACTTAAGAGAAAATTACAAGGTACCCTGGATAAAGTTAAAGGAAGAAGGTCAAATGAGTTCACCCTTAAGACGACATTAGTTCATTCTAAGGTTTAATTGAAGCTCGAGGTTTTATACGTAGTTATTAGCGCTCTTACTTAGGCTTCACCGAAAGAGCTTATCCAGAGGAAGCCACTTACTTTTAAATAGGCTGAGAGATAAATTGAGTGGTTTCAAAATTTTCTTCTCCTACTTGTTAAATCTTATTAGAAACTAACCATTGTTTTCCTTTAAGCTTGTCTTTAGCGTTCACCAAAAAGAGTAATTTTTACTAGTTCAGTTAGGGATAACACGCTATATAGAATCACTTTGCAAGGATAGTCTCACTCTTGATTACTTAAGGAAATGCTTGTTTTCAAGGGGATCTAAACCACAACGTATTTCTTTGAATAAAACTTTTAGGTAACTTCTGTAAGGAAAACCACCCCATTATGACTTACATATAACACATCAATACAGAGTCTCAGAAAGATTTAAATTAACACTTAATTCTCAAGATCCAAGTTTTACAATGCTTATGCCAGTGAAAGTTTGAATAACATTTCCCACAAAGATAAGTTACCAGTTTACCTACAGAAGGACAACATAACATCTTCACACAAATTCTGAACAACCCAAGGCAAGAGGTCTTCTAAATTCCTTTGCAATCACTATTACAAAATTTACCTCACATTGGACATTTTACAAGGAATTTCATAAATTGCACTGATGAAACCTTTACAACTCTTTCCTTTAATCTACTCGCACAATCCATCTGCACAAATACTAGCTGGAATCAGTTCACGAGAACTGAGCATGTTAAGACTACCCATTGCAACAGTAAGCTAACATTTTATAATATCATGAAAGTAAATTTCTAAACTCAAGAATGGATCAAATCACAAACCACTAATCAACATGTTTCACAAGATGACGAGATTTATACCAGCCAACAAGGAGGAATCCCAATATTCAAGTGAGAGAGATATTCCAAAGATAATCAAGGTGAGACCTTATTGGTGAAGACAACAAGGTTGAGAGTATTGAGATTTCAGTCAAGTAATCCTATGGATTACGTGATTGAAATCTAACACCCAAACATCATTCTATTATTATTAACCAAAAAGATAAAGATCGGTCAAATGACTTAACATATTCAAAATTACTTGTTAACAAGACTGCATTAACGCACATCCATGTTTTAGGAAGAATATAGGCCCCAACCATAAATAAACACAAATCAGTCAAAGATTAAAGTTAACTTCACTCGGCTGAATAAACCAACATACATATAATACTCACAACACTATAACTAAATCTGAAGGTTCAATATACCAAGCAATTCTCACCGAACCTAATTATTTTTCATCAAGAAGTTAAATAAATTAGATTCTATCCAACTAAAATTACATACAACAACTATAGTTGGATTACACAGGCAAGGATCAAGAAGAAGTCTTTTCACCAAAGGTTGTTATTATCTTACATCACATAATCAGCAATAAACCCGTAATCCACCCCTCGTATGATCATTGTAAGAGTTAAGGACTTAGCTCACTAAACTATGTAACTGAGTCGATTCATATTTTTTTTTCATTTTCATACAAGTCTAACCCAATTCGAAGAAAGATAACCATTCTAATTTCACACATGCCTCAGTCAACACTTACTCAGAAAGTCCCTACCTGAATTATTGAAGGTTTGCTAAGCTACAAAATGGATTTAATAGAAACCCATTTCATTCGATACTTGAATTTAAACAAGCAAGGGATAGTCTGTTGAAAATATAAGTGAATCGACACAAGATCCTCTACCGTGACCCAACTCGAGTCACCAATCACAAGGTTAACAGTCAGCGAAGGGGAAAAGTACAAGGCAAAATACTCTTCCTACGAACTATGCCTTCTCTTCCATCTCTAAAACAACATATGAATAGCTTGGGTATACCCATCTATCTCACGACAGTCTACTCGACCTATCCTCATAGTCGCTCCAAAGAAAACATCTGCTACTACAGAGTTCGATTCACAAGGAAGATAATTTACATAGAATGTCTATAACATCATACACTTTACCAAGAAAGAGAAAACTCTACAATTTTAATTTCTGCCTTTCACTATTACATCCATTTAGAATAAAAGCATTATCAGGCAGTCATAAAGCAACCTAGCCAATTTTTTTATTATTAAAACTGGAATTAGAATTGTAATCGGTTTGAGATAGCTTTTCATAAATTACCATTATTGATCAGACAATTGTAAAGTAACTAATAACATAAACAAAGGTTAAGTTTTACTGTTTACCTAGTTCATTCATTTTGTCCATTGTGAAATAATTTTATGCTACAAAATACCATTTTCGAAGCCAGAGAGCAATTAATTGAGGAGCAAGGAAAAAGCAGAAGCCCATTCTAAATGCCATAATAGATAAAAGAAAATAGAAGGACATTCAATTCATGACATAATAAAAGGGTAGCAGAAGATTGCAAGGGCAGGTTTAACATGCCTGGTTTAAAACACCATCTCCATATGCATATGATTGTTTCAATGCCGCTGCTTTGCCCTTAACCCAAAATGCTCTGCGAGCTCGAGCTAGCGCCACATTCACGTGGTGAAAAACAGCTACAAAGCCAACCCCATGATTTGAAGCTCGGACACAAGACATAAAGATTACATCACGCTCCTGGCTCTGAAAGGCATCTACCGTAATGATAAATAACCTTTTCCTCCATCAGGTTTGAGGACAACATCAAACTCTCGGTGCAAACATTTCAGCTGTAGCTTGTAAGGTGTGATAATTCCAACAGGAAACTTTATGCCTGCCAACCTGGTGACTCATTGAAAAAGCTCATAAATGGCAAAGCAAATTGTGTTTCACGAATATTCTGATATGAAACAGATCGGCCTCTATGAGGTTCTCTTCCATGAGTTACATCGTACAACAAGTAGGATTTTTGTAAATAAATTTCATCAGGTCTGCTGGTAACACCCTCACTGTCACATAACCGATTTTGAAGAAACAACCTCTGTACATGCTCTGGATCTGAAAGATATCCTGCTACCTTCATCTCCCAAGACATTTTCTCCAACATTGCGTAGATCTCCTATGCCTGTGGGTGTGATCTGTCACCTAGGACCGGCTCTCAAAAAAATTCATCCCTCCTTTTTCTTTTACAATACGTCTTGAAACCTCATTTAAAACCTCTGCAACTTGACCATCTTCTAGTGTTGAGGATTTTCTGAGGTGAATAAGGTTTGCCACCAAATCAGGATTGAATGGCTTCTCATTCAACGCGTAACGAATATATTTCCTTAAGATCTCTTCCATGTTAAAACCAGTCTTTCGCATAAGCCGCTTCAGTGCCTCGTAGCTTAGCTCATCTTGCTTAACTGTAATAATTCATCCAATGTCCTGCACAACATTGCATTTGTGCGTATCAGTCTGCGATTTTTTTCACACGGGGAGAGTTGAGCTTCCTAATTGTCTTAACCACTGCTATGACAAATGAGAGACCCATGTAAGCCAATGGCACAGCTGCTAGCCAAGGCAATGATGTCTGCCCCACTCTGGGTCCAGGGATGGCCTGTACGACTGTTCCTGTAAACTGTGCAAGATCCTCTGCCTTCTCCTGTATCCATGTCAACTCCACCTCTTCTTCTATATACTCCTCCTCTTCCTTAGCAGTCACATTCTTCTCTGCCTCTTTTCCCTTCTCAGCAAACCTCACTGGACTATCCTCTGCGCTCACCCGCCTCTCTCTCCAAGATATACCCTCCACTTTACACATCACCTGGGCGGAAGTGACTTTCCAAAATGGAAAGGCAAGACAACTCAACTCACGACTGTGGTCGCATGCAACTAGAACATCAGGATCAACACCAATGGTTCTTTGGGATCGCCTGCAAAGCAAACTTGTCACACATAACTCTCTCTGGAGGCCACCGACTTTTCGAGATAAGTTTACCTCTCCACTTTAGCTGCATCACATGTAGCCAAATACTTCCTCACGACACTCCTAGGAGAATTTCAGTTCTACGCTCCACTGATACTGCCTGCAACCATGCTATTCCAAGTACCTGGCTCTCCACACAATCATCTTTCTTCACTCAACAATCATGTACGCACACAGAAAAGTGTCCCCATTGCATAAGATGAACCAGGGTCGCTGCAACTTCAACATCAGATGAAAACCTGGTATAGGATTGGCACCATGGAGCAGAGGGAAATAATGCGCTTTCCAATGCCTCTACAGATTAAAATTGCCCAACCACTTTTCAACAAATCATATTGTGCATAGTCTGGATCATTGATGCCCATGAAAACACGTTTGGTATAGGCACAGGCTAGGAGTGTGCTGGTCCAGAATTAAGTGGTTTTGGGAAATTGTTTATTGCGTTTGGTGAGACTGTGACAGCTATTGAGGGTGCCCCCTACCAAACTGACCCAACTCTCACCCACATGCCTACAAATTCCACTCTGCCTTCAATTCTCTCTTGAAAAGTTGTCCCATTCTTTCATTTGGTCAAGCACTTGATTACATTCACCAAACCTCTGCACCTTGCCAAGAAATCACGTGCCTTCCCATGCCCTCCACTCCATTTCCATTTTTTTTAAATTTATTTATTTCAAAAATTTTACTTTCATTATTATTATTATTCTATTTTTATTTATTTTATTCTAAAACTCATTCTATTTATATCGTTATTCTATTTTATTTTTATTTTTCTGGATCTCAGGTATGCCCCAGCGGTAAAAGGAAAGGGGCACCACAATAAGCGAATGGTTACACGAGCCTTAATATTGCTTGTGTAGTCTTGAAGCCTAAAACGCCCAGTCAAGCTAACTAGCCATGCGTCGGCTCGTGACCATGTTGTATCTCCTGAATAAGTGGGTGGGTTGAGTGATTAAATGAAATATTTACGTGAACGCCACTCCCAAACCGTGGCGCCACCACAAAACCTACTCTTCCTCATTTGCGCAACGAGGCTCGATCAGTGGGAGCGACAAACAAATCAAAAGGATAGTTTAACGATAACAGAGGATGATATCGATAACAATCGATATAAAGAAGGTAATAATAAAATACAATCATTGATCGATAATACAATCATAATGTCATTATTATTATTATTATCATTATTATCATTTTACAGCTTGTGAAATAATTATCAATTATAGTCATAATGGTCAGCAATCGAGGTCAACGAAGGCACAACGACACTCCATGCTTAGCACTCGATCGCCACAGGATGAATAGGTGTAATGTAGAACAGGGCATTACACTCGTAGTCTATTCCCTCTTTACGAGAGAACCCTTTGCCATGAACCTTGCCTTATATTTCGATGCTACCATCTCGCACTGCTTCTTGATCTTATAGATCCAAAGATGATCCAACCACCGCATATGCTATATCTGTTGGTGCAGGCACTACCTCCCACACATCATTCGCCTAATTGAAGTATACTCCTTAACCATTGCTTCTTGCCACACTTGATGTTGTGCAGCCTCCTGATAGCTAGAAGGTTCACTATCTACCAACATACTAACTAATGCAACATAGTCATCATACCTGGCTGGTGGTTTCCGTTGTCTATTACTCCTCCTAGGAGTACCCACTAACTCCTGAGTATTCTTCTGTGTCTGTTGAACCTCACGGTTCTTGCTGCCAACTGTAGAGGATGAAATATCAACCTCCATGTCTTCTTGATGCATCTCTTCTTGCACCTGTTGCTCCATACTTTGAAAACTCTCTCCTCCTGAGTCTATGCTTGTACTAGTAACTATACTCGAGCCACGCCTTGACTCGATTGAGTGATCCTTGGAGCTTGTTGGTGCTTACTCGATCATCTACTGGAAAATCTCTAGACCTTATAAATGCCTTGTCCTCCATGAACTTGACATCACGTCGAACAATAATCCTCCTGGTCCCCGGAATGAATATCCGATATGCCTTTGAGGTTTCACTGTACCCCACAAAGTACCCTCTCTCCGCAGTCTGATCTAACTTGGTATGTGTATCCTTAGGAATGTGACAATATGCCAAACTCCCAAAGATCCTAAAGTGACTAACATCTGGCTTCTTCCCAGTGAATGCTTCCTCTGGTGTCATCTTCCCTAGTACCTTATGTGGAACTCTATTCTGTATGTATACTGTTGTACTGCATGCCTCTGCCCACAAATAACGGGGTATATCCTGGTCATGCAACATAGCCCTTGATGCCTCCATTATAGACCGATTCTTCCTCTCAGCAACTCCATTTTGTTGCGGATTGTAAGGAACAGTCCACTCTCTCTTGATTCCTTCTCTGGTACAGAACTCCTGGAACTCATTGCTTTTGTACTCGCCTCCATTGTCTGACCGAAGAAATTTTATCTTCCTTCCTGTTGAATTCTCCACAAGAGCTTTGAACTCTTGGAAGTGACTGAAAACCTCATCCTTGGTCTTCAAGAAGTATATCCATGTCTTCCTGGAGAAATCATCAATAAAAGTAACAAAGTACTCATACCCTCTAAGAGACTTCGTCGACATTGGTCCACATACATCTGAATGTACTAGATCAAGAATGCCCTTGGATCTGGTGTCACTCCTTGGAAAAGATGCTTTAGCAAACTTCCCCAACACGCATCCCTTACATACATCATCGTGCTCTGTGCTCACCTCAGGAACACCTATCACTGTCTCATGAAGTAATTTAAGGGCTCCATGATGGATATGGCCCATCCTTCTATGCCATAGCTCTCCCTGATCTCTAAGATTATTGTTTCTCATGAGTGCCTTAGAAATATCAAACCGTAGCCTATAAATTCGACCGCTCCTAACTCCAATAGCTATGGGTGATTTCCAATCCTGTGCTTGATCAACACATGTTCCCCTCTAAAGAGTACATTGTACCCTTTGTCCCAAGGATAGATACGTAAATCAAATTCATCCCTAATCCCTGGAACATGCAACACATCATGAAGGGGGAATCATCTTACCACTCTCCCTCTCGAAACCAGACAGTCCCTTTCCCAACCGAAGTTTAGTTTGGACATGTTCCCCATAGAGATCTGGATTCTGGTGCTCTCTTCCTTATAACTGGAGAAGTATTCTCTAACTCCTGTCATATGATATGACACCCCACTATCTATGTACCAAACACTCTGTGAGGTTGAGCTAACCATACATGCTATGAGTGCAAACTCATCTTCCATTCTACTAGAGAGCTCATCTGCACTTGTTGAAGCCGCAACTTGCTTCTTTCCTTTCTTTTCATTCTTCTTCCTTTCTGGGCAATTGCTGACATAGTGGCCAAACTCGTGACAACCATAGCACTTGATCTTCGAAGAATCTTTCTTCTTCTTTTCACCTTGTGAATTTGATCCTTTACTAGACCCCTTCTTTGCTTTCCCTTTACCCGCTAGGGCAACATTTTCCTGTTCCACCTCACTTTTCTGACTCTTATTGTTGGCTCCATTGACAATACTTAGTATAAGCTCCTCCTGAGTGAAATCGTCAATCCCAACTCGGTAAGGTGTCTCGTCCATTGATGACTTGAACAAAGACATCCCACTGCTTAGTAAACCCATTTAGGGCTATTCTCACTAGCTCGTCATCATTTGGTTTGTCTCCAACAATTGTTTAATTCATCCTGACAAGTCTAAGTCCGGTAAGGTAACTTGTGACGTCTTCTCCCTTATTCATCTGGGTATTCCTCAAATTTTCTCTAAGAATCAGCCTTCCCGTTAGTGGTAGCATTCTAGTATAGATTCATAATGGCATCCCACATCGTCTTCACAGTATCTAACTCGCAATATGCGGCACAATATGATCCTCGACACCATCAAGAATCAGCCTCCTCACCTTGGCATCTTCCTTCTTATATGCTAAGAGTTGTGTTGCATCTCAGGTGCAGTACAATAGTGGTCACATATTCCTTGATACAATTCTCTTCCAAAGATTAGAGAAATTCTGGATTTCCGTGACACCAAAATTCGAGGCTCCATCCAATCTGGCCCCGATCTCTTAAACCTACCGAGGCCATCTTAAAAGAAAATAATAATAATAATTTTGAAGAGGTTAAACTGGGTTTTAAACCCTCACTTTCTTTCACCTAGGTAAATCTCTTCTACCCGAACTTAGCTCGATACCATGTGAAAAATCTATTACAGCTTATCGATTATTAACCTCATATCTTGTAAGATTATTTGATCAACAAATATTGGAAAATAACACAATCAGAACTTCACAAATACAAACACATAAAAATACCCAACAAGGTGAACACAATTTTCGATAATTGTCCCTGGAAAACCCGCAGTGAAAAAAAGAGTACAGATGAGAAATATATTAAACTTCAGCAAATCAAGAGATAAAAATATCGCTTGCCTCTTCTGGCAGAGCTCGCAGATCTCCTAATCCTCCCGCCGATATTCCTCCACCGCTATCTCCAACGCTATAACTACGGCCTTGCTAACACCGTAAGTTTCTCTAAAACTTCGTGTTACAAATGACCCAATGACCCCCTTATATACTACTCTTGTTGAAAATCAATGGCCAAGATTAATACAAATGAATGGTCGAGATTAAGACAACTCAATAACCATTAACAACCTTGGTTATGAGGTGTCACCTAAAAGGAGTCAATATTAAATAACAATTGTTTTTATCCTAACAATATTTGTTTGACAAAAACAACTATTTTTCTAAATTCTAGGCGAACGAATAGCATGTCAAACTACCCATAACTAATGCTGCTATATTATATTCGGGTGAGGACAAACAATGTCAAGCTACTAAGATTAATAGGAGGGTTGTCCATTATAGCATATTTGTTGCGTAAAATTGACAAAGTGTTTGAGAACCGCAGTGAATGCCTATAATCGCTCAAGTATATGGTCGACCTTGCTGATCATATGAAGAAATTAAGGGTTGAGATTCCCAAACAAGGAAAAAATTTGAAAAATGTTGTTCTTATCATTGTTGAAGAGTGTATCAAATGTGTTGCCCAATTAAATTCTAAGAATTTTTTCAGTAATCGCATCTTTGTTCAAGACATTAATTTTCCATTTTGTTATGATTATTTTCTTTGCAAATTTGAAATAAATACCTTAACTTGGATCTCATAGCTTATTAAGTTCTTCTTATTTTAAGTTGAATCTCATTGTTGATTAAATTTATTAATTTATAATGCAGTTTTTTGAAAACTTCTCGTGGATTTTGAAACTTTGAGTGGTGTTGAGAAGAAAATAAATCAGCTTTATCCCAATCTGATGTTGAAACACGATCAACCTAGTATGTTTCCTATATCTCCCGAGGCTACCCAAGCTATCTTTGGTAAAGCATTACTTGTTACATTAGCTCTCAAATTATCATATTTCCTTTTTCCCTATAATTGTTTCCCATGCAATCAATGGAAAGGTGGTATGTCAATTCAATTTGTGGGAAACAGAAAAACCTTACTCCAATTTCCTATTTATGGGTTTCTAATTTGAACAGAGATTTTTCTATTTCACATATGCACATATGCGTGAGGATAGGTAGAATAACTTACCTTTTGAAAACCACATAGATTTTATTGTTTTGTTTGTTTGGCCACCTGCAGTTCTAGTCCATGCAGGTTTCAGTCCAAAGCAAACAACAAGCATGTTGGAGAGTGAGGAGCAAGGAGGAGCCACAACTAGCAAACAACAAGCACCTCCAATCACATTCACGGCCAGCAAACAACAAGCACCTCCAATCACATTCACGGCCAACAAATAGCAAACACACAGCAAGGAAAGCAGAAAGCTGTCCTCAACAAACACGAGCAGGAAAAAAAATGTAGGCCAGAGAGGAGAGAAGGCTCGGGACAGAGCCAAAACCCCACAAATGTTGCAGTCCAAAACGCCAAGAACACGAATGTTTTTATTATTTGACCTGAATCTCTGCAAAACCATGCAAAAAAAACATAGAACACAGAGAGAAAAAAACCTAGATTTTTTTTTAAATTCACTTACGATTCAATAAAATGCTTAAAAACTAGAAGAAAAAAATCCTCTGTTTTTAATCTCGCTAGATTTAGTGGAGTTAGCTAAATGTAGCTATAAAACTCTCTAAAAAACCGAGGAGATCTGCACATGCATGAAGAACAAGAAAAACCTAAAAAACTTTCCAAGAGCAAGAATGTTAGATATGTTAGCAAGAGAAAAACCAGAAAATAAAGATTGAAAACTTGCACGAGGAGTAAAAATGAAACCAAGAGTAATCACAACTCAAATGATGAATGCACATTTACCCGATCTCACTCTGATACCATGAAAGAGTTTGTGAGAATCGAATCAGAAATGATGCACCACGAAGTAGTTGCACTCCAACAGAATCGTGATAGCTCCAGCGTAATCGCAAGGAAGAATCGATCAACAATGGAAGAACTTGCTCAATAGAAACAAAGCTTGCACATAGAGGAAAGACAAATGGTGAGTGTCTTGGCATGCTCATAAATGAATAGTAAGAGAGTACATATAGGGTGTTGAGTAACCCTAGTGCATGACACACATGTAAACCCTAAACCTAAACCTAAACCTAACCCATGTGAGATGAACCTCCAATATGTGAGGAGGACACATAGCATAACTCATACCAACATGTATTACATAGTACATAATAGGATTTATGGTCTTCTCACCTCTGTAATGAATCTCTTACTCTTCTAAAACTCCTCTCACCCTATCTCATTCAAATTAGTTTCTTGTAGGCCAAGACTAAAGGTAGTTAAATTTTGGAATTAGGTATTCCAAAGCAACCTGTAAGACTAAACTAATATGATTAACCCACTTCATGGATAAATAACACCTTAAATTTATAACATGATGTTATTAGTCACCTTTTAGATGATTTTCAACCTTCTATACTAACATCTAGACAACTAAGCATAACATTGATTATTCAAATATTCAAAATGGTGGTTTTGTAGGGAAACTCCAAAATCATGTTATTACAAAACATAAAGGATCCAAATGGATTAGGATCCAACCCAAGCCATCTAAGAAGACCTCCTACAGCTAATTCAAACCAAAATTTCTCTTTATACATGATGATGCTCCTACATCTTTGATACGTAAACAAATTACAAAAAGTTATATTGAAGAAAACATATTTAGAAAAACAAATTATTAAGATAAATAAATTTATAAAATTTAATTAATTATAAGCTATTAAATTTTGAATTAATAAATTATAAGTCATTAAATTTTAACAATTAAATTGATAAATTATTAATTATTAATAATTAATTTAAAAATTCAATTGACACATAAACAAATTACAAAAAATTAAGTTTAAAACTAAACTATTTAGAAATTCATGCCAATTTTCTTTGCATTATCCATGTTTAAAGATTTTTCCTACTTGTGATATGTGTGTCATTTGTTTATGCTTTGTGTCTTCTAAGTTATGTTAGTTTCAAAAAAACACCACCTTGGATATTATTTCCTAACATGTAAGGTGTATTTGTAGGTTTTTTAAGACATGTATTATGACCAAAACAACAACTTTGCTATGAAAATAAATTCCTTTTGGTTGAAGAAACACTTCTACATAATATGCAATGGACTCTTCTACATAATATGTAATAGATTTTGGTGTCATCTTACCATTTAAGAGTGAGGAATATATATTTATATATGAAATGTTTGTCTTGAGGCAATATTCTTATTCATATGTGTTGTGTTTCAAGCGTAAGCTTCTGAATATCAGAGAGAAGATAAATTAATTATTTTTATGATTCACACATTCTAGGTATCAAGTTAGCTTTTATTTTTACTATAATTCTTCTTATTATCAAATAAAACAATAATGGTGCGTTGGAAATTATGAAATCCATTCAACATCATGACAACCTTAATCCCTACATTGATTACGGTTTACAAGTCATCTTGATGATCCTCAATGTGAAGTGAAGGGAAAATTTAGGGTGATAACATTTATTATCTTATATTCTTATTCATTAGTACATATATTGTGATCACCAAGTTTTATATAAAGATTCAATAATCTAACTGAAAGTTAGGGCACATATAATCTCAAAAATTGTGACTTAAATATATGGTATGGTATCTAGTTACACAACTCTAGTAAAAAAATCATATAATTATAATTCAATAAATTTATATCATGTCAATCTATGCCAAACATTCAACATCAATGAATAGATAGTTGTAACTTGTACATATGACCCTTACCTTCATTATTTGCTTAGAACCGTTGTAACTCAAAAATGTGTTTAGTTGTGTCTATAATAATTATATCTAGAAACATGATTCGGTTTGTGAATTTAGATACATGTACAACTACCTATAATCATTATATATAAATAGTTATTTCTTTCTTTAGTTTTGTCTAATATTAAAGTATAGTGATTCAATCTATTTGGTAAGGCCAATATCTTTATATTTATGTGTTATTGGAAATCATGGTCCAACTAATATATAGTTATGAGTTGACATGATTACATGCAAGATTTAAATCATCGAAGTTAAGTTTTACAACTACAATTCACTTACAATTGACAGTGTACGATAGGAGCCACCTTGTTCCACTATTACCTAGAGAGTTTAGTTGTAATGCATATGTCATGGTTTATGTGACCTATGCACTCAAAGAAATAATTGGAGATATAATTGGGAATTTTATAAACACATTATTTTTTAATTAAGTGTTCCTCTCTTCTCTTCTTGGAGTGATTCTAGCTACTTGATAATCAAATTTTACAAACCTATTAGAAAAAAAGATAGAATGTCCAAGAAATAAGTTATGGAAGTAATGGTATAAAATTTTGAAAAAGATATAAATTTTTTTGTGTAGCTACTAAATAAGTTATGATCCCATTTTAATTCAATAAAATAGGTGTACCAATCTATGTCAAGGGTTAACAACATTTAAGCACCCTTTTTATATTATCTTTTTATATTATAAGTAAAATGTTTGTGGACCCACTTGTGGGCACAAGATTTAACCCAAACTATTTTGTAAAACCATTTTGTAATATTGATCACCAACCCGCTCTGGTGCCATTGACTCTACTTATCCATTAATTTCTCCAAAATAAATTTACTTTTTGTTTTAATTCTTTAAATTCATATATTCTTTAGAGAGACGGTATTTAGGATTAAAGTTATATTGTCTCTAGAGAGAAAAAATGGTATTGTCTCTTGAGAGACAAGAATTATTATTCTATATTATCTCTTGAAGAAAAAAATGATATCTTCTCTAGAGATACAAACATGATATTGTCTCTCGAGAGAAAAGTTGGGAATAAGTCCCATCATATTAATATTGTCTATTGAGAGAAAAGTGTGCACTATTTAGGTTTTAATTACTATCAACAATATTTAACATATTAATATTGGAAATATTAAACATATATATTCTTTCCTTTCATGTATTTTTTACACACCATAAAATTTGTGCACACCTTCATTACGTTTCACACCATGTATTGTGCAAAATACACTAAAGAGGATGCAATGAAATGTATAATATCTTACATTTTTAAAACTTTGTGTAAAGAACAACTAAAACATCCAACAAAAAACACTTCCTATTTTGTCATGTTGTATGTCCATGCCATGCTACAAAAACATTTTTGTAATGCTCTGTAAGTATCTTTGGTAAAGGTGAGCTAGTTGGGTTGCCTACTTGTGTATTGCATTTGGTCAAATAGTCACAATACTTCTTGATGATGATCATGTCTCCAACTTCCTAACATCATTTTTCATCAATTTATAAGAAACTTACAATGAAAATTTTCAAATTATTAATTATTTAACCTTTAAGAAATCTGAATCTAGAAATAATACAATTACATCTTATTAGGTGTGACTAATAAAAACAAACAAAACATTGGAAAATGAAAAACATTAACATTAATGGGATTAATTTCCTTTGTGAAATCAATGTTCCATAACACTCCATTGGCATGCCTAATGTTGTTAGGATAGAGAAGAGAACATGCAAGAGGAAGTGCAGAAGTACTACTCTAAAAAAACTATCATTTGCATTTATATTTGACTAAACATCCTTTTGCCATATACTCATAAAGTTATTTCCTACGATTTTTTTCATTTTTCCCTTGGATTTTGAAACCATAGTTTGGGATGCCACTAAAACCCTAAGAAATAGCATTAAAAAATCCACGTCCACCATATTTAGATGTTAGATCTCTTATAACTCCAATAAAGGTTTCTATGCAAAACTGTAAATATAATAAAATAATTTGTTGTCCAATGATGGGAATGATAGTATAAAGGGTGTTCCCTAGCAATCCTTCCAAAATATAAATCTAATATCTATAAAAGAAAAAATATTCCTTAAAATAACTATTCCATATTTAATACTTACAAAAAAACTCCTAAAACAATATCAATTTGTACACTATACAAAATTGACCCACTGTCTATAGTGCAACCTCTCTGAATTCTACAAATACATCACATATAACATGTCAATGAAAATTCTTAATTTTCTATTTTGAAGAACGTCTTTGAATATTCCTTAAATTTAATACAACCTATCTATGCATGGCCCTCAAAACAGTCACCACCAGGTGTCTTAATCCAACAAAAACATGAATTTGAAATTAGTTAGGGATTAAATTCAAAAATCTATTTATAATTTAATCTACTCCATCAAAAATGATATTTGAGAGACACCCAAAATTCAAAACAAATTCTAGAGTATGTACAAACATTTAAATAATCATTATCTAGATGTAAAAATATTGCTTCAAAGTTTTAATTTTAATGTTGAATATATTTTTAATACAATAAAAACTATATTTACGTTTTTTTGCATATCCCACATTAATTTTCCCATCTCCTTGTTTCACAACCTCTAACTCTCCTTGATTACTAACCTAACTAAAAGCTTTCATACTATTTAGTATAGATGCCTAAAAATAAGGCAATGATATTTTTTCTTATCCAATTTTTCCCTCGAGAAAAATTGCACAAACAAGAATAACATGCAGAAAAACTCGGGAGCTTGAGCTCACTCGGGAGAATAAAGAAGTTTTGGAGGTCTTAAATTCAGACTTCGGAGGTGGAGATTTTGGAGGTATGCTAAAGACAAATTTTGGGGACTCAGAGAAAAATCCCGAAACCCTGAAAGTATGAAATTTGGACTTTGGATTTCAGATTTTTAGAGATCTCGGTGAGTGCGAGTAGGTGAACAGTGCCTCAAGTTCGAAAAGGGAAAAATTCTGAAACCCCTAAAGTCCAAAATTTGGAGTTTCGGAGATAGGAAATGACCAAACGGAAAAAGTGAGCAAAAATCCCAAAATCCCGAAAGTCCAAAGTCTGAAAGGGTTCGGAGTTTAGAGTTCAAACTTGGTTTCGGGGTCAACGTGAAAGGGTTTGGATTTAGAGGTCAAACATGGTTTTGAGGTCAACGCAAAAGGGTTTGGATTTCGGAGGTCAAACTTGGTTTTGGGGTTAATGCGAAGGGGTTTACAGGACTTTGGGGTTTTGGATTTTTCAAGTCTGAAGCAGATGAATAAGTAACTCAAATTTTGAAACTAGTCCACAGTTTCGAATTCGAAATGTCCAAAATTTTAGACTTTAGACGTTCGGGGTTTGAGTTTTCAAGAGCCCAAGCAGATGAACAGTAACCTGAATTCCGAAACCAAAATGTCTGAAGTTCCAAAGTCCAAATGTCTGAAATTTTGGACTTTAGAATTTTGGTGTTTGAGTTTTCAATCGCCCAAGAAAATGAACACTAACTCAAATTCCGAAACCAAAATGTCTGAAATTGAAGTCGAATGTCTCAAATTTGAGACTTCGGACTTTCGGGTTTCGCATTTTGTAAATGCCTAAACAGATGAATAGTAAGATAAAATCTAAAGTCAAAATGTCCGAATTCCCAATTTCCGAAAGTCCATTTTTTTGTGATTTTGGAGGTTGCATGCATTTCGGACTCCGAAAAAGGAAGATCAAGAACTCGCATTTTTTAGAATGACACCCCGACCTTCAAATGGCCATAACTTTTGACTAAGAGCTGAATTTGCACAAGAAAGGACTTTTGGAAATATCACAGGTCCTCTACACATAGTACTATGGCTAGATATATTAAAATTAGTGAGTATAAGTTATTAAAAATGAATAAATATTGTCTGCTATTTTTAGAGGGTGTTCCAGGTTTCTCACCTACCACAATAATGAGGTATGGGCTCCTTTCTTCTCCAACAAGGAAGAGTACATGGACACATGGTTTTGCAGTGGTGTCCATAATTTTTGCAAGAGAATTCAAAGTGTTTTGGGGTAGTTGAGTCTAGATTTCAGATTATTCTCTCCCCTTCTCTCATTCTTCCTATATATTGTAAGAAGGGTCATTGTTCTAATGTTGGATAACTTTGATTTGCACCATCCCTTATTCTCTTCTCTGTAAGTGAATTTTTGGAGTTCAAACCTCTCATCTAAAATCTAAATGCAATCTTTCCTCTTGGCCAATGTAAGGTATTGTATCATATATGTGGAGCAATAAGATAAGTTTGTGGATGATTTTAACTAGCTCTCTCTTGTGTTCATTGCATTCACTTTGATCTCTCATTGCAATCTTGGTTATCATTCATGGTGGTTGTATTACATTATAATGGGTTTTGATTAATGGGAAAGCAAGTGTTCAAATTCCTTTGGTGCGTCACCTTTGTTAGATTAGGTTTAATTTCTTGCATCTTCTTAACCTTGTCTCACCGCAAGTTAGAGTAGATTTTAATAGTAGATCCTCTACAATTTGGATGTGTGCATCAGAATAGAGGAATAGGAACCGGCCTTCATCCAGATATCTTTTCCAATTGCAAAGTCCCACACATTGGGAAAAGCTCCATGTTATGTAATCACACTAACAGTTTGACCTATCGAGTTTTAAACATTCAAGGGTGTGTTGTGATTACGCATCAACATTTTCCCATTATAATGTCCTAGTATAAATAATATTTAATTTATAATAAATCTATGGCCACATTTAAAAATTCCAGTTGCCATTATTCTTTATAAGATAGTAATCCCATGAAAGGCATTTGTCATGTTTTTAATGAAATACATAGAAACAAATTTCTCATACATAAAATATATTTTAATATACACATGTTAATTGCATCTGGTGAATTAAGGTCAATATTGCATTAAACCCACTTGTAAGTAGTTGGAAATTGAGTGTCGAAAATGCATCGTCAACCCTCTTTAGCCATATACCCGAGTTCTTTCTCCTCTTGATATACATAAGTAAAATTCCATACAAAAATCTCTCCTCCCTCCATACAAATACTTCATTTCAATGTATACTAAAACGTAGATATATTTAGGTTGTATTATATAAATTAAATAAAAATGCCCACTATTTACACTTTATAGTCCTCCCTTTCATGCAAACCTAAAATAAATTAATTCCACACATTTTCACACACGAGAAAAATAGACTTCCCACTATTACTCTCCTCACGGCAAGATAGTTTGTAACTCATGCATTTATAATTCAATCTACTCCATTAAAACTGATATTTCAACGACACCAACAATTCAAAATAAATTCTAGAATGCACAAAAATATATTAACCCCTTTTTTCATATCCTACGTTCATTTACTTGTTATCTAGTCCATTAAAACAATTCAAAACAAATTTTAGAATGCAATGGACTCTTCTACATAATATGTAATATATTTTGGTGTCATTTTACCATTTAAGACCGAGGAATATCTGTTTATTTATGAAATTTTTGTCTTGAGGCAATATTCTTATTCATATGTGTTGTGTTTCAAGGCAGAATCCTGAACATTGCAGAGAAGACAAATTACTTATTTTTTATGATTCACACATTCTAGGTATTAAGTTAGCTTTTATTTTTACTATAATCCTTCTTATTATCAAATAAAAAAATAATGGTTCGTTGGAAATTATGAAATCCATTCAACATCATGACGAACTTAATCCCTACATCGATTACAATTTTATGAGTCATCTTGATGATCCCCAACGTGAAGTGAAGGGAAAATTTGGGGTGATAACGTATATTATCGTATATTACGATTCATTAGTACATATATTCTGATCACCAAGTTTTATATAAAGATTCAATAATCTAACTGAAATTTAGGGCACATATAATGTCAAAAATTGTGACTTAAACATATGGTATGGTATCTAGTTATTATATTTTTTGAGTTATACAAAACTCTAGCAAAAATAAATTCATATAATTATAATTCAATAATTTTTATACTTACCCAATCTACCCTACCTACATCAATCAACTTACCTAACCCATCCTATTCTTCACTATCCTATGGGATAACTACATCGGCCTGAGGTCCCTTTCGTCGGGGCTATGTAGGAAGCACTCGGATGGCATGGGGCCCTTGGATGTTAGCTCATCCACTCTCTTCCCCACCATTTCCCCCTACAAAAAAAATACCCAATTATTTTTCATACACATTATAACTTGGAAATTAACACAAAAAAAGCATATATCACCCATGCACATCATCATTTTAATTTCCATAAAATCAATAACTTGGAAATTCAATCAACAAACTATAAAACAAAACCATGCCTAAATATCTAGTTTCCATGACATCAATACAATGTAAATCACATATTTTCATTCAACCATATATCATCACAACCATGCCTAAAACATCTAAATTTCAATAATATCAATAACTTGGAAATTCAACCAAACCATGCCTAATCATCTAAGTTTCCATGAAAAAAAATGGAAATGAAATCACAACATACATCACCACTCAAACCATGCCTACATGTCTAAGTTTCCATAACAACAATACAATGGAAATAAGCTCAAACACATCATCTGTCAATCTCATCATCAACTATATAAATGGAATGTTTGTGTATTAATACATATATACATAGATATAAATAATAAATATCTCAAAAATTTCATATACAATCTCGTCGTTTCGCACATAGGAAGCCGACATATATATCAAAAATCAAAATAAAATGTCTCCATGATCTCTATATCATCTATGTGAGGGGTCGACACCTCTGCTTCTCTCTCAAGTACCCTCATCTATCCTCCTCCTCTCCTTACTCGTGACCTCCCCCCTGACCCTAACTATAAGGTTAATGGCTCTCTAAGATGCTTGGAACTATGAGTCTTCTAGTGGGTCCTTGATTGGCTTCTGTTGCACTCTATAATCATCATAAGTCACATACGGGATACCAATCTCTATAACCATTCCCGATAATACCTATCCTCCAACACCGCTTTCTGTAATTGCCATGGATATAACCCGAGGAGGGACCATCGCTTGAATCCAACACCATCTTGTGGACCTTGTCCCAATAATGGACCCTTGTATGAGCGTATAATGGGACTATATAAAGGGACCATGTCTTAGTTCTATGCGTGTATAATGTGACCATGTCTGGAGCCTAAGCCTATACCTATACCTACACTGTGCGTCGTTGTTAACCAACTTCCCAGTAAAGTGGGCACCTACACCTATAATGTAGCCACTTGGGCCTATAAAGCAACAACCTATCCCCCATCCCCTTCCTTCACCCATGCCCATGCTTTGCCAAATAAACGTAAAGTGGCTACTTGTTCCTACAATCTAGTCATTCGTGCTCTGACAACATTGCAACCTTCCCTATATCCCGCTGGGTGACTATGTGAGAGCCCGATCCCGAACTTTCGCATGTACCTTATGCTAGTTTCCCGTAGGGTGGTCACCTAGGAATATGCTTGAGCTACTGCATAATTGTAACATTGTCACCTGAACTTGTAACATGTCCCTTTATATTATCATGGTGGCTAAGTCTGGGTTGTCTCTGGTCTCTGACGCAGTGCTACTTGTTGCTAGGATACCCACCACTTGTACCCATTAGTAACACTTACATCATCAATCTATCAATCATCCACCCATTCCTCCTACTCTGCTTAGCCTTGTCGGATGTGGTGGAGATAAAGGTATCTCCACATCATCCATGAGATACTGTGGAGATGGTGGAGGCACACCCTATGAACCCCAAGCGGTGTCGAATCGGTCAATTGGAATCATCTCATACTCCGCATGAGCCTCAGATCCTTGTATCCACTTGACCAGTGTAGTCTCATCAACTCCGTTGTCATGCCCCTATAGGAAGGAAAATCAACATATGGGTGTCATACAATATCCAAAGCATATAGCCCCTCTAGTATCTCGCCATTATTATGTCACATCTTGCATGCCTCCTCCACTCACGGATGTGCCCCTACTGGAACCCACCTCTTGTATCCCTCCTTCTAAAATCCTAGGTGCCAATATTTTCATGGAAGTCCCTATGGGCACACACATACTATGTGCTCATATGCCCAAAAATATAGTAGATAAGTACAACAAATACCAAACATTGAATCTCTCGATATGCACACAAATCCCTATATAATTTTACTAAGTAAGTCGACACCCATGCAAAACACACTCGCTCCTCTATCATATCCTCCAATACACCCATCAATTGCCCAGTAAAATCAGCCTCCCTATGAATCAGGAGTGCATAACATCCAATAGCCACCATCATCGAACAACCAATCTTCTCTCCTCGGGATGTGTAGTGTACATATCCCCATAACTAATGCTAGCATTTTCTCTCTCAAGTCAATCATATCCTCTCCAAATACTCTCCCCTTCATTCCGAGCAACTCATTTGACGTAATATGATATCTGGATCCCCAACAATAGGAAGCATCAAGATCTTGTAGACACCCTCTAGCGTGATCGTCATCTCACCAATGGGTAAATTAAAGGTGTTGGTCCCGAGTCCCCATCATCGATGAGAGCGACCATGTTGTGATCTGTATAATGTGCCTATATCGCCTAACGACGCCGAGCCTAACATCCGCATGTGCGACCACTCATCATCTATACATCTTTACAAAAAGAGGTGGCACCCTATCTCGCATAATCAACTACTGACATGCCTGCATAATTAACATTTACACTTGTCAATCAATTTTCCTTTTCGGATCATTTATTCTATCATAACTAGTCATATCTCACCCACGCTTTTACTACCCTACCTACCTTTTACCTAATTCTCTCACCTACCGATCTTTTCTCTAGCGTAAAACACTACCCTTATTCTAATTCACTCCTTTCCCTTATTCACCAATTCGACCTAATTAACCCTAAACCCACCCTATTCTTTCTTCACATACCCTCACCCATCCACTCCTACCTCACCACTTACTCAACCATCTTATCCTTCAATTTTTTCCACTCCAAGCTCCTTTTTTTTTTACCTAAGTCACTTTTGATAGTGGACCGACATCACCACCCCGACGATCGGTCCCCCTTTATCCCCACCAAAGACCATCCGGCTAGCCAATCGACGTCATCGAAACCGATCGACGTCTATCAATGGTTCCCCCTAGGCTGAACCCCGACGTCCCCATTATTAAAAAAATTGACAAAAAAACCTAGAATACATACCCAAACCCCCAACTTGCATCTACATTCATTTTACCACCTACTTACCCTACATTTAACCCTTTTTAACCCAAATATCCCCTCTTCTACCCAAATTTTAATTAAAATTCAACAACTAAATTCTTTTCACCAAAAATATCAATGGATTTCACATCCTACCTCTACTCAAACATCGTGTCCATGGTGGGTTGTCTAGTCTTTGAAATCTGGAGGTCCTCCTATACCCCTCTCGCCTATTCCATGACTAAAATCACCCCCTTAACTATCATTCAATACACTCACTCAAAAATATCTTGTGGGCCCATCCACTCAACTTCTATTAACCAAAAACTCTCACCAACTCATCCTGCAGAAGCAACACTGTCCTTTTCTCCTATGACAACAACCTAAATTCCCTCTCTCTTTCATTTTCCAAAAATATAAAAGCACAAATGTGTTATTTTTAATGCGGCTTTTTTTAATTTTAAAACCAAAATTTCATAACCACATCGGTTACATCATGCCCTAGGTAATCGACACGGTTATCCTTATCGCATCGGTTCGTCCTCAACATATCATTTGCCCAGCATTAATCCAATTATACATACTTTGACCAAAGTTACATGCGAGATACGATTTTCATCCGACCCACCCTTACCAAGCTCTCAGGTTCTTTGGAACCTTACCTAAGCCCTCTAGCCACCTCACCTTTCCACCTCATCCTAGACCTATTCATAGCCTATTAATGACCCTAGACCAAGTCCCCACTTATCCTAACCGAACGAGACTCTTTTTAACCCTAACTATTCATGACCTATTAATCCTCTAACTACTTCCACACTCTATTTATGCCATTCAACACTCTAGACCGGACTAAGCCAAAGACCACGCCAAATTTGGGAGAAAAACCCTATTTTTGGAAAAGTTAAACCAATTCTCCTTAACCAACACCAGTTATTCCTCTACCGATGCCAGCCACCTAACCACCATCGGTTAGATTAAATAACAAATCTTAACTCATCGAATGGGTTATGAATCTTTTCATCTAGATTTTATGACCTAGCATTCTTGTTCACGAGTTCTCCAATGACTTTGTGACACACCAGAGATCCTCACTACATTCAGAGACCATACCAACCATCCACAGGTAGATCCAAATCTCCAGTGCACTCTACGAGAAGCATTGTACCTTTCATTACTATTGTTGCATTCATTCGGGACCACCTTCTTCTACAACCCTCACCATCACCAGCATTTCACCTCTATTACACAAGTAAGTAGTGTTCCTTCTTTGTCATTTGTGTTAGTAGATTAATCATTTACTTGTTATCTACTTTCTACTACACCCGACCATACTTAGATCTCTCCCACAACACCCTCACCTAATGTCTATTATTTATCTTTCATACATTTCCCCAACCACTCATATTATCACCCCTAAGTCCTTATAAACACACCCCTACCCTAACTAAACCACCCTTACTCTCTGTGCAATCATAGAGAGGGCCAAAACAACCAGTTTTAACATTTCTACAAATATTGCCCCTACCAAACCGATCACCCAACCGCGTCGATCATTTACCACTCCAAACATTGGTCACCTAACCGATACCGGTCTCTATGACTAGTAATATATTTCAAAACTAGCAAGTCATACCTCTTTACAAACAACCTAGAACCTAACCAAATCTTCCGGACCTCCTTTTGACCTCTATCAAACACACGTAGACCTTCAACCATAAACCACTCATCTCATATTTAGTCTTGCATGCATTTATTAGACTAGATTTGAATTATTGTGCTTGTGTAGGATACCTAAACTATACAACTAGAGTAGCCTATTTATTTCATGTTTTTATAGCATTTTAAGTATTTTAAAAGTGGATTTTCAAGCCTTCTAGAAGCATCTCACTTCTCGGATCTAGCTTTGGCTAGGAAATCCACCAATTGTTGTTTTAATCCTATTTTTTGGTCTTTTTTTCTATATTAGGTAGTCCTTTCGAGTAAAAATGAGTTCTCTACAATCAACCCTGGTCTTCTACAATGCGCGCAAACCATTCTTTGACTATCATAGGTAAACCTCCTACATCCGTTACCTATTATCTGTTTTATCTCTTACATTTGTGGTTAAACACCAAGATCACTTTAAAAAGTGCGAGGAAAGAGCATACACGTAAAACAAGTTTTGATTAAAAAATAAAGGAAAGGTTAATTCCCAAAACAAATAGAAACAATCACATTTTTGATTTCCAAGATCACTTTGAAAGTGCGAGGAAGAGCAGCACATGCGTAGAGGAATAGATGATCATTCTTAATAGGTCAAGGGACGATTTACAAAGCATACATATATGTAGCGTCTATTACAATAATAATGCAAAAATAAGGTTTTAAGATGAAGGTTCCTAACAAATGGTGTGTAATTTGAGGCCTCTTCATAGTAGTGCTAACGTTAGTGGTGCACGAGGTTTCCCACTTTGCAGGACTCTTCATTAATGGCTAGGGTTTGAGATGATGATCATTCCATTGAGAGAACCTTGTTGAATATGTGACAAATAGGATTTGTTAGTGAAATTTAAATTCAAGAAGATGACCAACCCATAAAGTTGTAGAAGTTGATTCAAAAGTCAAAGACCATACAACATGGTGAAGACCATACTGTATGGTCCTAAAAGTTTGGTACAGTTCCACTCAAGGTTGATTCACAGTCAGTCCCAATTTTGAAGGTCATTTAGGTTTAGATCTTCCAATTTCACCATCACACAGTCCTAGATCTCTCTAGAACTCGTCTAAAATAAGTGAAGTTCCTTCATACATATATTCTGGGCTTTCAATTATATGCTACGTTGATCGATGTATGATTATTCTTCCTATCGATATGAGTTGTAAATTTGAGTTAATATTTCTCAAAATATACATTTGTAAACTATCCAAAATTGACCCACTGTCTATAGCGCAACCTCTCTGAATTTTGCGAATACGTCACATATAACATGTCAATGAAAATTCTTAATTTTCTGTTTTGGAAAACGTCTTTGAATATTCCTTAAATTTGATACAACCTATCTATGCATGGCACTCAAAACAGTCACCACCAGTGTCTTAATCCAACAAAAACATGAAATTAAAATTAGTTATGGATTAAATTCAAAAATCTATTTATAATCTAATCTACTCCATAAAAAAGATATTTGATAAACACCCAAAATTGAAAACAAATTCTAGAGTATGTAGAGACATTTAAATAATCCTTATTTAGATGTAAAAGTATTGGTTCAAAGTTTTAATTTTAATGTTGAATATATTTTGAATACAAGAAAATTATATTTACTTTTTTTGTATATCCCACATTCATTGTCCCACGTCCTTGTTTCACAACCTCGACTCTCCTTGAATACTAACCTAACTCAAGCTTGCATACTATTTTTGTATAGATGCCTAAAGATAAGGATACGATGTTTCCCATCTCAATGTCCTAGTATAAATAATATTTAATTTATAATAAATCGATGGCAACATTTAAATATTCCAATTGCCATTATTCTTTATAAGATAGTAATCCCATAAAAGGCATTTGTCATGTTTTTAATGAAATACATAGAAACAAATTTCTCATACATAAAATATATTTTAATGTACGAGATGTTAATTGCATTTGGTGAATTAAGGTCAATATTGCATTAAACCCACTTGTAAGTAGTTGGAAATTGACTGTCGAAAATGCATCGTCAACCCTCTTTAGCCATATACCCGAGTTCTTTCTCCTCTTCAATATACACAAGTAAAATTCCATACAAAAACGTGCTCCTCCCCTCCATACAAATACTTCATTTGTAATGTACACTAAAATGTAGATATATTTAGGTTGTACTATATAAATTAAATAAAAAACTACCACTATTTACACTTTATGGTCCTCCCTTTCACGCAACCCTAAAATAAATTAATTCCACACATTTTCCCACACGTAAAAATAGACTTATTACTTTCCGCAACGTAGTTTGTAACTCATACATTTATAATTCAATCTACCACATCTAAAAATTCTAATTCCACTTAAGATAACAATCCCATAAAAACATTTATCATGTTTTTAATGAAAAAATAAAAACATATTTCCCCATACAAAAATAAATCTTAATGTAGACATATTAATTACATTTGATGAAACAGGTCAATATTACATTAAATCAACCCTTTTTACCCACATACCCGAGTCCTTTCTCCTCTTCAAAAGTATACACAAATAAAATTCCATACGGAAAAATCTCTCCTCCCCTCCATACGATATATAAGTTGTACTTTATAAATTGAAAAAAACAGCCACTATTTACACTTTGTGGTCCTCCCCTTCCAATAAATTTATTCCATACATTTTCCCACACAAAAACAGACTTCTCCGTATTACCCTCCCCGGCGTAGTTTAAATTACTTCCATCTCACCTGCTTTTGAATAATTCCAGCCAAAATTTCCACAGCTTTAAGAAAAGACGATTGAATGTAGACATTTGTTTCTGAATTCACCAAAAACAACACAGACGTCTCCACCATCTAAAATTTTACCTTTCATGTTCAATGACTCTTCAAATGGATCTCTTATTCCATGTACAAAGGAAATAAAAATACTTCTCATAAACTTGCTTCTAAATTTTTCTTCTTACATCTTATCATATTCAATTGCTTCTTTATGATCTATAGGCTCTTCTAAATATTCTCTGACATCAAATGATGAATAATGTAACCTCATCAAATATCTAACATTATTCCATACTAACAAGATTTCAAACATATCCATGAGCACCATTTTTGTAACATTTATCCACCTCTTATCTTATTCTTGCAACAAGGCATCTTTGCACGGAAGCTCAATAACTCATTGTCCAACATGTCTGACCTATTGGACATTACTAAATCCTGTAACACATCTTTATAACTCCTTCACTTTCCAAGTTCTCACCATTTTTACTCCTACACCTCATTTGAGCACTATAGACACAAAATCACGCACTTTGAGTCGTTATTTAGCATTGGTCTCATACTACTATTCATATGGTTCTTCAATGAAAGGAGTAATAATTAACCCATGTCTTTGGCCATTTTTACATTGCTTATTGTCATATTTTTTATCTTACACCTGCACTTTCCCAGTCTGTATTGTGATTTTGTGTTTTTCCTATTTTTGACTAGGGTGCCCAGCCAGGAATGGGGTGCCCTAGGAACCTTGTTCCCCTCTAGGACACCATGATCCTATTTGCACTTTACTCTCACCTTTTGGTAACTTTATAGCCATTTGATATTTCTATCTTTTTGGTGGTCAGCTTTTTCGGTGCTTATTACACAATTAGAACAAAAGAACCATATAAATATAAAGTTATGTGACCATAAAGTTATGTGACCATAATGATAATGGCATGGATGACAGAATTACTTTTCATTTGAACCACTAAAAAAACAATGTTTTATAGAAAGCTTCTTTTTGAAAGATATGCGAAGTAAATTGCATACTTCATTTTTTCTCGTGGTCTACGGAAAAGACGGTTATGCAAGGCGTCCTTTTGAAGAGTGGGACACTTTTTTGTTTTCTGCTTTTGTATTTTCACATTACTTAGGCTAAGAATTATTTTTGTCAATTCATAGTACTGTTTTGTCAATTCATACATTAATTCCACGGAATCCAAAGCATTATTGAGTCTGCATGTGAAAACAATGTGACCGAGTGTACCCGTTCTCAGCTTTAATGCCTTACAACTTTTAAAGAGAAGGACTAAACAATAATAATTGACGATTGAATGTAGACATTTCCTTCTAATTCAACATCGTTTCATGTCCGCCACAAACGTCTCCACCATCTCGCAGATAATAACATGGAGGACAAGACCATTTTTATTTTGCACCACAGAAAATGAATCTTTGTAAGGAAACATTTTGAAAGATTCCTATGGGAAGCAAGTAGCACACTTTTCCTTGTTTTCTTGACCAAACGTTTATTCTGTTTTCCTTTGCTCGACCAAATGATTATTCTGTGGGATCCGCCGCCTATTTAAAGAACTAACTTTTATTAAAAGCAGAGAGATGTTTTGTTAGTGGAAGAATAACTTTCCTGATAAGAAACTGAAATCCAACACCATAGAACGTATATATAGCTGGGTTGTGCTGTTCCAATTCATCAAATCATTTAAGAATTTCTTATTAGTCGTTTATATTATTTATCCGAGCATTTGTTTTTGGTATTTTTGAGTGTTAAAGTCTGTATTTTGGATCATTCACCATGGGAAACTGTTTGAGCTGTTTCAAGAACTCTGAAGAAATCTGTCCAAAAAATGAGATCGTAGACAGCACTTCTCGATCGCAGGCGGAACCAGCTACAACTTCGCAGCAGGACATGGCCTCTTCATCCAAACAATCGCCGACCCTCGAGAATCTGTCAAAGATGTAAACGACGTGGATGATCTCATCAATGCCATCAACGCATTGTTACAAAGCAAGATCACTCAAAAGGTTAGAACAAATCTGAGTTTTAGCGTGTTCCATTGTGATTACATATTTTTAACATTATTGATTTTATTTTTATGATTTGCAGAATGAACAAGATAAGACAAAAGAGGAGGGCACAAGCAAGATAACATCATGGACTTCTTTTATCAAGAGTGGATCTACCTTTCTAAAATTTGTCAGCGACCATATTGAGAAAACGGACAAGAAGGTAACCAATGGATGTTTCTGGTTCTAATATGAAATATTCACTCTTGAAAATTTATTTAGTTTGTAATTGGTATATTGGTTTGCAGGAAGATTTTTCCCATTCCATTGCAGCAACAAAAATTGCATCAGATATTCTTGACAAACTTGGAAATATCCATTGGATGGTTGGAGGGCTGTCCATTATAGCATATTTGTTACAAAAAATTAACAAAGTGTCTGAGAACCGCAGTGAATGCCTACAACTGCTCAAGTATATGGTCGACCTCGCTGATCATATCAAGAAATTAAGGGTTGAGATTCCCGAACAAGGAGAAAAATTGAAAAATGCTGTTCTTATCATTGTTGAAGAGTGTATCAAATGTGCTGCCCAATTAAATTCTAAGAAGTTTTTCAGGTAACTGCATCTTTGTTCAAGACATTAATTTTCCATTTTGTTATGATTATTTTCTTTGCAAATTTGAAATAAATACCTTAATCTGGATCTCATAGCTGATTAAGTTGAATCTCATTGTTGATTAAATTTGTTAATTTATGATGCAGTTTTTGAAAACTTCTGTGGATTCTGAAACTTTGAGCGGTGTTGAGAAGAAAATAAATCAGCTTTATCCCGATCTGATGTTGACAGCGATAATAGCATTGAAACACGATCAACCTGTTATGCTTCCTATATCTCCCCAGGCTACCCAAGCTATGCTGGTAAAGCATTACTTTTTACATTAGCTCTCGAATTATCATATTTCCTTCTTCCGTATAATTGTTTCCCAATGCAATCCATGGAAAGGTGGTATGTCAATTCAATTTGTGGGAAATAGGAAAAGACGTTACTCCATCCACCCAAATTCCTATTTATGGGTCTCTAATTTGAACCAGAGATTTCTCTATTTTGCTAGTCTGACCGATTCACATATGCATATGCTTCTATATGAGATAGATTTGTCAGATTCATTTATTTAAAATAATGTAAAAAGGGAAAACGAGATTTGTAATGGTTGTGGAATTATAAATCTCTGCACTTTAGTTTCGAAACACTAATTTTTCCCTAAATTATATACTCTCTTAACGCTTGTAATGTTTGTGGAAATGGAATTTTAATTTCTTCCAGCCTTCGTTAACGCTTTTTTTAAATTGATTTTTGACATAGAGCACGCAATGACTTCTGAATGTCTGCATTTTTACTCTTAACAGTGGGAATTGAGGAGAGAGAGCGGGAAGTAATAAAGCTGCTGGCCACAACAACAGATGACCATAAATCACGGGCTGTGGTGATTTATGGTCTTGGCGGCATTGGGAAAACCACACTGGCAAAAGCTGTTTTGGCCAAATTAAGCTTGAAAGATTACAACTACGCCAGGGTTGGAATTGATATCGATCCTTCTAAGAATGACTTGAAATCCCTGCAGCAAATCATATTAAAAGATGGTTTTCCAAAATATGAAGGTGGGAGAGTCAATAACATTAAGAGATTGCGAAGAAGGTCAAGAGCGTCTAACAGAAGCCTTCAAAAGTGAAAGCGAAAGACCATTGTTTCTTTTCATTGACAATGCTTTAAGGGCAGAGGATCTGGAACAGCTTCTTCCCACGGACCTGGGAAGCCTTCCCAAGGGTAGTAGAATCCTGGTAACCACAAGATTACTGGGCGAGACAGATATGTTTGAGCAATACGGCCTTCCACGCTTTGACTACCCTGTTAATACTTTGCCGGAGGCGGATGCATTGAAAATTTTGTGCAAGGATTCTCAGAATCTTCAGCATATAAATGAAGAAGATAGGAAAAGAATTCTGAAGATTTGCGGTGGCATTCCGCTGGTTCTTAAAGTGGCTGGTGCTCAGTTGGCTAAGATGGGCTATAACACAGAGAAGTGCCGTCAGTTATTTGAAGACTTGGAGAAAGGAGAAAACGTGAAACAAGAAAATCTCACCTCAAGTGTGATTGATTTTGTATATGATAAGCTGGAAAAGTCTGCCCAAGAAGCATTTTTGGACATTTGCTGCTTTTTTAGTGATTGGAACCGTCGGCGTGTAGAGTATATTGTGGGATCACAGCAATTTAAATCGCTTCAAGAGGCAGCATTGCTCACTACGTTCTTGTCAATGTCAGTTGCAGAAATGACAGTTAAACAGATGTCTTAGATGTTGAAGAAGAGAAGTTGATTGTTCATGACGTTATTCGAGCAAAAGGGCTAAGCATGTCGAAATCCACTAGATTTATGGATTTGCAGTCCTTCACTGAAGTTGCAGAAGACAAGGTAATAATTTATTTCTTAACTTAATAATTCATGAAACTGTCTTCTCTAACTCCTCTGTTTTTTATTCTGTGCAGAAACAGCTGAGGGAAATCAAAGGCATTTGGCTGGATAGATCCGAATATGTGGTTGAAGAAAGGCACTTGGATTCAATGAGGAATTCACTAAGAGTTCTCGCTTTGGGAAGGCGCATGAAAGCCAGTGGACAAAGCCAGAAGAAATTTAACGAATTGAGATATCTAAAATTAAATGCTAACATTCCTCTGCCGCCTCTGAAATTAGAGCAACTTGAGAGATTGTGTGTGTACGAAGGCCCAATATACAGTGATGTTAATCTTTTGTACAAGGCAAGTGCTCTGTTTCCATTTGGTTTTGATTTTGATTTTAACATGAAATTGGCTGTCACTTGAGGAATAAAATTGGTAAATCCATGGATGCAGCTGCCCCCAAAATTAAAAGTGCTGAAAGTCGAGGGACTGTAAAATCGAAGCGGATGATCGTGAGACTATAAAACACGTCGATCAAAATTCCTGTTTGGAGGAATTAGATTTATCATGGTTGATTGATCTCCGTATGCTACCAGAGGGGATTCAGCATTTACTTTCATTGAAGACTTTGATATTAGACCGCTGGAATGAAATTGAGGACCTGCCCGAATATGTCTGTAGATTGCCTTCTTTGAGTAAACTGAGTATGAGGTGGTGCTGGGCGTTGAAGAGTCTGCCAGAGTCATTTGGACAGCTCATCAGTTTAACACACTTGGATTTGAGTGGTTGCTTGAATTTGCGAGAATTACCTTTGAGTTTTGGCGAACTCAAATGTCTACAGCACGTATCTTTAGCAGTTTTACAAGAATTGAAAGAATTGCCACACAATTTTGGTCAGCTATCACTTTTAAAATATTTAGATTTGAGTAGGTGTAGGGAGTTGAAGGAATTGCCTCTAAGCTTTGGCCAACTCACCTCTTTACAGAGGTTGAATCTCTCAGCGTGCTATGGCTTGAAAGAGTTGCCTTCCAGCTTTGGCAAACTCACAGCTTTAGAGTATTTAGATTTGTCATTTTGTATGGAGTTGGAAAAATTGCCTTCCACATTCGTTCAACTCAAAGCTCTCAAGAACCTGAGATTGTGCGGGTGCCCGAAACTAAAAGAATTGTGTTTGGGTTTTGAAGAAGTTGCATCTTTGGAGGAGTTAGATGAGAGTATTAAAGGGACTGAGTCTGAGAGTTGAGTATTAGTGGCGTCTCCAAAATGTATCATTCAATTATATTAATTAAAGCAACATTTGGTTTTTAAAATTTTAATACTAGTTTTTTTATTTTATGGTTTGCAATCTATTTTGTCTTTTACTCTTCAACATAAAAAAATTTATGGGATCCATTTAATAGCATTGACAATCACTATTAAAAATAAAAGAAAATTTTGGTACTTTAATATTGTATATTGTATATTTATTTTTAAAATAAAATGAGAGAAAAGAAATAGTTATATCATGGTTTTCTCTTTATATCGATAAGTTTTTTTATATTAGAATCATGGCACTCTCATTTGATACAAGGCATAAAATGAATGATAATGATATGGTTTGGTTTGGTTTGGTTTGGTTGTCTCTTCTTAGTTGTTTTTATATTCCGATGTCAACCAGTCAATTGGCATGCGAATGAAACAAGTGGGGAGATTAAAGCAAGAAATTACCGAAAATGTCCAATCAAGACAAGTTGTTCTTTGAAATTTGAAATCTTATGAAAATGTGATGTTTTCTAAAGCAAATGAGAATTACTGGAATGTCGTGTTAGACAAAATTTATCCTAGTCATGCTATGATTCTTCCTTCTCACCACTTGTTCAAAATTCCCCATAATGTTTCCCTCCTTACTAGGGCATTCACAAGGTCATATTTGTTGATGTCTTGTTGTTGCATTGTGAAAGTAGTGTCCTCTCGCTATCTTGACATGAATGTGGGGGCCTTAGGTGACATGAAACTCTCTTTCCAACTTAACATTAGTTGGGAAAGGAACATGCACCAAACTCCCCATCTCCCTTTCTTGGATATGACCATTTAACCATCTCCTCTCAAGATAGTATAATTAAATTTTGACTTGAATTTAAACCTTCCATTACATACTTTTCATTATTTTATGTCCCTTTTGTTGGTTTTGCATCAATCACGACTAGTGTTTTTTATGTTTATGTAGTGACTCTCAAATGCAATGAACATCAATATCCAATTTTTTCATCACACAATTAATAGCTCATAACATGATCAACAAAAAGATCTACACACACTTTATTTGGAGAAACTAGACATTGCTTCTTCTATGAAACAAACAACGTAAATTGGATAGTGAGGGCATGATCTCTCCGGTCTTTGGGTATAGCATAGCATATTTTTATTTTTCTCTCTAATTTTCTTCTTTCATTGTTTTTGGTAGGGAATCCATTTATGTTCATGACTGTTTTCATTTATTATGGTTGGAAAGAAATAATCTTTCATGGAGCCAATATGATGACATAAGACTAGAAAGGTGTAGGATAAACTACATGTTATGGTAGGAAACCACATATTCATGAGGGTATTAAGACATATACAAGCTTCCTATGTACATGTGGTAGTAAAAGAGATTTTTATAGTTTTTTTGAGGGAAAGGAGAATGTGGACGTTAGGGGAAATGAATTGATTCTTGTTCCCTTTTGCTAAACTCATAGGATTTACATCTAGAAGGCTCGTCTTCTCCAATACTTGTTTTCCTTGTTATCGACTATGAATTCCTTCTTGTCTTGTATTTCTATATGGTCTCTTATTTCTCTACAACAATTTAATCATGTTCAAGACTAATGTTTTCATCATTGCAATTTTTTTACATAAACAAATATCATAAGGAGAGATACTCGAACACCAAATATTTTGGAATTCAAAATATTAATAAGGTTATATTTAATCAATAATCGGTGAGATATTATTGATGAAATATTTTTTCAAGATAAAAATGTGCAATATCATCAATTCTCATAGGACAAAGTCCCTCCTGTTGCAAACGGGTAAGCTCCTATTTATTAAAATATGGAAATCTATGTATACAAGACTAATATTCGGGGTGGCTAGAGGTCAAGGAATGTGTAAAAACAACCTTATTGTGACTACAATGATAGATAGAGAGGGAGAAATTTATAGATACAAAGGAGAGAGAAATGAGAAGGGGAATTGTATTGATGAGCTAAACAAAAAATTCATCAAATCTAATTAAGCGTTGATTCAAGTTTCAATTGGAGGAAACATGTAAGCAAAACACCACATCATAGAAAGATAATGAAACAAATAATGCAATACAAATACAAAACCTTATTAAGATATATTCATTCCACAAAGAAGACAAAAATTCCTTCAACTTCTTACAAATGAAAACATGTGCTTAATTGAGTGACAAGATGAGAGTGGAGGAAAATATTAATCTAAGAAATAGAAGAATAACTCCTGCTATACATAGAAAAAATTGATCCTTTGGAATGGAGAGAGCATTCTAATTTATAGTGAAGTAGTGGCTCTTTGCATTCCCAATTGACCTTTCAACTTAAAGTGCATTCTCAATGAGGAAAGGAAAATACTTGTCTTACAATCACCAGGAAACATGCACCCATATCATACATGCCATAGATTTAATAACCATCAGATCTCTTGGATTTGAAAATATTGGAGAATTAAGATAGTTTTCAATAACAAGATAATTATCCTTTTAATAGAAACACTTCCTCTTCGTGAGATGGAATCAAGAATTAGTTGAAAGGATAATGTCTTCTTGACGAATACGAGTACTTATTTTGCATCTTGAATGATAGATGATGAGGAGATTGATAATACTAGTGATTAAGTAAAAATGTAAATAATACACAATAGTTAATACAATCTAAAACGACATGTAAATACAGTAGGTAAATGGAGTAAATATGTAGGGAAACAAGTCAAGAAAATAATCTAATGAAAGTAGAAAAAACTAACATACAAGAGAGAAGAGGAAAGAACTCGACTAAATAGATATGCTCGTTGAACTATGTTGTAGGGTTGACTAGAAAATCAAGATGCAAGAATGACTATGCAAAAGCCCCAAAAAGAGTGGATTTGGATTGATTTTCTAGACTGGAGCACTTGGAGAGGGACTGGGGCTCTTAGGGAGCTTTGGTCTATAAGATAAGTTCCCTGGTCTATGCAACAAATCCAGAACTGATTTCTTATAGGTTTGACAGATGGTCTGAAACCCTCACTGTTTGTCACATCAAGCTTATTGTACTACTCCAAATGTCGTCGATATTCCAAGATGAATAGAAATACCTGTAAAACCCTAAAAAACATCAATCCCTAAAAATAAAAATGCATATGAAAGTGTCAGATTGACCTCAACTAGGTACACAATGGTGAAATTACTAACTCGAGCATTTCACTACATTCCAGGACCCTAATAAATTTTTGTGTGTGTGTGAAACATGCCCTAGGTTTCTCTTATTCCATTCACAATTTGTGAAGTAGCGAACCAACCATGTGTACAAAAATGTAATATAATTGTGGATGGAATAGAATAAATCCCTTCCTATGTTGTGTCTAATGCAGATGTCCCAAGCCTTGTCCTAAGTGATGTAGTTATGTGAATGCAAATGATCTCCCAATGTAAATAGATGGATGCAACTCTAGGTTGATGATAATAGTGCTAGTGCTTGGTCCCTCATTATGGTATCATAAATTTATATTTATAGGGTTCTCTTGATCTAATTTTGTAATTAACACCCAAAAGGCCAACAAAAAAATATAATGTCAGAATGGCTATCAAGTGCCCAAAAATTGGTGAGAAAGTGAGAATAGGAGTGGGACACCCTTGGTGGGACCATGACACCCACGAGCGCTCTAGTACTACCTGGCACCCCAATCAAGGATAAAATGACATAAAACAATGAAATTTGACTAGGCATATGGGTGTAAAAGGTCGGGAATGATGAAATAAAATGAAACAAGATGGTCAAAAGACGGGGTTAATTAGTACTTTATTCTCTAAAAAACCTTATAAATAGTAGTATGAGATAGTGACTAAATATCACCCAAAGTGCATGATTTTGTGTGTACATTTTCTACCATATTTTGTTAGTGAGCGAAAATCTTGGTAGCATAAATTAGATAGAGATGTGAACTGATAACTATGTAGATCAAAGTAGAAGGCGTCTTTGATGGACTAGACAAAGTGCGGAGTGACAAAAAGATGATAGACAATGGAAACTAAAGATGAAAAATACAAAAAGTGTTGAGAGAAAACCTAGGCTAGAAATGTGTGTGCATGCTTTTGATGCGATGTACTTGCATAGTTAGTATGAGAAGTGATATTTCCATGAAGTGTTTTTGTTGTCACTATTGTTGTTGTTGCCCCCACTTGACTTCTTGTTTCTCATACGATAGGACTGTAGGAGAAAACGATTGAGAATTCAATTATATATATATGGATGTGCAAGAATGTTATGTAAAATATGCACGTACATAAAAGCATGTAAATGTAAAGTACGTGAAATAAAAAGTGTAAATGAAACATGTACACCTAATCCATGTCGAGAGAAATGGTGTAGAAGGATATCTTATCCCATTGGGTTTTTAACGACTGACTGACACCATAGGTGAATAAGTATAGGGAGGAATGTCATTGTATCCTCCAAACTTTAACTTCGCTTCCCTAAATGTATGAAGAGGTCTCTATACCATCTTAGTTGTTTGGGTGATCTAACGTCGATGGTAGAAGAAGTATATGGAGGAATTCCATTTTATCCTCTAACTTTTGACTACTCCAAATGACAAGGACACCATGTCCTGTAAAATCTGCTATGTACGGGGCTCGTAGACTGGTTTGAACCCACTTGCCATATGTAAACCCACAATGCCAAGGGCGGAAAGTGAACTGAACTAAACTATTGTAAATGCACTATGTAGATTGTAAAACCCCAAATGATGCCCCCCTCTTTGGGGGCGCATGTGACGTCACTGATAGGAGAATTCAGCCCCAAAAGAGGACCAACAACATGAACCATGTGCCCTACATGGGAAGGGAATTCGATTAGTAGAAACCAAGATGTGCACAAACAAGAAAGCTAGTCAAGACAAGTGTTAGTATGAACAATCATGCATATAGAGAATATTGTGTAACTTATGTAAACAATGTAAGAGCTACCAAGAAAAATAGTAATGTAAACACACAAGAAGATATGTAAGACATATAAAGTGGGCTGCAAACATGGGACATCACTCACGATGTCATAAGACATCCAAAGACCATTATGGTAAAAAAAAAGTGTGCACCCCAAACATAGGGAAAGGCTAGTATACAAGAGAAAACAATGGTAGCGGACAAGTACAAACAATCAAATAACCATGGAAGAAAGTAATCCTAAAAAAATTCTATACATGAAGCACCCATTAGCATGTTAGAAGATAACCAGTATGTCAAAAGCATGTACAAAAAAGTATTGTAAAGTGCTAAGTACGAAATGAAACAATATCACTTGTGAGAGACAAATGTGGATGCCCCCAACGATCAGTGTAGGAAGGGTAAAATGTGAGCATCCATGTTGCGTGAAAGAGACATGTGGCTATGATCATAACTAAAAAAGGTGTGAACATGCATGTGTGGATCGTATAGATAAATGACATACAAGCGATCACACTAGCATGTATAATAAGACGTCCATATACAAGAAAATGTAAGAAAAAGTAAAATCAACCATGATATGTAGTATACTATGGATGGATGGAATGGAATGCAATATGGAATGAGAGGGGCCACATGCCTCCCAAGTGAATAGAGTATATGTAGTGAGGTTCATTTTTTTCCCCCTCAATAGTCAATAATGAACCGTAAACGAGAGTGCATCATCGGGAAATGGTCGAAGTGTATGTTATATCTAACACATTGTGATGAGTGTGAATTTATAGCGATGATGATATGTGACATGTAGAAGAGACGTGCAAGAACCTTATAGCCTAAGCATATATCATGAAAAGATGAATGTGGGAGTGATGATTTAGCCTAATGCGTATATAACTAGAAGATGATTAGAGTAAGTGACGATGTAGCCTATAACGTATGTCACTATCCTAGAAATGTTACATGATGAAAAATTGAATGTTAAACGCGTGATGAATGTGAGGTCCATTTGATTTGTAAAACATCAGCACTCAAGTATGAACGAGGAACTAAAGTGCATCATAGGGTTGTGAGTGCGGCACGTAGAAGATGATATAGTAGATATAGTGATGAAAAATGACTATGTGATGAGTATGGTGACTATGCAATGCAAGATGTATAACATGTAATATATAAAGTTCCATGTAATATATGTAGATATGCTAGTATGATGTGTATGATGCAATGTTAGAGTCATAGAAGACTATTGTAGTATGTAGAATATATGTGATGTAGAAAAGCATAGTTTATGATGTAATCTATAATATGCGAGATGTAGTGTAATGATACTATGAATAGGATGTAATGCAATATGTATAGATAATGTAATAGTGTATGTAATGAATAGGATATGATGTTAAAGTAGTAGATAGTATATGTATAATGATGAATATCATGATGTACGACGTGCAATGTATAGATAGATGTGGTGTGTAAGTCCTATAGTGCGGTATGTTGGGTTGGTGTAGTAATCCCTCAATAGTCAAGTGTGAACCAAAACACAAGATTATGTCATCGAGTAATGAAAAAGCTCAATTATAAATGATTATATGTATGATATGGGATAAATGATGTGAGGATGAAGTATGCGTAGATGTGAATAGTGTGATGTAATACTATGTAAGGATGAAAAGATGAGATATGTGCCTATATTAGGAGTGTGATATATGAGTATGCAAGTATTTGATGTGTGTTGATGCTATGATGTGGAGGGAAATGTGTTAGATGTTATGTCCCCCAAGTGTGTAAGATAATGATTTATCCGGGTATGGAAGAAAAAGCATGCCATAGTGGCGGATGTGGCAACGAGTTAGGAGTAGTTGGTGTACCAAAGGAAGTTGTTGCAGGAAGAACAAATGGAAATTACTTGTTATGATAATGAGTATGTGAAATGGTGTATACCTCAAGAGGAGATGTAGAAGGAAAAAAAGAAACAAGCTCAAGGTGATATCCGAGGCCAAGCCTAGTGTATGTTTTTGGAATGGAAAGAGTTTATTTGACTCCTTTTGCATGTTTTCCTAATCCATTTCCATTGAAACCATATCGGCATAGGTACTGATACCTAGGGCCATACTCACGGGGGGTTCACTTAGTAAAAGTATGGTATATCACGTGCGTTCGAAGGGTATTAAAGAATACCTTTAATTCTAATTTTTACCTCTTGTTATTCAATTGATAATAACACCTTATGTCCATATTTTTTCCATGTACCTTACTTTCCCATTTTTCCACGATAATTTTATTTACCCCTTTTTATTTCTACCTAATATATTGAACAAAAAATATATCATATTTCTCACTTAATTTTTTTCAATATGTGTTTTCTCTCAAAATATATTTTGAAGCCATTCGAGACCTATTACAAATTACCTTATAAATGTAAATCTTTAATTGTTTATTAATAGTTCTTCAAATAATTAAAATGATGAAATAATATCACTTGTGTTGAAAAGCATACTCAATCCTAGTTTTCTACCATCTTATTATTTCTTGGTTAAGAATCTCTTAATTGATATTTCTTTATTCAAAAAGAGATTATAATTTAAATTTATGACCACACTCATTAAATTGTAATGTTAAGGTATTTAGTTCTAAAAACTAGGGTTAAATTTGTTTAGTTTTATATTAAAATTAAAACACGCTTTCCTTTGGCCCGCTTATCTAACCTACCCCAATACATGATTCGAGAATATGAATAAATTAAACCCTTTCACCCCATCATGTCTACCGATATATTGACTATACTTTTATTAATTTTAATTACCTCAATATGAACCCACGCGCTAGGATATTTCCTAGCTAATGAACCCCCGTGGCCATATTGTTCAAAGTTAGGAGGAGGGGTGGCGAATTATGGGATTGTGGTGAATGATCAATAGCATTGTAATAAACAAATGGAGATGGATCTATTGATGTTTCATAAACCAAACTTTGAAATAGAAATTTAATACATGCATGAATGGTTAAAGGGATGTGTGTTTATAGCATGGATCCAAGGCCATTCGAGGAGAATATTATAGTTAATATTGTTAGGCATGACATGGAATGGGACGGACATAGTGCATGGCCCTAGAGTAATGGGAAGCATGATTATACCTATAACTTGTTTAGGCAAATTATCGAAGCCACAAATGCAAATAAATGATGGGATTAAGGAGGATTCAGATAGGTGAATTTGTGTGAGAAATGTGAGATTATAGATGTTAATCCCAAATCCATTGTCAACTAAAGCGTGCTTCACTCTGTGTTATTGATATAGACTTCAATATAAAGGGGGAATCATTACTTAAGATAGACCGAGAAGTAATTTCAGCAAATGTAAATGTG
Organism: Taxus wallichiana var. yunnanensis; assembly: GCA_018340775.1. Lineage (NCBI taxonomy): Eukaryota > Viridiplantae > Streptophyta > Pinopsida > Cupressales > Taxaceae > Taxus > Taxus wallichiana. The sequence goes on from CM031236.1 coordinate 571,689,970, forward strand.
ATATGCTGCTCTTTTTGATAGATAAAGTAGTAGTAAAATTTTGGTATAGATATTCGAGAGAGGTGTGGGGATGAATATAAGTGTTAGCTAAAAAGATATAAGTTTGTTTTGGCAATCAAGATTTTCGGGAAAAAAGGCATGAAGAGAGACCTTCATGGTGAAAGGACCCTAAAATAATGAGGTGGAGAAGAAAAGAAGACCTAAGAGTGCTCGAATGTCGGGTTCACCAAAATTATTAGCTAAAAATGTAAATATTGCATAATAGTTAATCTAATCTAGAACGACATGTCAATATAGTAGGTAAATGGAGTAAATAAGTATGGAAATGACTCAAGAAAAAAATCTAATGAAAGTACAAAAACCTATTGTGAAAGAGAGAGAAGAGGAAAGAACTCGGTGAATAGAGATGCTCGTTGAATTGTGTCGCGAGGTTGACTAGAAAATCAAGAAGCAAGAACGAGTGTGTAGAAGCCCAAAAAGAGTGGATCTATGCTTTGATTCTCTAGAATGGAGCTCCTGGAGAGGGAATGGGGTGCACTAGGGAGCTCTAGTATGTAAAATAGGCAACATAGTATGTGCAACACGTCCTAAACTTATTTTTATAGGTTTGATGTAAATGGTTTCAAACCCTCGTTGTTTGTTGCATCAAGCTCGTTGTATTGCTCCAGGATGATGTCGCTGATATTCCAAGATGAATAGAAAGACCTACAAAACCCTAAACAAGCATCAATCCCTAAAAAAGAAAAATGCATGCGAAAGGTTAAGACCGACTTCACTGCCACAATTGGACTTACTAATCGAGCACTTTACTACATTCTAGACCCAAATGTAGTTTTGTGTGTGTGTGAAACATGGCCTAGGTTGCTTTTGTGCTAGTCACACTTTGTGAAGTAACAAGCTAACTATACGTAGAAAAATGTAATATAATGGTGGATGGAATAGAATAAATCCCTTCCTATGTTGTGTATGATGCATATGTCCCAAGCCTTGCCCCAAGTGATGGAGCTATGTGGATAAATGCAAATGATCTCCCAATATAAATAGATGGATGCAACTTTAGGTGGATGATAGTAGTGCCTCAGTGTTTGGTCCTTCATTAAGGTCTCATAGCTTTATATTTATAAGGTTCTCTTGGTCTAATTTCATAATTAACCCCAAAAATACCGACCGTGAAAAAAATTAAATGTTTAACGACTATCAAGTGCCCAAAAATGGTGGAAAGTGAGAAAAGGAGAGGAACACCCTTGATGGGACCAGGGTGCCCACGGATGCCCTGAAGACTACAGGTGCCCGAAAAGGCTAAAATGATGGGAAACAATGAAAGATGACTAGAAATGTGGGTGTAAAGGTCCGGAATCAAGAAATAAAGCTGAAACAATATTTCTAAAAGATGGGGTTAATTAGTATTTCCTTCTCTCAAAAACCTTTTAAATAGTAGTATGAGACCGTGGACTAAATATAATCCAAAGTGCATGATATTGTGTCTCAAACTGGATCATGGTTTTCATCATATAATCCTTTAATTGATGCAACTAGATTTTTGTGCTCAATAGTCAGTGAAATCCTCTTTACATTATTATAGAAAATCTACATAAACATGTTCAAAAGTATATAAAAAAGTGGACATTTATATAAAAATTAAAATTAAAATTATAGTTAAAAAATTTATTTTTGATAAATAGAACCACAAGGATATGTTTTTGACAAGAAACATTAGAAATCTGATTTTTTCAGCTTCTCCCGGGCGTGCGCCAAAATGGGAGATTTAGACCAAGTAGCATGTGAACTATTTTTCAAAAATACTTGAAGAAACGTGGGTTCAATCTGGATGTGGGGTTGTAAATACCTTGGAAGGATTATATGAAAATGAATAAGCATGAATAATCCACAACTATTCTCTGGAATTCACGAAGTTGATGGAGTCTCATCGATTTTAGGATGTGGATTGTGCATAAAAAAGCTATGGATTTTCCTTCCTCTTGCATTGAAACTTCAAAGTTTATCATACTTGTTTTGGGTGTTAAATGTGTAGAATAATATAGAATGAAACTTAAATGAATGACACAAATCTTATCCTTATTGAAAACAAAAAAATGACCTTAGACACCGCATTATTATGGAGCGTGAAAGAAAATTGTTTTACTATCCCAAACCTTCAGTATGATTCCTATTAGTTCAGGAAACCTTGGGGGCCATAAATATAACTGATAAAATAAATTCTATTCCTTGGAGATACAATTTTTGGTTTCCATTTTGTATTTTAGTCACTTGAGGTAATGCTTCAATTTTTAAGTAAATACAATTAGTATTGGCTTACGGTTGTCATGACAATTTGGCAAAACTGAAAGTTACTTCTTCCTACCTTAATACCTCTGTTAGGATAATTGTAACCAACCCTCAGTTTAACAAAAAATGATTACGAGAGGTTAGTTTTGCAAGTGTTTTTGGGGCCCTTTGGTAGTTATGTGACAAGATTTTTAAGACTTTCATGATAAACAAACCGGGAGTTGACTTGTTATCTTGATCCTTACTCATCATAAATGACTTATGTCGAGATGTGATGAATTCTATGTATATTGGTAAGTATGAATCATTAAACTTTGTGTTTGAACTTAAAACTAGCGTGTTTGGGGCCCTAAGTTATAAGAACTTTAACCATGCAAAATGATGAGGGTCATTAATCCTCTCTATTAATAATGTCAATCCAGGGCTGGTGTCTGATGGTTGTATGCATTAAGAGAAAAAAATATCTTTGGAAAACATATATGTTAAACAAAATCAAAACTTTTATAAAATAAATCACACTTGTATAAATTTAAAGGCACACTTGTAGAAATAATTATTTCTTGGGAAAAAGAATTACATATCTCAATGTGGAAGGTTGCATTTATAATTCATGCATCCAACCAACTCCTTATTTTAGGAAATACAATCTAATCCTATCTTTATTCCAATCCTAACAACGAAGATCTTTATCTCTACAAAATATGGAGAGAGATATATTATTGAGTCAAAGTCTTATCTCATTGTTTTAGGAAGATTTGCTCCCAAATCTTCTCCTTGCTTTTAGGTAATAAGAATCATAATAATTTTATTCTCCTACATTATTGGAAGGAGGTTTTTCCTCAAAATATGATTTTTACTAAATACATTTCTGGACTTTCCATTTTACTTTGTTGTTTTTTATTGTGGAATGGTTGACTCTTGTCGATACGTTTTTCCTCGGATCAAGTAGTTCACTAAAAGTTAGGTTTATCTTCATTGATAAAACCTGTAGCAGATCTGAATGAGGATTTTTTTAAACACATTTCTATAAACAAAAACCTCTCTCAGATTTTCCATTTGACTTTTCTGTTTCTGTTTATGGAACTTTTAGTGCTCGTCTGATACATTTTTTCCTCAAACTGCAACTCACTAAAAGTTAGATTTCTCTTCATTGGTAAAACTGTAGAAAATATGAATGAGTTTTTGTTAAACACATTTCTATGAAAAAAACTCTCTCATATTTTCCATTTGACTTTTTGTTTCTATTTATGGAACTTTTAGTGCTCGTCTGATACACTTTTTCCTCGAATGCAGCTCACTAAAAGTTAGATTTCTCTTCATTGGTAAAACCTGTAGAAAATATGAATGAGGTTTTTGTTAAACACATTTCTATGAACAAAAACCTCTCTCATATTTCCCATTGGATTCTCTGATTTTTCACAATTCCTCAAAAACTGTCATTCTGTTGATGTAGGTTCCGGAGCTAACGTTACTCTATTGATGCAAGTTCCGAAGCTAACTCCAATGGTTCGGAGCTAACGTTACTTTGTTGATGCAGGTTCTAGAGCTAAATCCAATGGTTCCGAAACTAACTTTATATATTTTGGAGCTAACTCCAATGGTTCCAGAGCTAACGTTGCAAGTTTTGGAGCTAACTTTGTAGGTTATGTACCTAACTTTGCAAGTTCCGAAGCTAATGTTACTTTGTTGATGCATGTTCCGGAGCTAAATCCAAAGGTTCCGGAGCTACCGTTACTTTGTTGATGCAGGTTTTGGAGCTAAATCCAATGGTTCCAGAGCTAACTAAAACAACTATAACTTTTGCATGCGATCTTGGATTGAGATGATTATTTTTTTGAAATTGCATAATTTTTTGAGAGGAATCTGAATATGAAATCATATTTGAGTTTAGATGTACTTTTCATGATCAGTTTCATTTTTCCAATACTAGCATTATCTTTCCTTTATGACCGCATACACAAGACTTTGCATCTTTTCCCAAATAATCAATAGGATTAGTCAATAAAATAGACAACAAAATATTTCTAAAGAATGAACGAGATATATATCCTATATTCTATCTTAAGAAAACTATAAGTCCCAAGATTACATTTAAATCCACTTTCAAAGATAACTTAGAAGGAAAAAGAATGTAATTTATGGCCAATTTATGGCCTCATAAGACAACTTTAAGAAACTTGCAACTTCATCTAGACCAACCTTCCGAGGGACCCATTTGGTTTCAAATTACTTGTAGAACATTTTTAAATATATTCTCATACTTTATAGAGTAAGAAGTATTCAATTTCTTGCATGAATGGTTTTTGAAAATTATAATGTTTTCTCTCTCTTCCCTTCTCTCTCTTTGGAAATAATTATGAAATTTTGATTGGTTTTGAATATGTATATGGATTTAAAAATAAATGAACATGGATAAGTGATGTATGTTGTTATGATATGGAAAATAGAAAAGAAAATGAATTTTAAACTTTTTCTCTCTTCCTTTCTCTCTAGAATTGAAAAAGAAAAGGTACAAAGGAATGTGAAAGTTTGACTCTGTGATGCAATGACCTCTCTCTCTCTCTCTCTCTTATTTTCCTTGTTTTATAATTACTTGAACTCATGAATATGTTATTTCATGCTTTACTATCGGGATTTCCTTACTAGTCGTAAGACCGACGCAACGTTGGTTGTAAGTACTCGAGACAAAATTTGGATTAAGAGTGTGATATGTTGAAATAAGTGAGATGACATTAAAATTTTGTACTTTGAGGTATATTACAAATGCTAGATATAACTGAATTAAAAATTAATGCATTAGTAAAATTAGTGTGTCAAAAATTGTTGTTCCTCTAAGATTCTTATGTTTTAAGCATTACCTAGAAAACTATTTGGTTTTTAGTTGCTTTGTTTTATAGCCTAACCTTTGAATGCTAGTAGGAGTGATACATGAGGAATTTAGGACAAACTAGGTTAGCTAGATAAAATAGGAAGATAATAGACAATGTTAATGGGTAAAACATGTAATGTGTACTTCATAGGTGTTAACTTATTTTGGTTTTAAATGTTTTTCTTATGGTTTAGATGATCGAAGCAATATTTTTCCGGATAGTTATTATGGTTCATACATAAACTAAAAATGTATGGTAGTAACTTGTTATTTTTAAACCATATAAATGAAGTTATTATTTAACCTCTGTTGTACCCACCCTCTCAATCTAGTCACATCCAAGTTAGAAAACACTGTCATTATAGGAAATAATTTGACCCTCACGTCTATATTTCTTGTAGTACTCCTAAGAAAAGTCTTTGAAAGACCATTTCTATAACTTAAAAGTCCTTTTTTGAAGCACGAACTATGTGGTGAGACCTTACCATATATGGGGTAAGTAGAACTAAAACATCCTTATTATCCCGATAGGTAACCAAATTATTATGAAGTTTGATCTAGGATTAACTTCATCATCGCATGAACTCTTCGTGGGATCCAGATGACAAAAATGGAGTTAGTGAACTAGATTTACTATGCATTAAAATCTTGTTAATGATTTATTTAGTTCCTCAAATATAAGTGTGTTACCTTGGCTAGTAACAACATAACACCTTGGTCTTTTACAAAGGTTTTATAGGATAAATATGTCTTCATACCTTAAACTCGATATACATTGGGTGTAGGTCCTTGAGTGCAATTGGAATCAAACCAAACCTTGGTTGATTACAAATTTAACTTAAGGTGGAAGCTGTAAATAACTCGTAGCAAACAAAATTACATTTAGAAGATGTTGACTAAAGAGAAGTGGAGAAATTGAAAACTTGGTCTCATAGCCCCATGTGTGTAATTTCCCTTGACACCATAGTGAGTTGTTAAAACCATGCAAAGGTAGTTGGTGTTATTCCTACGATTGATCTCATGGTATGATTTAAATGACACAAGTGGATTCTATGTGTCAAATTACCTACTAATCTACTCTTGTTTTTTAACCCCTTTTGTCCTTCTTAGATAAAAGTATTCCCTTAGTGTTTAATAGTGATTTACCTTATGTTTCTCAAAAAATTGTGATTTAAATATATTAGAACTCTCTTTTATTGTCTTGTAGTAGGGTGTAGTGTCCACTTTAGAATGATTTTGAAGTTAATAGATTGTGGGACCCTCTTAAGGTTATTATTTAAAGAAACTCTGATGCATTTTTACCCAACAATTGAAATAGTTCCTTAGAAGGTATTTGAAAGGCATGAAAGTTGTATTATATATCTTGCTTGTAATATGCATTTAACACTTGAGTGTATAAGAGGAATGAAATGAGTTGTTCGATGTTAGGTTACACTCCTTGTAGTATTGAATCCATTAGTGTAAATTATGTGTTATTTGATTTACAATTGTTCTAAAAACAATGCTAATAGTGGGACCAAAGTGAGACCAAAGTACGATGTAAGTGAAAAGAGTATAAGAGTAAATGAGATTTTCATTTAAGAATAACATCATACCTGAAGTCCTTACAACTTGAATAGGCATTCTCATGTTGTTAAAAATGAATATGAATTGCCCTTGGTGAGATTAAACTTTTGAGAAAACATAAAATATTAAGGATATATATAAATAAATAAGATTTCAAGATGTGAAAATGTTGAATTGACTCAAACCAACTAGTGAACTATATCAGCTATAACAGAATATAAAGTACCCTAGTGGAGGGAAGTTAATAGGAAGAGGTAACTTGACTCTAAATGTACTTTAAATATTAACATTTCTTCCCCTTAACTTCATGTTATTTTCCCTTGTGTAATGAGGGTAGAATTTAAATAAAAAAACATATTTGAGAACCCTTACATAAAAACGAGTATGAAAAGTTTTGTGTGCATTAAATATGTGGAAAATAATATTTCTTGTTAGGAGTTGAATCAGAACCAAAATTAAAAATATACATGTTGGTAATGGGAATTTATCTTCACATGATAAATGCTCTTGGAATTTTAAACATAACTAGGATATAACGATGGTAATGACACATTGTGGAATTGCCAATTCTTGGGGGTCTTTTTGTGGTTGGATCATTTTTAGTAATTGATCATTAGGGAAAGTGTGGTATTGACTTGCACCTAGTATTATCATGTTGTCTATGTGGGTCCATGATTATGTAAGTGTATTATGTGTTGTTGAATTTTTCTATTTGAGCCCATGTGGTGTTGTGTTATGAGCAATGATAGACAAAAAAATTATTCTACAAATTTTAATATTGTACTTTGTTGTTGAAATTGTGGGCACTACAATTTGTCAAACTTGGGACGATAAAAATGACATGGAAAGGTACTGCAATATCCCTATGAAAGGGATATGGGCATAAATCCTCAATTTGATTCTTTTTGTTATAACCTATATGGCCTTCTTGTAAATATATAAGGGTAGTCTTCATGAATGACCACTCTTGATTGAAAATTTTGTCCTATGTGGGTGGAATTGGCCTATACAAGTGGTTAAGTGTAGTTGTTTTGCCACCTTTTAATGTCGTATACAAGTCCTCATAAGTGTCTTTACACATCTCATTACGAGGAGTTTTGGTATATATTTTGTGGTATAAATCTTTAGGTTTATCGTATTTTGGAGCCTTTGGTTCGAGTGAGAGCTTGTACTATTGTTCTAAAGTTACCTCTTGAGTAGGTATTTCTCTACAAATTTCACGAGGAGAAGGTTATTCATAATGAGCATGCTCTTCATGGTCCTCACAATGAATTCTAAAACAGGATGCAATATCATCCATCATTTTGTAAAGGTATCTCCCCATCATTCACGTTGACCAGGGAAGTAGAGGCATGACACGGGTTTATGGTGTCGTTAATATTACAACTGGAGGAAGTTTTTATTCCTCTTCCCCATGAACCATACCAGCAATAAGATAAGGATCAATTATAGATGGTAACTTGGCTCCTAACTCTACGACACACATAAGAACTTCATGTCTATTTTGGTACGAATAATTATCAATTTGGGTAGGATTAAACTCAAAGTCCACTCAAGGAGAGTTCTCTTCACCACCATTATGATCAATCATGATATTGTCTTCAAAAAGTGGGTTTACCATGTCATTTTCAAAGGGACCTACTCCTAATTTTTTTGCCCCATTCTTGTAGTAGGAGGCATAACGCAAAATATTTCACGAAGGTTGACTAAAATGGACCCTAGGTAAATTTATGCAGCATAATGATGTCAAGTTATCACAAATAATGTCGAATAACAATTTTTCACAAATCCAAAGGATCAATATGAACCAATGAAACCAAAAGAATAAATAATGACACCTTGAAACAGTAATATCTAACAAGAAGTATCTAGGACAAGATATTTAAGTATAAGACTAAAATCCAATAAAAAAATAATATACTCATATTTTCCAAGATAGGTATAGTGAAAATAGTGACAACACAATATCGCCACTTAGGTCAAGTTTAAAATAAATAAGACCTAAATACTAAGAAAGTGTTGATGCGATCTCCCTACAAGATATACTAAAAAATAGTTTTAAACACAAACAAAGTCCAAGTATTTGAAAATGGAAATTACAAATGTGAGTAGCGTAACAACACTATTTAGACACTTTAATCAAGATTTGCAATGAAAGCAAGATTTTAGTATAAAAATGATGTTATCACGATGTGAATAACGTAACACTAACACTCTAAATTACTCAAGGCAATGTTAGGATCACAACTAAACCTAATTATATCAAGAAATTGTTATGTATGCTAGTAGGATAACAATACAAATTAGAGACTTAGATTGAGTTTCACAAATGGAAACGAAACATAGGTATCAAAATTGTATGGCCATAATTTGGGAAGCATAACAACTCAAAGGAATTCAATGATAAGATAACTTAACTACAATGATAATGAGTCTCAATATGGGTGTGATAAAAGGGTCCTACTAGAACATGAAAATGTACGATTCACACTTTTAACACTTACATTCCCTGTCATGACATGATCATGCAAGTAGACTAAAAAGTGGTGGACATAATTATTTGTAGCAGTATCTACACATTTTTTTTCCTTTTGTCCTAAATGGGAAACAATAAAATAAAGGATTAGACCAAGTGGTGATGAAAAATACTAAGTGTAACTTCAACAGAGTTTCACCTTATCTTAGGACAAGTGAAAAATTAGGACAAAGTAACATGTCGTAAGTTTCGTGATGAAATAACACGTGGTTTCAACTTTTATGGACTCTCCCCTTGTTCAAATAACAAGGTTTTGAATCCAAAACAGTTTTCATGTTGTGAGAGATCTATAAAACACGATGGATAAAGTAAAATTGGCTCCAAGCCACAAGCTTCCTATTGGTTTACTCTCTAGGTGTCATAAAATATCTCTATGAGCACGGTTTTCCAAGGAAGTCGTACTAACTAAACCTTGGAGTATCTCATCTTTGTTTTACCCCTTCAATACAATGAGTAATAAATTACGTTCATTTGCATCTCCTAGGGTTGCGTGAAGATAAATTTTACTTTAATCTCTCTAGGCGTACTAATAAATTGGGTAGAGGAGCACTTTCCAATTTTTTCCACAAGGTTCCTGTATGATAGAAAATCAACGCGTGACCTTCTTCGCACCCGACCTCTCGAGGTCGTGCCGAGACTGACCAGTGTAGAATGGAAGTGAATGTGAATGTGGTGGTAGTGAACAAGCTAATTGGGAAATCTTATGTCTTCAACATGCAATATCGAGATCTGCATGTCTCAGGAAAAGAATATTCTCCTAACTTGAAGTTGTGTGATGGATCAATCATACATGATAGCTTCTTGGAGACTCCAATCAATGTTGAGCTCTCCCGAGATTCTATTTGTTGGTTTTGAACACGCAAAAAGTGACCTGTAGGCACCTCGTATGGATTTCCAGACAAGTTCATGGAAATTAAAGCGATAGGTGTGATGGAGCTGCAGGAACTATGGGAAATTTTATGGCCTAGTCTAGAAAGTCTTAGCCTGATCAGCTGCTATGTTCAACACGAGAAATTGTGCAATAATATCTGGTGGAAGTTGTGAGGATATAAATACCAGTGTACGCAAACCAGTGTCAATATCCAATTGATTAGAAGGTTCGTTGGGTTGTGGGACATGAGGATCAAAACCAAATACTCATGGAGGATATGACCCTTGTATGGTCATGCGCATAATCAAACCTTGTTGCCAAGAGAAGTCTAATAATACTAGGCTTTATTTGTAGAGATGTTTATTGTTTTTAGTTGTTCTATTTTCTCAGCAAAATTTGTAGGTGTGCGTAAAAATGTTAAACGTAAACTTATATCAATGTCAGTTATCAATTCCGGCCCATTGGGTTATGGGACCAAGGGATCGCAACTGTAAGTCTTTTCCTGTTGTGGACCGTTGATGGTTATGTAGTTTGAATTGGGATAATTGTTGTAATGTAAGCTAACTATCAAAGGAAATCTAATCTATGTTTTTGGTGTTTTCACAATATATTGGAACAAAGCAACAAAAGCAAGCTAACCTAGTGAAAGTAAATGTTTTTGTTCTTTTCTATTTTTAAGAAATGCGTCTAATCTAATAAACAAGTTAAATACAAATGATTAGCTGGATGTAGCTAATTACTTATGTGGATATGTGAATTTAAATCTAAAACAACTAATCTAATTTAATCAAAATACTTCAAACCCTACCTAAAAGGTGAATAACAAATCACAACCCCGAAGAGATATTGTTCTCCACAAATTCCTTGGTAATGTTAAAGAGCAAGCTTTCTAATGATCGATCTACTTGTAATTACCTAATTAATTGAAATAGATAATTTTTCAACTCTATTTGATATGTAGTTGAAACCAATGATTTGAAATTGATAATTTGATGAATGAAGAGAGCAAACACACAATTCCAACTGGATAGGCAAGAGCTTTGGAAAATCTGGTTGTATCTCGTATCCTTCCCCTTAGTTTGTTCCTTTCTTTCTTTGTGTTTTCATATGATTCCAAAAATTGGGAATGAAAGAACATCAAGTAGAAGAATACACACTAGCAATGGTAGCTTGAAGGCGATCTGTTCAATGCAAGTAAGTAGAAGAGATATGAGCTTGGCTATGCAATTCCTAGAAGGATTGTAACAGCAATACAATGCAAGATACACAAAAATTCTCGTGCCATTTTCTTGAGCACAAGTATGGAATATATAAGAATCTAGGGGCTGGGATGTGCCTTCATGCACAAAACAAGAACAAGAAGTTCCAACTAGTTAAATCTATTTAAAAATAGAAGAGGGAAGGAGAACCAAGTAATCAAAACTATTTTTAGAAAATTTGGCTCACGGATGCATCCTAAAAGTGAATTTAGTGAAGTGTTGCATGTTAAAAACACACATGACGGAATCTGGAAAAAGCGGACATAGGAATGGCACCGCCTAGGTGGCAATTTGAACCACTTCTTAGGTAGGGTGACAGTCTTGGCACTAAAGGCCAAAACATGCACAAAAAGAAGCGAGGAGCTGGAAAAAAGCATGAAAAGGCTAAGTAAGTATGTTTAGGCTACAAATATACACTGTGAATGGGTTTTGGAGCTCGAACACCTTCTTGAAAGGACTTGAATCATCATTGGGGATTTTGGTAACCATTTTCCGACAATTTATCACATGTAATTTTGGGTGCATACATATTGCCCCTCGGAGAAGCATCTTAGCCATGAAAAGGCGTAAAACGTAGAATCTGAGTATGGCGTTCCCGAAATGGGGAGTCAAAGCTATACCCGAAATGCCCGTGTGTCAAAACATCGTCGTCTAAACTCTCACTATCAACAAGAGAAAAGGAAGACTCAAGTGTAGATAGATAAAATATTAAAAAATAAACACTAAATTAAAAAAAAGTTATGATAAAGCTCCTACGCCTCCAGTAAACACATACACTCAAAACGAGGTCAAAACAACATATATATATCTATAAACAACTCATTTTTAATTCATTTGCGCATATTCAATTTATGGTGATTTTGGAGCTCGGCCCACGGTGACCATTTTCGTCGAGAGTACAACCAAAATGATCAGATTACGAGATCGTGATCATGCCTCCATGAGCGGGAGATCAATCAACACCCTAAGGTTGGTTTTTTCACTTTTGCCTTTTCATACCTAAAATGTAAAATGTTTGAAAAACATTCTTAGGGGGACTATTTTTTAAAAAAATTGTCTTAAATGAGTCTCTAGGGGGCTCCATAGATAAAGATTTTATTTTGTCTAAAATGGTCATTTTTTGTGTTTTTGAGCATTTTTAGGGTTAAGAGCATATTTTAAAAATATGCTCGGGGATCGCCACCCAAAGCAGGCAGCGGTCATGGGACCGCCGTCCCTGTCAAGGTGGCGATCTTGGAATCATAGCCCTACACTGGAGGCGTTTCAATGTAATGACCAAAATGTGCATTAACTTGATTTTTTTGGATTTTTGATGTTTTTTCATGTTTTTGGTTAGATTATATTTTTTATATGTTACTAACTTGCTCTTTTCCAATGTTTTGGTGAATGTAGAAGGAGGAGTACATACGCTAGATTCAGGAGAGGGAGTTTGATTGGCTCCCTGGGATTTTAGATTAGTTGACCTAGGGTGAGATGGACATTTTGTAAAGGGAGGATATCTGGCAGATTTCTCGGGTGCCCCATGTTACCCCTACCAGTCACATATTGTGTGACTTATTTTCCTACTGGGAAGCAAACCGGAATACTTTTTGGTTGCCAGGTGTCAGGGGTGAGTGGAACATCACCCTAGAGGATGTATACTACATTCTTGGACTCTCGAGACCCGACTCTAGAGACAATAGGATCCAAGGCTGCAATGACTCAGTGGGCCACCTACATGGGAGATGTTGGTGTCTCATTTGGTTTGAAGAAGGGAATCAAGGTCTAGTTTATCGATACTACTCTTATTCGTATCATCCGGAGAGCCATCATGGGCATCTTGTCCTCCCGATTGATCGGGGACAAGGGAGGTGACACCCTTCTATATTACTTGGCTCCTATTATTACATAGATCAAGGGAATGCCTGCACATACGCCTAGGTAGCAGACATTCTCTGGGACTACCTATCATGACTTATATAGGGTAGTCGACTATTGGGGGGTAGTCACTGAGCCACCCCACTCTTCTTATGAGCTTGGTCTATGAGCTCATCATCCCTTACTAAGGGGAATACTAGTATTAGATCCAGGGGTTGTCCTGGGTAGTGAGGTGGATAACTATGTAAGTTCTTAGGATGCCACACTAGCTAGTGGCTTCCTTGACCATGGTAGACATAGTTGTAACACCCTACTAGGATATGGCGAGCTATGGGGATAGGAGGTGACCATAGTGGTAGCTTGCTCTACCACAGGTCGATTAGTTGAGACAGGACGGGGAGAGTTGAGACTCATCCATTTGATCAAGTTCCTTTGTCTTTGTTTGGCCTCCCATATGTTGACATGTTTCCCCGGTGGTACAGTCTACAAGACCATCTAGGAGGCCCGGAAGGACCCTAGAGGAGATCTCGGCTAGACAGTAGTTACCCAGGTGTGCCCATTGTAGTTAGGCATGTGGTTTGTGCTCAATGGGCAGCCTGGTGTCCCTCGAGTGCCTTTGCTTCAGATTGTGGCCTCTCTCCCCGCTCATGGGGCGGAGAGGAGGATGAGCCCATTTATGTAGAATCCAATTCGAGGAGCACACAGAGATAATGCGATGAGGAGTCATTCAGAGAGGAGACGAAGGATGAGTGATAAGAACTTTTATATAATAAATCAATAAATTACAAAAGATAACACATCACAAGATATGTGGGTGGGCCAAGATTCCCAAATAATCAATATATATAGAATAATACCCTTAATGTAGGGCAACACCATACAATGATCCTTAAGGAAGGAGTAACTCCACAATATCCCAAGATGGGAATCCACTTCAAGGGGGACACCTCCAATTTACCTCTACCAAGTATAATACTCAACTCATACCCCCCTCATAATGATACTCACATCCTTTAAATAGGATGGGTAACACCTAATCCCAATGTAGGATAACTCATTACCCAATATAACTAATTCCTATGTGAACCCATATAACTAAGGGGATGTGTGCCACATGTCAACATCTCCATCAACCCATATACATTATAATATCATATCCCAAGGTACATAGCATTGCCTCCCTCTTTGACATGTTTCATCCTCAAAACATAAGAAGAAACCATATAATGAGTGTGATTTAAATTATTGCACAATAGTCGCTATGCTCGATCATCCAACCATCCATATGAGATCCTAATGGGTGATGTTTCCATAAACCTGATTCCATATTCCTTGCACTCATATGATTCCATCCTTTTATATATGCATTCCTCCTCGGCATCCATGCATATCCATAATAATTATTCCTATGATTCCATTTCATATAAAGGTTGCTCCATTGATTCGTGAATAGCCGTGATAATTGCTCCTTCAATTCCCTATATAACTATATATATTTTTTCCCTTATGTGTCATAAAGCATGACCCCATGATATTTTTCTCTCATGATGATGTGGGTGTTTATATGGTGCAACCTTAGTATCCTTAACCTTATCAACCTTTTCTTCAACTTTATTTTTCTCTTCCACCTTGTTTGTTATTTTTGTTTTCCTTGAGTAGATGAATTATTTTTCTTTTTCATCATGTTATTCATCCTCTCCTTCCGATTTATCCTTATTCCCTTCTTCACCATCTTCAAATTCATCTTCATGATCCAATTTTACATTACTTTTTTCCTGCTAAGTGTGATATCTTGCAATGTAATTTTCTTTCTCTTGTACCATAATTTCATGATTTTCTTATGCACATTATTATTAATTGTTATCAATGTCTCTAACCAAGGATATCCAAGAACAATATCCATACCATCCATATCTAAAGCATAAAAATATGAATGTAAAACATATTTATCCATAGAAAGCTTTAAATATTCAAAAACTTGAATCTTCTTACCATCCACTTGAGATTCCTTGATATGCTTTGCTTGAACATGTAGATGTTGAGCTACATCCATATTGATGAAGTTATATTTTTTTCTATGGCTTATGAAAAAAATTACCTTTTCCCTTTGAATGTACCCTTCAAACCGAAATATTGAAGCTTACTTCTTGGAGATGCATTATTTGAACTTGATCTCGATTTGTTGTCTTCTTCTTCTTCTTCTTCTTCTTCTTCTTCTTACATTTCCTCTTCATCACTATTATCATTAAATTCTTCTACTTCCTCTTACTTTTCTTCGTTTGTTTCCCATCTGTCCATGAAAACTTGTTCCAGCCCACTAAAGACCAATTAGACTTTTCCTTTTCTAACTCGTAAAACCAAATGTGTAGGGCCACTAATCCAAAACTTGAATAACCAAATATCCGATGGTTTAGAAAATTTATCCCTTATTTTTTTCCACCATTCTCTAGCATCAATCCTGTCATCTCCAAAAAAAGTTACCATCCCCATGATCCACAAAACTAGGGTTTTAGGAATAGACCCTTATGATCAAAAAGTATTCTAACCCATTCAAGCAAAGTTCGGAAAAAAATAAGAAATCATAGAACACAAACCCCAATTTAATTTTTGAGAGGTTTCCAAAATGTAAAAATTCAGAAAAAAAAATCCTACAATTGCGACTTGTGGTGCAAATTTAGGAGAAACACTAAAAATGCATCAAATTCCACAAAACACCTCGAAAAATTTCAAAATTTGATGTAGCTTTCTAAAAATATTTTAGAACTATGGTAAAAAATTTAAGAAAAATTCACATCCAATTTCAAAATATATATGAATCTCTAAAATTAGGGTTTGGACCCAATTTTTGCCGAAATCGACGCTCTGATACCACTTGATAAGAACTTTGCATATAATAAATCAATAAATTGCAGAAGATAACACAACACAAGATATATGGGTGGGATAATATTCCCAAATAATCAATATATGTAGAATAATACCCTTAAGGTAGGGCAACACCATACAATGCTCCTTAAGGAAGGAGTAACTCCACAATATCCCAAGATGGGAATCCACTTCGAGGGGGACACCTCCAATATACCTCTACCAAGTATAATAATCAACTTATACCCCTCTCATAATGATACTCACATCCTTTAAATAGGATAGGTAACACCTAGTCCCAATGTAGGTGACTCATTACCCAATATAACTAATTCCTATGTGAACCCATATAACTAAGGGGATGTGTGCCACATGTTGGCATCTCCATCAACCCATATTCATTATAATATCATATCCCAAGGTACATAGAAATGAGGAGTTCGGTGTTGGGACCGGTGACATAGCCCATATGGGAGGAGGAGGAGAGTGACCATGAGTGGCATAACACTGGATATGCCGAGAGCAAGCGCTTAACGAGGAGGTGAGCACGAGAGAGACCTTGGTCTCTCGCACGAGACACTTCCTCAAGGTGGGGAGGGAGATGACAAGTGTGTGATAGGAAAAATTTATCTTCTAGCTTTGGGGATGCCCCATAGCCACCAACAAGATCAGCAAAGAAACAGCCACTCGACCCTATCTCTGGATTCCTAGAGATCCGAGTATTTTTAATACTCTTCTCTTAACCTTGTTAGTTGGAAATGTTAGTTTGGTACTTTCTTTTATTTACATTTTGTGGTTTTCTAACTCATTGTTTCTTCCTATGTTATTTCTTACAAAGCAAATACATAGGAGTGGCGAGAGCTCATTCGACAGTGTGCGTGGACATCCTCGCCGATCCCCTGGGGAAGACCCGAGCCTAGTCAACATCGACTTAGGCCAGCCATTTAGAAGTGGCAGACACACTGACGTGTTTTCTCCTATTTGGAGGATAGCGAAGGTGGTGACCTCCTTTATATCCAAGTGTCCGGATATGAGACCGTCAACTATTTGATGATGCGGAGCCATTCCCACAGTGAGACCATAGTTGATGGCTGCCACCATGAGCATTCACACCATTCGGCCATTCCCAACGTTGTCGCAGCCACGGTGAGGAGCCCGGACGTGGTCGCACCATCCGAGGGATCCCACAGAGGATTGACATGATATTGGGTTGTTTATTGCTTTGTTTCCATTTTGTCGAGCACTATATGACTTTTTGTATTTCTCGTGCTCATGCAAGTATTTTGACCACACCTATTGTGTGATGGCATTCAGTACACAAACTTGACTCACTAGGATATATAAAAACCCTTATTTTTGATTCGGTAATCCATTGATCTCGAGTTGACTTTGTTTTGGCTTATCTCTCATGTGTACTCTAGATGTTTTGAATTTCCATTTTTCTATGCTTTTCAAAATGCATGCAGTGGGTATGAATGATGACAGTAATGATTTCTTTTTGTATTTTATAATGTTGATATATGATAATACAAACATAATGTGATGTTGAACTTTAGTTTCTTTAAGCACTCTTTGGTACTTCATGTTGTCTTATAAGATCATAGTGATATAATGATATGATAAGTAAATGTACTTTCCTCATTCCTAACTCCATGTAGCTAGTAAGATGCAAGGGATCAACACCAAGAGCTAGAAAGGGTGCAAGTTATGGATATTTATTGAATGGTAATGATGACGGAAAGATAATGATTTGACAGAACCAAATTGAGACACTACAACCCCACCCTACTCAAGTTACTTCATAGTTTAGAATGTGATTTGATTTCCAGTTTATCTAGAATTAGATCCGTAGATGGCCACTTGGTTGACAAAATCTGGTTTTGAAGTTTTGAACTCTTTTGGAATTTTGGACATCTAATTCACTTTGTTTTTTACTTATGATTTCACATTATTTGAATGGATTATTTATAACTTTCAATTTTATCAATGATACCCCCGCACCTTACCCCATGCTACTAAGTAGGAAGTATGGGCTCATCACCATAGACAAGGCTTAGGAGAGTAAGGGAATTTCTCTCTTTCCACCCTACATCACCAAAGAAGAGATGTAGGCTCAACACCGAAGGTTGGTAGGGAAAATAAATGTGTAAAATAAAAAAATTTCTTTGGATTTAAATTTGAATTACTTATTTAAGCAAAGTTTTTAGAATGTTTTTATTTCCAAAGAGATACATACGGGATAGATGCGACACACCATGAAGCTTCTAGAAAATACTATGGGAAAAGACACCTAACCTAGAAAGAGACTAAAAGTAGAACCAAGTGTGCAGGCCTTGGTATGGTTACTTGGTCCAAACCTTGTCTTATCCTATTTGGAATAATGACATGATTCAAAAACATTTGATGAGACCGTGAAAATTTGAAGAGATGTGATTTGAATGTTTTGTTGTTGCTTTCAAATTTTTTTAGGAATTGCTATAAGAATAAGTCCCTTGATCACAAATTTTACAGAATGAACTGGCAGATGAAAATGTAGTGTAGATGCAGTAATGTACATATGAAAATGTTGATGAATCATGTGTAGTACCTCTTTAGGCGAAGAGAGTTGATTCACTAAACTCCTCACCCTCTAGTGTACACAGTAAAATGCCTTGTTTTTGTAGTCTTCTATTACTCAATATGGACCCAACCACCTGGGTCTGAATTTCCTTCCTTCATCGGTATTTTTGTCTATCCTAGCTATCAAGTCTTAAGACCAAATATCCCTCATATATTTCATGCTCGTAGACCTTCTTGTTGTATTGTCGAGCCATCCGGTTAGCATAAATGTTATGTCGTTGTTCAGCGTTGAGTCTAGCCTCATCAATAATTTCTAACTGAGAGAGTCATTCTTCTCGATAGCCTTCTTCTCCCAGATTCCTTGTAGTGAAATACAGAGACTAGGTATTTCAACTTGAGCGGTAAAACCGCTTCCGCACCAAACACCAAAGAAAAGGGGGTTGCCCCTGTTGGTGTTCTAATTAATGTCTGATAGGCCCACAAGGCCGAATAAGCTTTAAGTACCACTCTCATTTGTTATCCCTAATGGTCTTAAGGAGGATGGACTTTAATGTCTTATTCATAGCCTCGCCTATCTATTGGCTTGAGGATAATAGAGAGAAGCCATGTGGTGATTTATTTCGAACTTTACACACAATTCACATACTTCATCGTTTTGAAAGATGTGTCATTATCTGAGATAATAACCTGTGGAACTCCGTACCTACAAATGATCTAGTTTAAGAAGAACTTAGCGATTACAGACCAAGGTACTGTGGTAAGAGGCATGGCTTCCACCAACTTAGTGAAGTACTATGTGGCCGTGATTATGAAGTTATGGCCATTTTTTGATGAGGGAGAGAACTTCCCTATCAGATCTAGGCCCCATGTGGAGAAGGGCCATGGGGTTGCAATTGGTCAGCAAGGCTTGTGTCGGCATATGTAGATCTCGTGGGAGAAGTCTTGACATTTATGGCATTTGCACATGAACTCGACTGTGTCATGCTCTAGAGTGGGCCAAAAATAGCCCATATGATGTATCTTCGAGTAGTGGCATGGCCACTAAAGTGACCTCCACATACTCCGCTATGTGATTCATAAATAATGTTTTCATATTCTTCTATGTCAACGCATCTTAACAACATCCCATCAAAAGCTCTACAATAGAGCACTTGTTCCAAAATAACGTACTTAGTGGAAATGACACATAACCACCTTCTTTGTTGTGATGTTTCCCCTTCTGGGTATGTATGGTCCACTATAAAATTAATGATGTTAATATACCATGGACACGCAGAAATGGGGGGCCTAGTTTTGACGAAGTATACACACTCATCGGGGATGTTTAGATCCACCATATCACCTCCATCCAATGGGTTATCGACCAACTAGTCCGCAATGATTTGTCATTTACATGATTTCGATTAACGAATGTTAACGCAAATTCACCCATCGAAAGTTATGAAGCGCCAAATTTCTTAGATAAGGATCCTTGTGTGAATAACATCTGTAAGTGATCTAATTTAACAATAACCCTTGTTTCTTGATTTAGCATATAATGTCTTAAACACTTTGTCGCAAAGACTACAAGTAAGACATTCCTTCCCTACTTGTGCGCAACGTGCCTCATAATTAAGCAATGTTAAACTAATGAAATAGACCGCACGTTCTTGTTTATCATGATTTTCTTGAGCCAACATGCAAGCTAGAAAAATGTCCATAGCTCATGAATATAGTATTAAGGGGTGATCTCGACCTAGGTGGCATGAGCATGGGAGGGGACAATAAGAATCGTTTAACCGACTCGAATGCCTCGTTACATTCTTCCGTACACTCAATGCAACAATCCTTTTTCAACAAATTATTGATTGGGTGAACAACAAAGGTCAAATAAAGGATAAAACTTTGAATTGCACCACGTTTCCCAAGAAAGGATCGATGCTAGACTCGTTTGAAGGTGGAATCATTTCTAGTACAACCTAGATTTTTGGTGGGTCAACATTAATCCTCGTGAAGATATGATGTATCCAAAAAGCTTGCTTTGCCTATTACACCGAATACACATTTTTCTGGATTCAACATGATGCCATATTCGATTAAGTGTGAAAGGATGATACGAAACACCTCTAGGTGATCGCAGCATTTTCTAGCCTTTTCTAGAATATCATCCACATAGGTTTCGTAATGTTATTAATAATATCATAGAATATATATGTCATTTCTCGTTGGTATATGGCACAAATGTTCATAAGTCCGAATGCCATGACAAAGCATAACAATAGGTTCCCTAAGTAGTTATAAATGTAGTTTTTTCCCGATCCTCTTCTTGAGAGATTCTAATTTGATTATACCCAGAAAACCCATCCATGAGAAACCATAATTCAAACCCAACTATTATGTGAAAAATAACATTGATGGATGGTAATGAGTAATCATCTTTGGGACAAGCCTTATCGATATCCCGAAATTCTATGCAAATGTGAATCTTTCCATTCTTGTTGAGAACGGGACTATGTTAGACACCCATTATGAGTAGTCAACCAGATTGATGAATCCGACCGCAGGAGCTTCATCAATTCTTCCTTCACCATGAGGGCCACCTTTGGCTTCATGAGCCTTGACTTCTATTTAATTGGTTCAAGATCCGGCCTTGGTGATGAGGTTGTGAACCGCAATGTGTGGTGTAATTCCCATCATCTTTTTGTAGCTAAACACGATGGCTTTTGATGCTCTTGAGGACTTGGGTATGTATCTCTACATCCTCTAGAGTTAAGGAGGATTCCATCTTCAAAAAAATTTGGTTCCTCCTCTGTCCCAATATTTATATCGATCATTCCCTCAATTAAGGAGGCATTGGCTTCCTCGAACTCAAAGCGGGGCTAGAGGTAACTCTAAATCCCCTTGTTCCCCTACCTCATAAATATCAAGATCCTTTCCCAAGGAATACTCCACCATGGGGTTTCAAACAGAAGAAGAATGTGGAATTAGAGAGAGATCAACCTCGTGATGCGTAAGATGTAATTTCAAAAAGTGTATAGGTATCCTAAAGTTTCTTCATTACTATCAATGTGATCGAGACAAAAGGCTCGTTCTCGGCTTCTATGTATTTCAACATTGGGATAATTAGTGTTTTACGAACCAAGGGTTTAGCACAAACCGAGACTGTGAATTTTTTGTCTTCCAACTCACCACTTGGAGTAAAGTGGCAGGAAAAATTTTCTATAGAGTTTGTAAGAAGGTTTTGTTCGTGTGGGATTGCTTCAATTGATATGAAGTCAAACCCTTCATTAGGTTCAACATTGCTATCTTTTAAAGTTGTAGATGTTTGGCTCTAGTATCGTATACCTCAGATACTTTATTTGTGACTAGTTTTGAATCACCTAGTACCCTAATCTTAAGAGCACCCATTCTTTTGCCACAATGAGACCAAGGAGAAGAGCCTCATATTCACCACCTTTATTTGTGAATTTGAAATTTAATTTGAAGGAAAAGGTAGAATCCTTCCTCAAGAGAGGTAAGAATCACATCTACCTCAAAGCACCAAAATGACACTTGGTTCCATCAAAATGGAGAGTCCAACAGTTACTGGAAAGATGGATATTGGATCATCCTTTGAATCTTCCTCATTTACCCGATTACTTCAACCATACTGAGACTTCATCTGCCTGGAAGAGAATCGAGTCCCGTGGTACGTCCCATACCCATAGAATCAAATGAAATGAGAATGGTAAATCCTTTTCCAATAGCTTGATAATCTTTGTTGTAGTTCCTAACGATACTATCGCTATGATGAAAATTTCATCTTTGACCACCGGAATGCCTTTAATCGGTCATGTGACCTCTAACTCGTGTTAGGGACCAAATTTTCTTGTGGTGCTAAACTTGTGGGTTTGTTTAACCGATTCGTAGGAGCTCAAATTCAAAATGGACCCATGGCCTTTTCTCGTAAGTTAGCCAAATGTATGTCAAAGGGTTTTGGATTATTCTGTGCCATAAAGACCTTCCCTAAATGTAGGAACCTAACATCCTGAAACAACATGGAGTGAATTACCTTCATGCGATGAATCCAAGGACAACCAAGGATCATATTATATTTGGTTTCCTGATCTATAATATAAAACTCAGTTAGCACCATCTTTGGCCCAAGGGTGACTGGAAATACTATAGTGTCGATCGATGTTGCTTTGAGGTTGTCATAGCCTCTTAGATTGCTTCTTGTTGAGGAGCAATTTATCTCTCCGTAACCTAACTTTTACAGAAAGAGAAGGGGACTATGTTAACCACCGCCCCATCATCGATCATCAAATGCTTTACATAATCATTGTAAATCCAAACTTGTAAAACAGAGCTGCATTACCTCTACGATATATTTCAGCATCATCTGTGGGCATCTTGTTGATGTCAAATACAAATCCAACATCTCTTTTAGGTTGCCCTAGAAGATAGACATCAAATTCCACATGGTTTATTTGTGCTTCCAGAGGAGGGTTGATGTTAATCAAATGACCAAGACCTAGTGCTTCCAGTAGAGTGGCTCTGTGAGTAGGGGAATTCTTTAAAAGATCCAAGAAGTAAATGTGAGAGAAGTTCTTAAGTCACTAATCAAGTCATAAGATCCTATTGGCTTGCTTAGTGTATCACAAATGTCATCTCGACATAGTCGGGTAGATCAGATTGGCTTCAAGAATAGTCTTTGGTCCTAGTGGCAGACATTAATCTAAGGTTCAATATCTAATTCCACAAATACCACAATTTTTTTTTTTTTGGCATCCATCCAAAGGAGGTGCCACTTATGGGTTTGATTAAGTTGAGGCTTCATGATCATTGGTTCCTATTACAATACCCTTGTTTGAACCATTGGGATATATCCTATCATTTATGGGGATACATGTCCCATGTAAGTGTTTCGAGACAGTGCAATTGGGTTCACCAAAAACATATCAACAAATAACTTTCTTTGATCTTCTCGTAAAATGTTGAAAAACTTGTTGTGATTGTGGCATGTTATTGCATCATGCCCGTGAACCCTATGAAGCCATAATATAGATTAGGATCATAATCTTGAGGCCTTTGGTTTGTACCTTATTGTGGTCCAAAATTACGATTATTTTTCGATTTTTGATTGTTATAGTTAAAATTTTGGAACCCTTTCCCTTGGTTTTGGAATTGGTTTGGATACCCACCTGGGTATTGATTGGGGCCGGGGTATACATTTGTCTTTGTTTCGAGGTTGGTGTTGTTGTTGTTGAGGAAGATTAAAATCCATAGTATTTACCGATGGCGATAAGTTATTATTTCTCTAGATATTTCCATTTTGTTGTTGTTGTTTGCAAAGTGCTTTCAGATCGGGTGCATTAACAAAGTTAGGTTTCTTAGGTTGGTCGGGTCCACAACGTCACCGTCGTAACTCCATGATTTTTATTAATTATTTTTGGTCCTTGATTGTTTTTCATGTTTTTGGAGTAATTGGGGTTATTTTGATTAGGAATGACTAACTTTTCATTTTCTCCGTAAGTCTTATGACCACTGTCAATGGCTACTTGGTAAATTCAGAGAGCACCCCCTAGTACTTCTTCGTAGCTCCTTAGCAAGAAATTTTAAACATCTTCATTTGTTTCCCTATTGAGGGAGGGGAGGAATAAATCACAAAGTTCTATGTCTGGTCCATGTTTGGAGCAACAGCAAAGGCGTAAAGGACCTGTTGCCACCTTTGAATGAAGTGCGTTGCAAATTCGTTGTGCTCTTGTTTGATGTGAAGGAATTCTCTGATTCCTTTCCTTAAAAGTTTGTTCATATCAAAATCCTTGATAAATTCTAACACAAGTTGTTTGAAGGAGTGTAATGAGGCCTTTGTATCCTATTGTACTATTCGAGAGCGATGTCTTCTAGCGCCTTAGGAAAATCTTCGCAACAACCACATCCCACCTGGAGCATCTCTCGAATGGTCGTTGTGTAATCTTTGATATGAGCATTAGGATCGCCTCCCTTTGAAATTTGGAAGATTGGGCAAGGGTCTTAGGAACATGACTGTCTAGATAGAAAATTCTAGAGGCTCCTTTAGATATTAGAATAAGTTCCCATTGCATATGTTTCAACCATCAAGATCCCTTGTTGGGAGGCGGTGGTTGCATCGACTGCACACGATATGACATAGCATAAACATTTGTTGGGGTGTATGGCATCCCCTAAGAATGACCATAAGGACCCGAGTAAGTGTACATATCCTCTTTTGGTGATTTAGAGTACATGTGCACGTAGGGGGTTGACCACTTTGATATGGAGCTAAAGGCACAAAGCCAAGGAACGTTGCATTTCCGGCTAGTATGGCGTTTGAGAACTCACTTCCAGCTGGTGCCTATTGTAGATATCTATATGTGGCATGTGGGGGCATACCCAAGGTGCCCATCCTAGTTAGTAAATCCCCAGGGTTTGGGGTGCCCGCATAAATTGGAGCATTTTACACAGTAGGTCTTTGTCCATAACCCTGTGGATAATGATAAGTTCTTGTTGCCCTATGTATGAAATTTAACCATTTTGGGCAAGCTCTAACTCCTTGACTTTGTCTACTAATGCTGAGATGAAATCCCTCGTTGATGAGGTGGTGTTCTGTTTAGGTGTTTGTTGTTGAACTTTTGGAGGTTGTTGAGGAGTGTGGTATCCTACTATGAATTGTTCACTATGTTGTCACCCCTCGTTGGACATGTTTTCCATTGTTAGAGGGGTAGTGTTATTATTTTGAAGTAGGACATCACTGTGTCCTTGTAACCTATCAAAATCTCAATTCATATTTTGGAACCGTTGTTCACTCCGTGTACTGTGATAAGTACTCCTCATCTAGATGCGAGAGCTGGTCCGATTACATGCTAATTGGTTGTCAATACAACACCCAAGGAAATGAAATTACTTCTCTAGTGAAAGCCATGTTGTTAGAACTTGATTTGCTCATGTGGATATTGTTAGCATACGTTGAATAATTTATATTTTTAGGAGTCTATATTCTGTTCTATCCCTTTATCTTCTCCTTCTAGGTGTATTCCATTATTCTCTCCTTCTATTTTGTAACCTCTCCATTCATTTAGGGGAGTCTTGTTCAATTCCTTTCCTATAAATATTGTACGTGAGTTCTATGTTTAATAGAATAATATGAGATATTCAATCTCTATTCTTTCTCCTCCATTTCTGCCTCACAGTTTGGTATCAGAGCACGTATGATCTCTGACCTGTGTGTGTTTGAAGGGAGCAAATAAATTTTCCTTGAAGTTGAGGAATCTGCGTGAGGAAGAAGGATAATATCAGAGATCTGATATATATATTATTCTTCTATTTATTTGCCATCACGTGTTGTTCTCAAAGAAACCTGCGTGGAAGATTGGCTATCTCTGAAGAATTATGTTTTCAAAATTTGCATAAAAGTTAATCACTCCTACCTGTACGTGGAAGTCTGCGTGGAGAATTTTTGAGACCTGTGCTTTGTCTCTTGTGCGCGTGGAAGGACATGCATGGAGTTATGCATTGGAAGTCACCTTGCATAAAGGCTGCGTGGGAGATGAAACCTGTTTTGTCTTCTAATTTGCTGTAGAAAATTTAGATCCATCTTCCTGAATGATGTGTAGAGAGGTGAAACTTGTGCAAAATCTGAGTGGAAATTGCATGGAATAAAAGTGCGTGAAGATTTATTCAGTCTGCATATTGGATTGAGTTGAATTGACCTGCAATTGTTTTTTAACAACGCAATGAGGCTGCGTGAAGGAAGAAAAGCTCGATAGATGTGCTTTGAACTGCGTGAAGAAGGAGAAAGGAAGACTGCAGCGACCAAGGAGGAATCAAATTCAACTTCATGTAGCCTGTGCGTGGGGAATAGAAGAAATACATGGCTTAGGACATATGGAGTGAAAATCCAGCAAATACAAGATTTGTTGCGAGGAAATATGCATTTCATTTTGTCTTTAGCTGTTATTCCTATGTGGATTGTTGCTGCGTGATCAAGTCTTCTGTGTGGAGTGCTTGTGTGATTGAGTGCTGAGTGCAAATCAAGGCTTGCTGCGTGGAGGAAATCAATCATTCACCTAGAGACGAATTCTCTACCAAGACAACGAAGGACAAGAAGTAGATCATACAACACTTCGCCGAATGTCGAGCGTAGATAACTCGATTGAGAGTGTCAATAATGTGGTCGCCACTGCTGAAAGCCAGAATATCAACTCGCCAGCCAGAGAACACCGTGGAGAAGCTCCTGAGAGCTCCGGGTTCTACTTTGCTTTAATTAATGAGCTTCAAATTCTGAAATCTTGCATTCGAAAAACTAGTTCGAGAAGGACTTCTTGAATACTTTATTTTCAACATCGCCTACCAAGCAAAGTGAGTACGGAAGAATTAGAATCCGGATACGACGCCAATTATGAAGACAAAGAAGAACGCCTATAAAGCGTCATTGCTGTCTCACAAACACGCGAATATCGCGAGAATCTACGGCAATAATTCTCGACAGTGAGTCAAAATTGTAATAACTTCTCAAATAAATAAATAAAATTTTATTACAATGTCTACTCCGAAGTTACTTCTATCTAACGCTCAATTACTCAAAGAGTCTAATTTTGTGGCACGGAAGACAAAATGAAGACAATCCTTCAGTTTGAAGGATTATGGGAATTGTCATAGGTCCGTGGCTGCTCCCACACCCCCGATGAACTAATAAAATATGACATGGCTAGTGCTAAAGCCTTGATGCCGATAATGCTCAAGATCGTTGATGATGTCCAACCGCATGTTTGAAATGTGAAGAAACCCAAGGAGGCTCGGGACAAGTCGGGCAACCATTTATGAAGCCAAAAATTAGACGAAGATACTTCATCTTCAGTCAAAGCTGCATACCCTCTCTATGAGGTCTGACGAGAAAGTGGAGGAATTCTTGCGTCACATGGTCGAAATTTGAGATTGGAGTTATTAGCGCTCGGTGAAATGGTGGACGATAAAATTCTCGTCGCAATCACCTTGAGAGCACTCCCTTCTCAATTCCAAGTGTTCGTTACAACACTAAATGTGTCTAAACAAACAGTGACATTCGAAGAGTTTGTGAATTTCTTTGCGCAGCAGAAGAGGCCATCACTTCATCGCATGAGGAGTCTCAGACAAACCTTGTTCTCAAAGCCTTACCATGGCGGAAGAATCGAAAGGTCCCCAGAGAATCCAAATCCAACGCAACCCAAACAAGTAAAGATCAAAAGTCAAAGAGATGGTGTCACATTTTAGAACCAATACTCACGACACGATCATCGCTGGCACAACAACTTGAAACAAGGGCCTTTAAGCCATACAAGCACATCCAGGCACGAATATTTTCAAAAGTCCAAACGATGTCCCTACTGGAGAAAGCACAAGGGACATCTCGTAGCCCAACAAGAAGATGATGATTCTGATGAGGAGACATCGAA
This sequence comes from Taxus wallichiana var. yunnanensis, assembly GCA_018340775.1. Taxonomy (NCBI): domain Eukaryota; kingdom Viridiplantae; phylum Streptophyta; class Pinopsida; order Cupressales; family Taxaceae; genus Taxus; species Taxus wallichiana. The sequence continues at coordinate 571,718,048 of CM031236.1, forward strand.
GGAGCCCATTGTAGTAAGAATCTTTTACTTGTCTCTCAAACTTCTCACCCACGAAGAAAGTCGGGTTGATAGACTGCAGTGCAAGCAAGCATATGTCGGTGTGACAAGAAGCTGTTTGATTCACTACATGAAGAGCCAACCAGAGATCAAGTTCGGATAGCGGATGACAAAGAGTACATTGCAGAAGGAATAGGGAATGTGACCATTCCTCTGGGGCCACGAAAATGTACACTTACAAAGGTACTATATGTTCCTGGCTTGACTAGCAACCTCTTATCAATTACTCAGCTCTTGAATCATCACCTTAAGGTAGAATTTCTTGTTCAAAATGGCATTAAATCATGCTTAATCTCTCGACAAGGTACGGTTCTTGCTAAAGATTTTGTAAAAGATAAGTTATTTGCTTTAGATATTGTTTCATCTTCTGCAGTAGCTTTATCTGCTTCAACAATAGAATCAACTACCTTATGGCATTTTAGATATGGACACTTGTCGGTCAGTTCATTGCACTAGATGAGTTCAAAAGCAATGGTCCGTGGACTACCCAAATTGTCCAGTTCCTTGCCTATTTTCCCTGGCTATCTTGCAGGAAAACAACACAGAGATCCATTTCAAGCGAGCACCTTCCATGCCAAGAAGTGTCTGGAGGTAGTTCATACCGATCTGAATGGCCCATTGCTTGCTTCATTTTCAGGATACAAATACTTCCAGCTTGTTCGTGGATGACCACTCTCGCAAGATGTGGGTATATTTCCTAAAGACGAAAAGTGAGGCTCTTCAACACTTGCAGAACTTCTATCATCGTGTTGTCAAAGAGTCCAGACAACCACTTCTTCTACTCCACTCAGATCGAGGGGGGGAATTCACATCAAATAAGTTCTTGGCCTTCCTGAACCATCACGGATTAAGGAAGACTGATCGCTCCCTAAACGCCCCAACAAAATGGCATTGTTGAGTGTTACAATCGCACGATGATGGAGATGGCTCGGCCGCATGCTATCAATGCAAAGCTAGGAGAATGCTATTGGGATGAAGCAAGCACAAATGGGTGTATATCTTCTCAATAGGGCACCGACAAAGATTCTACTAAACAAGACGCCGGAAGAGGTATGGGTGGTAAAAACCATCAAGTTCTCATGTGCGAGTTTTGGTCAGACAAGATACATGCATGTCCCACTCGAGAAGAGAAAGAAGGTAGAGCCAAAACACTCCCATGTATCCTCTTGGCTACAAGTACTACCTCAAGGTGTATCATCTCATGGATCCCGAGACAAAGAAAATATACGAGAGTCGGGATGTGGTTTGTGACGAGTCATCCTTTGACTCAATAGTAACAACAGTAAGATCCACTTCCAAACACATCTCACCGATTAGTCTTTCAATCAGATGATGAGCCGAGGAGACTACTCTCGAGAAAAGAAATGCTGCCAGGGAGAACTATTTGTTAACCTTGGAGAACTCTGGAGAATGTGACTACACATCAATCCTCACGGAAACGACACGCTTCTTCTCAAAAGTAGCCAAGATCTTGTCTCAAGTGGGTACAAAGCACTATCAAGGACTCACATTTGCAACAACTCCTAGATACATCATCCGAGTCAAAACAAGGAGTCAAACAAGAAATGAGTAAACTTTGCACCCATGAGTTCACCGATGGATAGCTCCGAGCGATAATGCTCGTGAAGCACTCATCAAACTCAATGGAAGGAAGCCATGGATACTGAGAATATGACTCGATCATGAAAAATAGGACATGGGAACTTGTTGATATGCCTACGGGAAAGAAACCCATAGGCTACAAATGGGTTTTCAAGACAAAATATAAGGCGAGATGGATCCATCGACAAACATAAAGCATGACTTGTAGCTAAAGGATATGCTTAGTAAAGAAGGCATCAAATATGAAGAAACCTTTGCACCCACCGCGAAGATGAAGACCATCGAGTAGTTTGCGCACTTCGAAGCACGAAAGGATGGAGACTTCAGCAGATGGACGTCAAGAGTGCTTTTCTAAATGGTGATCTCGAAAGAAGAAGAATACATGACCCAACTCAAGGATTTGTTGATGAAAATCATCCTAAGAAGGTATGTCATCTCATCAAATCTCTTTACGGATTGAAACAAGCTCCCAAGGCATGGTATATCAAGATCAACGATCACCTTTTGTAAAAGCATGGGTTCACTCGTAGCCCCTCGATTAAAATTTGTATATAAAGAAGGTAGGCAAAGAAATTTTCATTCTCGGTTGTTTATGTAGATGATCTTGTGATCACCGGTAGTTCGAGAAGATCAAAGTTGATATTGTAAAGAATGATCTCAAAAGAACCTTCAACATGACAGATTTGGGGCTACTACATTACTGTCTTGGCTTGGAAATATGGCAAAAGGAGCATCACATTTTTTTCTCCCAGACAAAGTATGCCAAGACACTCCTGGAAAAGTATAGAATGTCTGATTGTAAACCTATATCCACTCCCATGGAAAAAGGCTTGCAACTTTCAAGATTCTAGGACTCACCTCAAGTAGATGCTACTCTCTATAGGCAATTTGTTGGAGGGCTCATCTATTTGACATATACTAGACTGATCTTTGCTATGATGTTAGCTATCTTTCCAGGTTCATGCAGAACCAAAGAAATGTCACTGGAATGCAACAAAGCATGTTTTGAGATATGTCCGAGGAACAACTAATTATGGTCTGGAATATAAGAAGAATGATCAATTCTTCTTACAGGGATATGTCGACTCGGACCACGCTGGATCTGTTGATGACAGAAGTCAACTACAGGATATATATTTCATCTCGGATCTGGACCTATCTTGTGGATAAGCAAGAAGCAAAATGTTGTTTCTATCTCATCCATAGAGGTAGAATATCGCGCCGCATGAGGAGCTATGTGCGAAGTGATATGGATATGTCACATTTTGGATGACTTGGGAATTCCTGAAAAATAGTCACCTATTCTCTATTGCGACAATCAAAGTGTGTTGAAGCTCGTGTAGAATCTAGTCTTTCATGAACGAACAAAGCATATTGAAATTGACTGTCATTTCATTCGAGAGCACGTCTTGAACCATCAAATTCAGCTCCAGTACTATCCTATTGAAGCACAAGTTGCCGACATTCTCACTAAATCCCTTGGCAAAGTGAAATTTGAATCTTTTAGGGCTCACATTTGCAAGAATAATGTAATAAGGGGGGGAATGTTAGCATACGTTGAATAATTTATATTTTTAGGAGTCTATATTCTGTTCTATCCCTTTATCTTCTCCTTCTCTCCTTTGTAACCTCTCCATTCATTTAGGGAGTCTTGTTCAATTCCTTTCCTATAAATGCATGTACGTGAGTTCTATGTTTAATAGAATAATATGAGATATTCAATCTCTATTCTTTCTCCACCATTTCGCCTCACATATATGCCTGTGTTATTTGGTCAAGCCCACGGATATATACTGGAATAACCAACATTGACTCCCTCGAAGAAGAGGATTTTTAGCATTTGAATGATTATCTCGCCCATGTTGAGAGCCAAGGTGATTGTTGTTTTCCACCTATTTGATAATTGTATATGTCGTAACCTGAAGGGGTTATTGATCGCATTCGTCTAATCTCGACATATTCTGGGGGTATAATAATAGCCGTTGAATAAAGGGAAACCGGAAAGTGAATGGAAAAGTGGAAACCTTTAGAGACTAGCTCTTCACGTTGGGTTCACCAATTTTCATACGATAGAAAATAACCACGTGACCTTCTTTGTAGCTAACTTCTCGATGTCATGCCGAGACAACCGGTGTATAATGGAAGTGCATATGAATGTGGTGGTGGTGAACAAGCTAATTGGTCAATCTTATGTCTTCAACACGCAATATCGAGATCTGTGAGTCTAAGGAAAAGAATGTTCTCCTAACCTAAAGTTGTGTGATGGATCGATCAAACATGATATCTATTCAAAGAATCCAATCAATGTTGAGCTCTACCGAGATTCTATTTGTTGGTTGCTGAACACGCGGAAAGTGACCTACCTACGCCTCATGTGGATTTCTAGATAAGGTCATGGAAGTGAAAACAAGAGGCGTGATGGAGCTACAGGAACTATGGACAATTTTTTGGCCTAGTCCAGAAAGTCTTAGCCTGGTATTTGTTATGTTCAACCTAGAAAATTATGTAATAATGTCTACTAGAAGTGGTGAGGATCTAAATACCAATGTACAAAAACCAACGTCAATATCAAATTGATTAGTAGGCCCGTTGGGTTGTGGGACCTGAGGATCACAACCAAATACTCGTGGAGGTTGTGACCCTTATATAGTCATGCGTGTAATCAAACCCCGTTACTAGGAGCAGTCCACTAATAATAGGATTTATTTGCAGCGATGTTTAGTGTGTGTAGTTGATCTATTTTCTCAGCAAAAGTTACACGTGTGCTTAAAATTGTTAAACGTAAACTTGTATCAATGTCAGTTATCAATTCCGGCCCATTGGGTTGTGGGACCAAGGGATCATAACCATAAGTCTTTTCTTGTTGTGGACCGTTGATGGTCATGTAGATTGAATTGGGATAATTATTGTCACACAAGCTAACTATCAAAGGAAATCTAATCTATGTTTTTGGTGTTTTCACAATATATTGGAACAAAGCAACAAAAGCAAGCTAACCTAGTGAAAGTAAATGTTTTTGTTCTTTTCTATTTTTAAGCAATGCGTCTAATCTAATAAACAAGTTAAATACAAATGATTAGCTGGATGTAGCTAATTACTTGTGCAGATATGCGAATCTAAATCTAAAACAACTAATCTAAATTAATCAAAACACTTCAAAACCTACCTCAAGAGGTGAAGAACAAATCATAACCCTAGAAGAGATATTGTTCTCCACAACTTCCCTGGTAATGTTAAAGAGAAATATTTCTAATGATCTGATCTACTTGTAATTACCTAATTAATTGAAACAGATAATTTTTCTACTCTATTTGATATGTAGTTGAAACCAATGATTTGAAATTGACAATTTGATGAATGAAGAGAGCAAACGTACGATTCCAATCTGGATTGGTAAGAGCTTTGGAAAATCTGGTTGTATATGTATCCTTCCCCTAGTTTGTTCCTTTCTTTCTTTGTGTGTTCATATGATTCCAAGGAATTGGGAATGCAATAACATCAGCAGAAGAAGATTCTTGAGCAATGGTAGCTTGAAGGCAGTCTGGTTGTAATGTAAGTAGAAGAGAGATAACACAAGATATCTGAGCTTGGCTATGTAATTCCTAGTAGGATTGTGGCAGAAATACAATGCAAGATACACAAAATTCTCAGGCCATTTTCTTGAGCACAAGCATGGAATATATAAGAACCGGGGCTGGGATGTGCCTTCATGTAAAAGGTAAGAACAAACAGTTCCAACTAGTTAAATCTATTTAAAAATAGAAGAGGGAAGGAGAACCAAGTAATCAAAACTATTTTTAGACAATTTGGCTCACAGATGCATCCTAAAAGTGAAGTTAAGTGAATCTTCGCATGCTAAAAACATGCATGACGGAATCTGGAAAAAGTGGGAAGGACCACTTTCCCTGTGTAGGGAAGTGGTCGCAGGACCTTCACCCTGCATGGGTAGTGGTTTGAACTACTGCCCATGCAGGGTGGCGGTCCTAGCACTAAAGGCCAAAACATGCATAGAAAGAAGCAAGGATCATGAAAAAAGCATGGAAAGGCTAAGTAAAGATGTCTAGGCTACAAATATACACTATGAATGGGTTTTGGATCTGGAACACCTTCTTGAAAGGACTTGAATCATCATTGGGGATTTTGGTAACTGTTTTCCGACAATGTAACACATGCAATTTTGGGTACGTACAGTTCCCTTTTGTGTGGACTACTTTAGGGTTTCTAGGAGCATCTTTATGGGTTATGACGGCTTATGCTAAGGCACTTCAGCTAGTTCAAAGTGGATGACCCATAGCTCTTAACCAAAACCTGCAAGTACAGTGTGTTGAATAATGTGGTGTGTTTTTATCTTTTGGATTAAGAAATTTGGTTTAGACCACCATTGGCAACTTGTAACACACGTGTAGTTAGAGTTTTTTTTAGATTCTCCTTTCTTTGGCAATCGTTAGGTCCTACACACAAATAGTTAGTAGTTTCAAAAAGATCTAAAATATCATAGAAAGAGGATTAAATGTTGTTTTTGGTTTTCAATATCGTCTAAGGATGTAAGAGAAGAGCATACACAATAAGAAACCCAACTAGATAATAATGAAAAACTTGTAAATCAAATAACCACCATAATACTTTGTACAAATTTCATTCCCAATTAATCCAAGTGCTTTTTAATGAATGAAAACTAAAGTTGCTTTTGATTTTCAAGGTCACACAATGGTGGAAGATAAGATCATACACAAACTTTTTCCCAATTGTTTATAAAAAAATATTTTGAAATAAAAGAATCATACAAATGCTTTATGAAAATTCCTTCCTTGAGTACAAAAATGAACAATGAAATTTCCCACTTACTCTAATGTTAGAAAAAGAAGGTTTAAAGTTACTTTTGATTCTCAAGATCACACTATGGTGCAAGAGAAGATAATACACAAGCTTTATCCCAAACTCATACAAAGCATGGAAACAAAATCATTCATTACAACTTAAGTAAATTTGTTAGAAAACTTGATCTAAATCAGAAAACCTGCAGTAACAAAAGCTAAAAATCCTATAAAATGACAAAAGCACAAAAAACCAAAAGCTAAAACCTTGAAATTAGTGCTAAATTTGTGATGGATGATTTGGAAATTTGAATTTCAAGTATTTTAAGAAGATGATTTCACAAAATATGATGCTCATCTTACTTAAGTTTTATTGCATTGATGATTTTTGGAAAGATTGTGTACATAGAGAACATCATCATGATCTTTTTCCCCAAAAAATACATTATGAGGTTTGTATCACCTTGAGTTATTGCATAGTGACCTTATGTCCTTACTCAATTTTTTAGTGGCCAAGTATGTCCTCACATACATTGATGACATCTCATGTCGGTAGTAGGTGTAATTTATATAATACAAGGGTGAAGTGTTTGAACTCTTCAAGGACTTCAAGGCATTTTTTGGTAAGCAATCCACACTTTTATCAAGAAGCTACACATAGATTATGGGGGATTATGTTAGTAATTCCTTTCATGAAGTTTTTATAGATCATATTATTTAAGATCAGTAAAATTTTCCCTACCCTCTGTGACAAAATGGAATTGTTAAGAGGAAAAATATTACCTTGAGAGAGATCGCCAATAACACGATCTAGTCTAATAATATGGAAATTACATTTTAGGATGAGATAGTCTATAGTGAGCTACGTTCAAAACCACATTCCTCATAAGAAAGTGTATAACATGACACCAGATGAGGCTTGGTCTCGTACTAATCCTGATGTTTGATGTGAGGAGTTATTTGTAGAGAGACTTCAGCATTTATTCTTGATGAAAATGCAAATCCAATGAGAAGAATAGTCAACAACTCACTTATGTTAGATATTATGAGGGTGTGAAGGATTTTATTTTTTTAACTCTATCACTCACAATTTTTTCTAAGGGGATGTCCAATTTGATGAGCATTTCACCAGCATTTATAATTTAGCTATATATTATCCTTCACTTACTCTTTATTCTTCACATCTTGATGATTCCACTCTTCTTGATGATGATTTCAATGTTGTTGTTCCTTCTCCATGACCTCCACCTTCTGGTGCATAATTTATGCCTCATTGGATTTTAACTACTTTAAAGGAGGTATATTCATCTATAAAGGATCCTTATGAAACACGTCAAACTATTTCACAAACATATAGGGTTTCTCTTTTGTCTCATGGCATTTTAGAGAATATACCAAAAAATTAGATGCAGAACATACACCAGAGTGGGACATAGCCATGATTGAGGAGTATTTTTCTTTGAGGAATAATCACACTTGGGATTTTTTTTCTCTTTCTAAAGGAACAAATTTGGTCCATTGTAAGTGGGTTTTGAGGGCCGAATATATATCATGTAGTTGTATTGTTTAGTATAAAACCCATCTTATAGCAAAGGGTTTTTCGTAGGTTTAAACAATTTACTATTATAATAGTTTTTCCCCTTTTCCCATATTGCCATGATGGATTATATTCACCTTGTGTTTTAATTAGATGCACAAAAGAGATGATTAATGCATCAAGTGGGTGTGAAGACTACATTTATTTATAATGAATTTTATGAGGAGATCTACATGGATTATCTACATGTTTTTATAGAGGATTATTCAATTATTTACAAGCTTCATCATTCACATTATGGTCTTGAACAAGCTCCCTAAGATTGAAACGAGAAGATGTACAATTTATTTCTTTGTATCATTTCACTCATTTCCATTCTAACCCTACAATATATATTTAAAAACATGGGAATAAATTTAATACTTCCTCTATATAGATGATTTGATCCTCACATGAAGTTCTTCTTCCACCCACAATCTAGGATGTAAAACATGGATTGATGGAGCAATATAATATGATAAGACTTGGGGCTTCTACATTAATTTATTGGACTACAAATCAGTCTTTTTAATGACATGATCACCATTTTCTAGAAGTATGACTAAGAACCACTTCATCATTTTGTTGGATCAGAATCGTTGTGAATTCTGATCCAACAATATAGAATACTAAAGTATAATCAAATTCTTATTAGATAGAGAATATCATGCACAACCCAACCCATTTTCCTAGCATTGTAGGTTGCAATAGTTCAAGAATCTAATTTTTAGTCCTATCATAAGAAGCAATAGCTGGCTTATAAACATTACTTAATATTATCATGGTTAAAGTTGATAATGTACTATGACTAACGTTTCAGGTATGACAATTTATTTAAATATAACATTCTTATCATAATTCTCTCAGGAATTACAACCACTCTAAGCTAACCATAAGCATAAAGCACAACGGAGAAACAAACACTAGTAATAAGAAGATCACAATGCTTTCGTTCACTGTTAATTTGTCTTCACTAATTCAAGTCGAGGTTCGTATGCCTCTATAAAAATAATTGGATTAACATTATGCAAAATATGAATTACAAGTTCTTCTTGGGAGAGATTTTATAACTAATGTGTGTGCCCAAAGTAATGAACATATAATAGGCCACAAGGAAAAAAAACTATTTCAGACTACTAGCTCCTTTACATACATTTTAAGTATGCAAACAATTTTCCAAACATTTAAATTAATTGAAAATTATATCAAACAATTAACATACATTCTAAGTATTTTCCTATATTTTAAAAACATTCTATTGCAAGAGAAAAAAATCCAATAATTTGCATCCATTCTAAACATATTGGAATTTTTCTAAGCATTCCATATGTATAATTACATGTATTATTTATGCCTACTATTTTTTAAAATTATTTATGCCTATTCTTTATGTTTTTTGTTTTCTTACAATATTATGGTCTGTGTTAGGCTATAAAAATAACAATTTAGCATACACTATTGAAAAAACTAGTAAGCAATTTGTGTATCAACTATTTATTGTTTGTTTAGCATGTCTATATGTTTTATGTCTATGAAAGTTTCTTTTTCAGTAGTGGTTCTATATTGCATATAAGAATTTTCTGAACAATATTAGCTTATATATTTCTAAGTGTTTTTAAGTTATCTAGTATTTAGTGTTATTATTATGTGGTATCATGCAATGGAAGACATCTATCTCTTCTGCACCAAGAAAATTTTTCTCAATAGACAATTTCTTTGGGTAATTTTTTTATAAAAAATGTAAAAAAAACTCCAGTCAAGGTCTCGTCCGAGAAAATATTTATGAATTGAAAATTATTAAATATTTCATAAATTTCTCTAAGAAGCAGTCACCCCAACCAAAATTCAAGGGTGAAACTATCAACATTTTGTTTTATTTCGCTAATAATTTCAGCATAATAATAAACATGAAAATGTTGTCAAAATGATTTTGTAATAAAATCACAATTCTTAATTTATTAAATATATGTACAAGTTTATTTTATGATTATATTTTAATTTCTTCTACTATGTTTCAATTCAAACAACAAAATTACAATTGAGATTTTTAACAAATGGAGATCTACTTATTATTTCAAAAAAATAAGATAACAACCCATAAATATCATCAAAGCCTTATAGAAAATTAACAATCATGAGAGAATAAATGTATGTAAGAACAAAATCAAGCTCTCCCTATCAATGCCTCCATCTCTTCCTGTGTCATTCTTTCATCCCTTCCCAAGGTGTTTTCTTCCAATGGCATTGTTTCCCTTCGATTTAATCTTTGTTTTATAAATTTTTAATATTTTTTAAGTCATTTGTCTCTTCTAGCTATATGTCCCTCTTTAAAGAAACTTTTCCTCCGTTTAATTTTAAATTTCAACAATATTTATTTACTATTGGAACTTCCCATCATATTAATAAGAATATACGAGAGTTACAAACGCAAAGGTGACTGAAAAACTTAGGGTCCCACAAAAAAGCCACGTAGGCACCACAAAATGTCCAAAGGGTAGATAGAGCATGCCACAAGGGAAAATAAGTGAATTACATCAAACCAAAGAGCATAAAGCACATGCTGCCACCCCAGGAGGAGGAGGAGGATCATCTTGAGGAAGGATGCAAGATCCACTTCATGGCTCATCCAAAGGAGGATCAAGTTGCCATCCATCCTGATCTAGCATCTGCGTGTGCAAAGGCACCACAATTCCCAACCAGGGGGTGGAGAGCCGGTAAACATCTTATCTCCAGGCAGGAGAGGCCCAACGTGGAGATTCTACCATGACCTTCCCTCACAGAGGAGGACTCCAGCCCCGACCCAAAGGAGGATGGAGCTTAAGGGTGACCACGGGGAGAGGTGAAATGATGGTTATGAGAGTGGATTTTATGATGCAGTCCTTGTGGAGGTGGCTCGTGAGGCGTAGATGGCCAAGGCAATGACATCAAAGGGTTGGGAGGGACCTGAATCATTGTGTAATGAACACTCCCATAGTGTGTGAGATATTTATACAAATGAATAAATTCTAGGAAACCTTTTTGACTTAAGCTTGAATCTATAAGCGTACAATAGACAAAATAGACACTTTATCATTAGTGGAGAATAAATTAATAGTTTGATCATTCTAGAGTATCATAATATTATGAGATTTCCAAATATGAAAGAGAATACAAGCTCTAAACAAAATGCATAGAGTCTCAATATAATTAGGCCAAGGAGTGAAATATCTAAACAAAGAAAAATGCCAAGGAAAGAATTCAATTTGGTAGGGTTGAAATAACATATGAATCCATGACCAAACGACTTGTGCTCGGGAACAAGACTAAAACAAATGCTTAAAAGAATAAGGTTGAGAGTAAAAAGGGCATTTTGGATTGGGAACGTCAATGTGACTAAGATGCTTTCAAAAAGAAGGCCCTAATAGATAAGGAACCAAAGATATTGGTTAACTTTAGGCTCAGGAAAGGGGTTCCAAGAATGGGAAATTTGATGAAGCCAATTAGAATGGGAATATTGCAAGGCCCAGTGGGCATTGAGATTGGAAATGGGAGGTGAGATGGAGCTCAATATCTGACCTATATGGTTTCAACATTATAGTAAAGAAAGGAAATATCATGATTTAACCGCCAATCATGCCACCATGCATCCATAGGCTTATGTCTCAGTTTATAGAGCACCACATTTGACGTAACCTCTTGAATTTTGAGGATAGACAGAAGGTCTGAATTTGCAAGATTAAACTTAGTCTTGAGCTCGCACCAGGAAATATAGTTTCTATAGGAAACCAAATCCTAAATGGTGTGAATCCCCTTGTAAGATAAATAGAGAGCTTTGACGTCCATAGTTTCCACGAATGGAATACTATCTTTCGTGATAATGGGAGACCACCAGAATTGAAAGAAAGCCCAGTTTGAAATCCATCGCCAATCCAACGCAAGACAAGTTTCACTATTTCAAAGGCCATCTATTTTTTTTAGTGATGAACGTGTCAGTAATCTTTACTAGAGTCTCGTTGGTAAGTAAGGTATGTAACCCTATATTATTCCAACATTTTTTACCATAAGGTGCACCGAAGCAATGCAATGCTGAAGCAAAATTCTCTAGGCTTAAACACTTGAGTGACATTTTACAACCCATTTAGAATGTAAAGCCACACTTTGTCTATAGACATCAATAATACTCATGCCACCTTGATCATGGGGTAAATAACAAACTTCCAAGGAAACCCACCAAAATCCACCTAAACCAGAACTTTTACACCAAAGGTAATCCTAGAGCAGTTGGAAAGCTTGGCAAAGGAATCCTAGGATGGGCACAAACAAGTATAATCATAAACATGAGTGGCTGCAAGAATCTTGGTACACATATGAAATTTACTAACCAATGAAAAGGGATTTGGAAGACCACCGAGAGACTTTTTTTCAACTCAGTCAATCAAATACTACCATAAAATAGTAGAATCACTATCAAATGTAAGAGTTATGCCTAAAACTTTTAATTGTTCTTTGTGCCCAATCTACTTCTAGGGGTAAGCCTTCAACTAGCTAGGCACATGCCAACAAATTTTCTCATATCGTAACGTTTTAGCCATCTGAATGTTGGAACCTAAAGGAATAATAAAGTTGTCAAGGCATTCAAAAACTACAACCAAATTTATGTTAAGATTCAACAAGGGTAAGAAAGGAATCATCAATAAAGTGCCCATTTAATGAGCTAAGTCGAATGATCCAAAAAAAAATCCCTTAATGAGGCCTTGATCACCACGTTGAGCAATAAGTTATCCAAGCACATCAGTGACTAAGAAAAAAATAGCATGTGCAAGAGGGTACCCATGTATAATAGAATAGAAAAGGCCAATTTAGGAGAATTGATGCCCATTGATAGTGAGACAAGCAAAAGCATTGGAATTTTTTTGGAAATCCAAGGTAAAAACTTCTCTAAATCCTAAGGCTTTGAGTATTTAAAGGAAAAAAGGCCATTCAATACAATCATAATCCTATTCAAAGTCAATTTTAAGAAATACGGGCCATTGCAGAGAGAACCGAGACCATTCCATTCCTTCTTAGAATGTTATAATATTATCAAGAATGTATCATTCTTTGACATATCCCTTCTATTCAAGTCGAACAATATTGGGTAAGATGTCGGCAACGTGAAAATATAGGGCCTTTGCAAGAATTTTGTAAGAAATTCTCAATAATGTGATAGGCCTCCAACTAGAAATCATCTTTTGATCGCTAGCTTTATGAATGAAATTAATGTTTCCTTGATTGATGAAAATCCCAAAAGAATTGGATTGGAGAGCTTCATTATAAAAACGAAGCAAGTTTGGACCAACAAACTACCAAGTGACTTTGTCTAATTCACAAGGAAAGTCATCCAATCTCAAAGATTTACCATTAGCAAGGCACAATAAAGCTGCATAAAGCTCATCTAAAGAAAGAGGAACATTTCATCAAGCCTGGTCATCAGGAGAAAACTTGACCAGAACCACATCAATACATTGCTGCAAAGTAGAAGCTCACTCATTAGTAGCCACTTGAGCTTGGAAGACAAACTAATAGTGTTCCACAGAGGCGTTAGTGATCTCAGTAAAATATGTGAGTCATTTTTGAGAAAATTGAATGGATTTGATTTTTTAATGAACATGTTTGGCCCACAGTTATTTGAAAAAGAGTTTATAAGCTTTGTCTCCCACCTTGAGCTAATGTGTCCTTCATCAGATCTATGTGCCACGGGTGAATCAAATTCTATGACCTTGATATTTTTCTAAATACCAGAAACCTGTAACTGAAAAGGGGTTTCGAAAGGATTGGATTCAAGGAGAAAAAACATCATTTTGAACTATTTTTGCAAAGTTGGGTATTCCAGTTTACACACTAGAGCAACATTCTTTCCAAATTGGTGAAGGAAACAAGCGGTGCATTGAATCGCCACTTCTCACCACTTATTCCTGGCTGGCAGAAAAGGTGGATTTCAAAATTTAGCAATAAGTGGGACCACCCCAGGTGACTCATCAAGGAGACTTTAAGAAGGAATTGATTGATGGGAATTTGAATGGGGCCTCTCTCCAAATAATCTTAAAAGAGATCATACGGATGATCTGACAAAAGTAAATCTAACCACACCATGACAAGGGAGAGGCCTTGCGTGTAAAATTAAAAATAGGTTCTGAGAGAGAAGTACATGATAAAGTCTTTTAAAATCCCTATTACATCCTTGTTGAAGATTGGTCTATGTATACCAAACTTGAGACTTAAATTCATGTCGTCATCTGAGCAAAATATCGAAAAGCCCCCAACAAATTTTATAGAAATACAAAGCTACACGCTCACCAATACACCAATACATTGGCAAGGAACAAAGTTTGTCAGTAGGATGTTATATCATATTAAAGTCACCACACATAAGTCAGTAAGCTAAAGGTCAGTTATCACCTAACCATTTCCATAATGTCATTCTTTCAGAGCCATCGTGAGGAGAATAAATATTTAAAATACACAAAGAAATATTGTTAATTTCCATAATCACCCACATGGCCCAATTTGAAGGATCATGGCCCGAGAGGTCATTAAGGCTGAGAATTTTGGGGAATTAGAAATAAAAGTGCCACATTTTCCATCAATGTGTTGAGCATGAAAATTTGAAAAATTAGGAGCAATAAATGTTAAGAGTATTCTTAAGCAAAAAAATAGAAATATTAATTTCTTGTAAGCAAATAATATCAAAGAAGCTAAACCATTGGCAGGTCAATTGAATAGAATATTTACGAGAGGGTTCTTTAAGACCCATGACATTCCAAGATATGAAATTCATGAAAAATCAGACATATAAAATTCACCTTACCCATCTAGTATGCCATCCTCGGAGTAAAGAATTTTAAAGTTATTAACAAGTGAGATGTGATATGAATTAGAAATATCAACATGAATGGAGAAAGGTTTGATCCCATTATCTCCTCACACACCATGGGACACCTCCTAAGGTGGAATGTGAGAGTGACATAGAGGTAGACATGTTGAAGCTAAGTTCCTAGAGTTATCCGATCGAAGAGGTGCAATCTGACTCCGTGCGGGCTTGGAAGGAATGTAAATCGACGAGGGGGGTGGAGATGACCTGAATTATCCTTAAAAAGAAGAGGGGAAGTAGAAAGAGTAGGAGACTCCATAGGAGTGGATTACACACCTACTTCCTTCATATTCCCGACTACAGTTTAACCATCATCCAATTGATCAACTTTAGGGTTAGGAACTGAGGGTTACATCACCACTGGATTGGAGTGAGCTAGAAGAGTACATTCAAAAATGTGATGATATATGGCTTGAAAAAAAAATCATGTATTGGGGAGGTTGAAATAAACTACCTTTTGAGAGATACTCAGGGACCCACTTGAATATCCATATGGTCCCACCGATCTTTCGCGAGGTCAATTTTGACACAAACATGTTTGTTGGGACAAACGTAGAAAAAGTGCACTTTCTCATGGCATAATAACCTACCAATGCGTAATATATTTGGAAGGAATGACTAGAGATTAATGGGGAGTCCAAGAAGCTTGATCCAAACTGGTATTTTCAATGAAGCCTAATTGGTGGGGCTAAAGTTAGGAGTCCAATGAGACATCACTAAAAGGGTATTTCCTAAATACCAAAAAGCCACCTTAAGAAGGATGGCTTGGACCTATGATGGTTCACGAAATGAAAAGAGATAAAATCCCTTGGTTAGGTTAGGGATACCTGAAACTAAGATATCATCAGACTCCCAATGGTTCTTTTTCCAGTTTTACAGGCAAGATTCTGAGGCGACACAACTACAAAAATACGCAATAAGGCAATTGTTACAATACCATTTGACCACAAGGTCTAAAAATTCATTAGAAATAACAACATCGAGGGATGATTTATAATCCATACCTTGTCGTATACCTTCAACGCAAACTTTTGATCATGTCTGAGAGGCATTTGCACCACTAATTGCAACAGTCATTTTAGTGGATGGAGAGTTATCCATTTATAGGAAATTCGCCGACTTCTCGGCAAGAAAAATGTTGACTAACAATATGATATGACCATAGGGAAAACCCTAAAAAGGTTTAAAGGCCACAATGTAAACAATGGGGTATTACAAGAGCAAGCATAAAACCCTGGTAGATCCAAATTAAATCACTTATAAAAATGCCTTAATGGATAACATTGATTTTCGTTTAAAATTTATTTGAGTTAAGTAAATCACTTGTGTGTGTGTGTGTGTGTGTGTGTGTGTGTGTGTGTGTGTGTGTGTGTGTATGTGTGTATGTATATATGTATGTATGTATGTATGTATGTACATGTATATATGCATATACATATATGTATGTATGTATGTATGTATGTATATGTATATATATGTATGTATGTGTGTGTGTGTGTGTGTGTGTGTGTATGTGTGTGTGTGTGTGTGTATATATATATATACATAATTATTATTTATTTATATGTATATATAGGTAGTGTGTTGTTTAATTCTTCATTTATAGGCCATATATATATATATATATACAATACATAGCATAAAACACATACATCCATATATAAATATATATAATAAACCCTTAATGGATAACATATATATATGATGTAAGTAAATCACATGTTTATATATATATATATATATATATATATATATATATATATATATATATATGTATGTATATATATTATGTATATATGTATATGTATGTATATATATATATATACATATATAACATGTCATATATATATATATATGTTTATGTATATAGTATGTACATATGTATGTATGTATATATGTATATGTATATATATATATATGATATATATATAATATGTATATATATATAATATATATATGTGTGTGTGTGTGTGTGTATTATGTATATATGAATATATGTTAGGGAATATATATATATACACCTATAATAAATATGTACATGAAATAGTGTGTTGTTTAATTTTTCATTTATGAAGAATCAAGCTTAACATGCATTAATCAATCAAAATCAATGCATGTCATTAAAATATTACATCATGATTATTTATAGTAATGCCATAACAAATAATGACATAAAAGTAGTAATTAGCAACATTATTGCATTAATGAAAAAGCCAAATGTGTTTATAATTTTTGAAAAGGGAAGGAATTTCTCTTTATCATGTCTTGATAGAGTTATAATGAAAAAACGTAATGTTTATAACCATGAAAGGGTTAAGAGTTACTTCTATTACTATTGTAAATATAGAAAGCATAAAGAAAATGACCATTAATCAAATATTCTAAAATAACGCCACTAGAGGGGCATGAAATGATAATCACATGTCAATATCATGCATTAATCAATGCCATAAAAAATCGTTTTATGACATTCTCAAAAGTTGCTCAAAATGATTTCTAATTTACATGCAATTATGTTGTTAAGTGAAAACATTGACATAACAAGTAGTTTAGCAACATTAATTGCCTAAAGAAATACATGGATAAATCAATTGAAAAGGGAAGGAATTCCTCTTTATCACTTGTCTTGATAGAGTTATAATCGAAAAAACGTAATGTTTATAACCATAGAAAGGGTTAAGAGTTACTTCTATTACTATTGTAAATATAGAAAGCATAAAGAAAATGACCATTAATCAAATATTCTAAAATAACGCCACTAGAGGGGCATGAAATGGAACCTAATGGGGAAGAAGCAAGTAGAGAAGCTCTTGTCAATGAGAAATTTGCAACAAAATGGATGAGAGATTTTTTGTCTCAACTTATTAAATTTGTATACAAAATTTTGATAACCCACTACAGACGCGCCGATTAAATAATTTTTTTTATCAATGCATATGTTTTGGATTTTAGGATATAATTTGATAGTTATTTATTCAATGTCATGCAAAAAGTAAAATTGTGTTTTGTGTAATTTTATAATATTTTTTTACGTGGTGAGTAGATGCTCATTGTCAGAGGTTGTTAATAAGGTACATACATAGGGGTTTATCCAAGCACCGTTACTTGTAAGGTATAAAATTGATGGTTGTTTGCATGTTTTTTATATTAAAAAAATATTTTTAGCCATAAAATATTCATCCAAATTTTTATTCCCTTCCTCTTTAATCTTGAGTGTGTAAAATATAAATTTTTTATATGTATTTATATAGAAATTGAGTTAAATATATTAAAATAAATATTAATTTGCAATGTTACTCATAGCACTAAATTGCATACCAGTCACAAAATTTGTCATTTTTGGAAACTTATCTAGAAACCATAAGTATTGAATAATTTCTTCTTCTATCTAATATCGCCCAAAATTTATGTAAATTAAGAAATAATAAATATAATCCTATATTTTCACTCTGCGTTTAGCTAATTGACATATTTTTCACTTTTCGTTTAGCTAATTGACATATAATCCTATAATAAATAAAAAATCTCCTAAATATATTTCATATGTGGACACAGTAGTAAGGTTTATAACCTTACGATTGTTATCCATATTTCCCCCGGGCAAAATATTGGATCGGCCACGACCCTGTGCGAGAAGAAAGAGAAGAAATGGCTATGTCGTGCGTGAATCCGTGTCTTAAATCTATTTGAAAACTCGGGCAGGCTCTAAAATAAAAAGGGAAAAAGTCAAAATTTGAACCCGAGTCAAAGGAAAGCGGGCCGTCGGAGCAAAAAGTGAAAATTTCCTTTTGGCAAAATGGCACAAAGGAAAAGATTGGAGCGCACCTCCCCAGCCAACCAAAGGCTACCACGTGTCCCATATCAAAAGGGGACCCATTTGTCAAGTTGTTTTCCCACCCTCCTGTAAGGACCCGATACAAACTTCGAAGGGGCATATCTTTCAACTCAGGGCTGAAATATTGTGAATCTGACGCCGTTGAAAAGATCTCGGCCTCACCCATGCCACTGAGGTCTGAAACTTTAATTTTGAAGAGGTTAGGTGAAGGAAAATGGAGGAAACATCTTCGGGCCTTTAATGCAAGATCCATCTGTCTCAACAACCAGATCGGATTCGATCTGTTTCATTGTTTCCTCTTATTTCAAGGCACCGAATCAAGGATCGATGCAGTAAAGATGGATTTGGGGTGGATTTTATCAAAAGCATTAATAGCAGTGGTTTAGCTTCAACTTGATTTTCCCACTTCCTCTCTCTTTCTTCTCTCTGATCAAATCTATAAATACGGGGCAAGATTCATTGTAAAAGGTTGTTCATTCTTCTTCTCTGCCTCCCCCTTCTTTTCTTCCCCAGGGTCAAAATGGAGTTTGAATCTCCTCCCCTACTCTGTAAATGGCATTTTTGCCTCTTGCTCGTGTATGATGCTCTGTGTAAATTTCTGAAGCAATAAAACTCGTTTTTGTGATGCATTTGTCCATCCTTTACTTGTTTTCATTGCATACTCTTGCCTCTCATCATTCTGGAGTATTTATGTGCATGTTTTGGATGTTTCATTTACAGATCTGGGAGCTGTGTTCGTGGGGATTGAAGTGGTGTTCTGTGTGAAATCTATCTCTAGTTTGTGGTGCATCTTGTCCACCCTCTCCTCTGCTCACCTCTCTCCACTTCAAGCAGCTGAGATTGTGACCAGCACTTCCCTTTTCTTGGTGCTATCACCTCGTTAGTGTAGGATTTCCCTCTTTATGCACTTTCTCTCTCCCTGTCTCCTTGGCATTGTTAGGATAGGTGTAGTTAGACGTCATTTCTGCATTAGGAGTAGTTTAGCATTAGGATCAAGAAGAAGAAGCCAACTTTCTCCGAAGGGCCATCTCAAGTCCACAAGTCCCACAACTTGAGAGATGGTCCCATGTTATGCAATCACACCAAGTGAGTTTGCCCTAGAAAAGCATATTTGACGACTCATTTGGGGGTGATGTGATTCTGCACTAATAACTACTTTTTAAGTACATGAGGACTATAATTACAGATCTCGAGAGCTTTTTGGTTTTACTTTGCATTAATGGGAAGGAATGTTTCAACCCACCAAAGCTTAGAGCATTGAAAACCATTATTTAAAATAGTGAAAAGAATGAAGAGAATAATGAAACCTTCAATTTCTTGCACTCCATAAAATATATATTGAAACCCTTGAAAGAAAAGAAATAAATACCATTATGTCAATAAAGCAAGATATCTTTAAAAAATGAAAAAAATCAAGAAAGATTAAAATTTTAAAAATAGAGATAAAAAGCATAAACACACTCTTGGTTATCTCCAAAATCCATCAACATGTTTGAACTACATATTTTTAATTACGCCGAAGGCGTTCCCCTATGGAAAAGGCCCTTACGGACGTTTCTGCAACTGTGTTAAATTTGACGGTTTGACGGCCGTCTAGATGTTTTCACATTTTTAAAAGTTTTTTTCCTGCATCCCTGCTTTAGACAGATAAAGATTAGTGCTTTTTGTCGATCCCCATACCTAAACACCAGCTGGGACAATTTAGCTTCTCCATCACCTCTTTCAAAACCCCGTACAAAACCATGTCCTCCGAGTCATTCTCATTCAACGGCAGCTTCGCCCAGGCATCGGAAAGAAACAGGCTTGTAACGGAAACGGGGTTTTTGGTCCCCCAGCTGATAAATTTCATCCTAGGGACACTCAAAGAGAGTGACAAATGGGAGATTTTTTTGCAGCTGACATTTTGGAGTCTCTGTTTCCCATCGCCTCTCCGCTCTCGATAAAATTTTCATCTTCCAGTCGGCTTTCAAATAATATGTTAAGCCCGTGCCTGTGCATAGATACACAATACCCATCTCCATGGTGGGTAGGGATTTGATGGCATTGGCCATGTTTAAAATGTGCATAATTAAGGTCCAGCTCAGTATGCTTGGATGTGATCAACTAGGCTTGGAGTCCAATGTATGGTAAGAAGTTATTGTCTTCCGATTTTATTCTTTTACTGTGGCTATTTGAGTGGTACTTATTTGTTGCAGATTGCATACATTTGCATGAGATGTCGATTTAAAGTCTTTGAATTTGGCATCATTTATGCAGATTTGTCAAATGTATTTGAGTCTTTTCTTCCCCAACTTCTATTATATCGAATCCATCCTATCCCTTGAATGGAGAGGTTGCTTCTTTGTTGATGCGTGATGCAAATCTTTATGGGCAAAAAGTTAAAGGTATTTGTTATCAGCTACTTGTGTTTTCAATATCCTTTCAATTCTAGTAGTTCAATTCTACACATCATTGGTGCATCATATTTTCTGGTTCAGATCCTTATTGCTCTCTTATAGCAATATCAGATTGTATTGTTGCTCCTGAAATCCTAACAGCCATGTGCTTTAATATTTTCCATTGGTCTTGGTTGTAAAAATGTCTTATGTGATGGGATTCATATATAATTTGAAGTATTTACAACTTGTTTTATGCATATGTTTTGCTTTAGAGTACTGTGCAAAATATGCCAAAGCTGATGGTGCAGGAAGTAAAGAAGATGATGGAAGCAGCAGCTATGAATTCAGTGAAGATGAATATTCATCTTCACTGAGTAAATTATTGGAATGAAGGTTCATGAAATGTTTTTCCTAACATATTAAATGACCATCATATTATATTTTTTCATGTAAAAAAATTATACCATTTTCAATACTAATTCCTTAAACAAAATACATTTTCTATAAAATTATAGAATGACACATTCCGGTGTTTTTTCATCATATTAATAACTATGGTATACATGAATATTAACTAGTGATTGCACCCAAAGGTGCAATGGACTCACCGATAGGGAAAAATTGGAATTTCCAAACAAAAATAATTTGTTGCAGTTTTTTGTATGGTGTCAAAAAAGTACACATGGGTTATGAAAAACTCATGCACGAATGAAATTTTTGGGGACCAAGTTGTGGCTGTAAGTGGATCTCAATCATGAAAAATGCAAGGATAAAGGACTCAATGTATAGAGGCATAGTAGAATCAGCTGGAAATGAAGAATTACAAATACAAAAATAAGCAAATTCTAAACAATCCGGCCTTAAATCAAATTGAATGCTAGGAACAAGCTCTAACAGATGCAAAGTTTGATTCTAGTATCGGTTTTAATTTTGTTAACAACCTTCATAGACATACAATAGATATGAATCTATTTTGGAGACCAAGTTGTGGCTGTAAGTGGATCTCAGTCATGAAAATGTAGGGGTAAAGGACTCAATATATAGAGGCATAGTAGAATCACTTGAACTGAGGACTTACAAATACAAAATTAAGAAACTTCTAAACAATCCGGCCTTAAATCAATTTGAATGCTAGGAACAATCTCTAATAGATGCAAAGTTTGATTCTGGTATTGGTTTTCATTTTGTTAACGACCTTCAGAGACATGCAATAGATATGAATCTGGAAGATATACAACCAGTAAGCTGAGAGTAGACAATACATGACTTGAATACCACTAACTATGGAGCCTTCAATCTGATAACTATCTAGGACTTTTGTACGTTCTTTACACAATCAACATGTTCTAGCATAGTTTGATTCCCAAGCAGAATCTATTTTTGAATTTAAAATAATTACATTAAAATTTATTGACCTTGAACATTCAAACTCCCATACCCATCTCCCTCGCGGGCAAGGATTTGATGGCATGTGCTCGGACTGGTTCGGGCAAAAACGTTGCTTTCTATTTTCCTATCATTGCTGCCATCATGAGAAGTAATGTACCTTAAAGGCCACATTCTAGAAGAAGCTCATTTCCTCTAGCGCTTATATTATCCTCAAAAGGGAATTATCAATACAAGTGAGAGTTTACTATTCATCATCAAATGATTGTGTCATTTTATTGCTAATTTCGGTGAATGAAATATCTTTTCAGTTACAATGTCTTCTTTTTTAGTTTGAGTATCTGTGAATGAGATTACATTTCAGTTACAGTATATCCTTTTATTTTTAGGCTTCTGGAATTTGTAAATGAATTATTACTGAAGCTCCACTATGTTATATTTTATTTATTTCTATCTTTCATAAACAAGTTTACATTTCAGCTACAGTAATTCCTTTTATTTATTTTAATCATCTGTAACTAGGTTAGCATTTCAGTGAGGTCAAATCTTCTCTTATTGTTGTCAAGTCAAATTTGTTGGGGTAGTTATATAAGATTATGCAAATGCATAATTGAGTTAATCAATTTTTAGTAGATTCAGGCCTACCACTCAAATCTAAGTACTCCAGAAGCTGCACAACTGATGGATCTTGTTGGGGATGGAACCAGATAGACCATATGAAGATAATATGAGATGTTTCAGGTTCCTTAATCAAAATTTTGAAGGATCTTCATTGCATGGGAGGGGTCATGGCTATGAAGTAAAAGATATGCATGATGTGTGTATAAAGACAACACTTTTTGGTTGCTTACCTTTGATGGTTCTTTTATATAGGCACGAGTTGGATGATTGAGTTGTAAAAGTATGCTATATAAAGACAATACTTTTCAGCTACTTGGATTTGACTTTTCCTTTTTTATTTAGGGATGAGTTGGATTTTTAAGTTGTAAAGAGATGTTCTTGCTACATGACCTGTTGGCACTTTTTAGCCTGTTATGTTATTTAGTTGCATGCTTTCACAAAGTGCTTTTTAGATGGATATGATATTTAGTTGCATGGCTTATATAGTTTTTCTTATCTGTTATTTAGTTGCATAGGTTTGATGGTTCTTTTTAGCTTTTCACATTTTCTTCAGTGTCATTGCTCTGACTGTGTTTGAGCTTGATATGTTCATTTTTATATTTTCTTAATATTTAGGTATGTGCAAATGACCATTTTATGCCTGATATTGTTCTTAATTAAAGTGCTAACATTTTGCATATGTTGATTCTTGCATTGTTAAACTCTTAAAATTTGAGTTTTGTCTTTTTTTTTGGTAATGTAAATAGAAACACCTACGGTTGAAATTAAATGTGTCTGCCTTTTAGCTTATGGAAATTTGATCATGGATGAAAATAGTTAAATATGCAAATTTATGTTCTTAATTTGAATGTCATTTCATTTTCACACTATTATGTAACATCCTGATGGTCCCCATTAAAGGTCAAAGCATTTAGGCTGGAAGGTTTTTTGATATGATAACAGGTTGGGTCGTATCGCAATTATTTATTAATAGTTGTATGACATCCAAGACCAACACTGGATTTTTTAGCACCAGATTTTTTTATCAAACATTTTGCATGCAAGGTACTATTTTTAGGAGAAAATCAGACTTTGGGAGTAGTTGAAATTTCTCTTGATGCAAGTGCTTCATGAATTACAACTCATGGAATGTAGAGGGTCTCAAAAACACAACTTGCAACCGTGTAGTGCATGATTTTTCTCTTTGTGTGGGGGTCTTGTAGGCCGAACACACAACTATATAGTTTTTAAATTTTTATAATGTTTTCCAATGGTGGACATTCTTCCCTTGCAAGAAATCAAGGTGGCATTAGATTTATTTAGCTAGCTAATTGATATTGACTATATAGGGAGGGAAGGAATAGGTACATTTATTTCTTTAAAGATCCTCCAAGTACGTCTTTAGGGTGTTGAAAGCCTAGGTTTGATAATAGCCTCCAAAGGCACAACTCTTGCCATTGTCAGACCAATTCCTTCATCCGTATCAAGCACATTACCATTTTGAAAAAACAAGTCAAAGCTCTGCGATAATCTAGGAAGGGTAATATAAACCATAAACATTGCTCAAATTCAGTTCTACTTAGAGAGGTGTTCCTTTTATTTGTTTTATGTATGATGTTATGCATTGCTCTCCATCCAAATTCAAATTAGGCTCCTTCGAAAGATCCCTTTCGATGTTTCCATCGTACATTTCACGTACGATTGCTAGTTCTTATATTCTAGCGTATATTTCATGCGCTTCATTAAATTTTGACTTTAATTTATTTAAAGTAACTGGCATTTCCAAAAACGATTGTCGGTGGACATTGTTAGAGATTGAAATCTTATAACCAATATTTTGATGGCCATTTTTGAATTAATTTTTTTAAAGGTAATTAATAATTCTTATAGTCAAGATTTTGATGGCCATTATTATAGGCCAAATTCTTAGACATTAATCTGAAGCACTTTATATTAGTGTATAATTTGCAACCAATTACATAGTCTTTGGTCAATAAATAAAGGTGTTCATGTGGAGAATAGAGATGCTCTTCACTTCTTGATGGGAGAAGTATGAAACATGAGATGCCACTAATCCAAAATCCACAAATACATCTAACTTGACAAGAAAATTAATAAAATTAAATTTATGTGTAGTAAAAAATGTGCTTAATACACCATCGTGTTCTCTCAAAAGATGATCTTCAGCTTCTTCTCCCTAGACATGGTTGATAAGTATTTCCTACCTTATTATTGGAATGCTTTTATCCCCTTCCTTTATAGTCCTCGTGTTTGTTGATGGCATGCATTCCACTTTTTTAACAATCATTCATTGAAGATTTATAAAAAAAAATTCTCCATTTATACTTCAGAGGTTTCCCCACTATTTTTGAATAACAAAGGACCTCCATTTTCATCCTCTTTAACTATGATGCTCATATTGCCTAAGTTTTAGTACATTGATGGTTTTTGTAAAGGTTGTGTACATGGAGAACATCATCATGATCCTTTTCCCAAAAGAAAATCTTTGTTAGATTTGTATCACCTTGAATTGATACATAGTGACCTCATGTCCTTAACTACTTTATTTTTTTCAGGGGCTAAGTATGTCTCACATACATTTATGAAATTTTATGTCAATATTTGGTGTAAATTCTATAATACAAGAGTGAGGTATTTGATCACTTCAAGGATTTCAAGGCATTTTTGGTGATAAAACTCCATTGCCTATTAAGAATCTACACATAGATAATGGGGGAATATGTTAGTAATTCCTTTCATGAAGTTTTTTTAGTTCACGTTATTCAAGATCAATACACAGTTCCATACACTCCTCAAAACAATGGAAATTTTAGGAGGAAGAATAGTACCTTGAGAGAGATGGCCAATTGCATAATCTAGTCTAATAATATGGATATTAAATTTTAGGATGAGACAGTCTATAATGTAAATTACATTCAAAACTACATGCCTCATAAGAAAGTGTAGAGCATGACAAAAAGAGGAGGCTTGGTGTCATACCAATCCTAATGTTTCCACATCATGAGTTTTTATTAGCAAGGCTCGGGAATTTATTCCTGATGAAAATGTAAATCCATAGAGAAGAAGCATCAACAACCCAATTTTTTTGGATATTGTGAGGATTTGAAGGATTATCACTTCTTTGACCCTATCACTCACACTGTTTTTAAAGGGGATGTCCAATTTGATGAGAATTTCACCACCATTTTTTCTTTAGATATATATTCTCCTTCACTTGCTCTATCTTCTTCACATCTTGATGATTTCACTCTTCTTGATGATGATGTCGATGTTATTGTTCCTTCTCAACGACCTCTACCTTATGCTGCATAATTTATGCCCAAGTGGTGGTTTTACTACTTAAAAAGAGGTTGGTCATAAATTAGATCCTTTTGGCACCCCTCATACTCTTTCATAACCATATATGGTTTCTCTTTTTTCTCATGCTATTTTAGAGGATCTACAATAAAATTAGATGTAGAAGGTACACCAAAGTAGAACATAACCATGAAAGAGTACTATTGTTCTTTCAAGAATAATCACACTCCGAATTTTGTTTCTCTTTCTAAAGGAACATATTTAGTCCCTTGTAAGTGGGTTTACATGACCGTATATGTATAAGGTGGTTTTATTGTCAAGTATAATACCCTTCTTGCAGTAAAGGTTTTTTGTAGGTTTACATAATTTACAATTCTGATACCTTTTCCCATATTGCCATGATGGATTAGCTTCACCTCATGTTTTCATTAGATGCAAAAAAGGGACAATCAATGCATTAGTTGAATGTTGTATTCACTAAATCACGCACTTTGGGTATTAATTAGTCTCATCTCATACTATTTTTCATATGGTTTTGAGTGAAGAAAGTACTAATTACCCCATGTTTTTTGGCCATTTTACTTTGCTTTCTCTAGTCACTTCCGACCTTCCATATGTACTTTCCTAGTCAGTTTTTCATTTTACGCTCACCCTATTTTTGAGTGGGGCACCTCAGTGCCCCTGGTCCCCTTTGGGGCACCCTGATCCTATTTGTACTTTACTCTTATCTTTTGAGCACTTTGTAGACATTTGAGTTTTCTATCTTTTTGGTGGTCAGCCTTTTTGGGGTTAATTACAAAATTAGAACAAGAGAACCATGTAAATATAAAGTTATGAGACCATAATGAGGGACCAAGCACTAAGCACTAGTAACTCCACCTAAGGTTGTATCCATAAAAGGCTCCATTTGCATCCATTAAACTCCACCATGAGGGATAAGGTTGGTTCATATGCATAAAACTTCATATGAGGGGAGTTTATTGTATTCCATCCACCACCTACTTACATTTCTACATCTAGTTATCACTCACTACTCACAAAGTGTGACTTACACATGAGCACCAAGGGCACGATTTTTAGACACACGCCTAGAACTATATTTGGGTCTCAAATGTAGTTTAATGCTTAATTAGTAAGCCCACCATTGTGGCCGATGAGGTCAGTCTGACCCCTTCATATGCATATTTATTTTTTAGTGTTTTGATGCTTTTCTTAGGGTTTTGTAGGTGTTTCCTCCATCTCTGATTTGTAACGATATCCATCAAATTTCAGTGACATCCATGCAACAGGAAGCGAAGGCAGGAAGTCATTAAACGACACCTTGGAGGAGATTTCCTGGTTATTTTAGTAAACTATGGAACCCATATCTCATACCATGGCACCCTAGGCACCCCCATCTATTTCTTGGTGCCTTAATCTACTCAGAGAACTTGAATCTACACTTTCTGGAGCTCTTGTGTGGTCATTTCTTCATTTTTTTATCTGGTCTTCACTACGACACAATCCTGACAAGTATGTGAATAAGATAAGGCCTTTCTAACCCTCTTTACTCATCAAGGTTTCACATTTTCACTTGCTTAGTTTTGGGTTCATTTCCTTTACTTTTTTAGTTGTTATTTAATGTTTTGCATAGAATTATATTTAGCTAGAATAGATCTCTATTTTCCATTTTCATTTAAATCATTTTGGTGAACCCGATCTTGAACCCGATTTCTTTTCTTGCATTTTCATATTATTATGCTTGTCACCCGTAGTGGTCATTTTGGGTCTTTTCAATATTGTGAGATTTATGTATAGAGCTCCTAAATCAATGGCTAATATAACTACATCCATGACTACAACAGATAACCCTTTAGAGCATTCCCACCATGTTCCTCTTTATGAAATAGAAGCATTTGGTAGTGAGAAATCCTATAATGAAGATACCAATGTTGACCAAGCTCAACTTAACACTATCAATGACTTTAGACAAGATTTGAGTGATAATCCCACTCATCTTCCATATGTCTTACATGTTTTGATTGTTGTTAAGAAAAATCGTGATGCTTCCTCTTCAGCTCACATGGCCTCCATACTACATACTTATATTTCAATTCCCATTCCTACAATTACCACTCCCGCAATTCACCCTAGCACCCCTAATATGGAGCTTAGATCTTCTTTGAATAATCCTAATTTAAAATTTTATATTAGGATTTACAAACCTAAATTCGCTAGCTCCATCTTACTACTTCTCGTGCATCACCATATCTAGACTCTACTTCATTTCTTCATACTCCTTTTGCACCTACTATATCTGCTTATTAATTTCCAACTTATTTCATCTCTCCCAAATTACCCATCTTTAAAGACTATGGTGACCCACAAGAACATCTCCGCAGTTTTCATGTCACATGCTGGACTATGTGGATGACCATACAATACTAGCTAAGCTTTTTTCCTCGCAATTTACAAGATTATGCAATGTGGTGGATCTACAACCTACCTGTTCATTTGGTGACATCATTAAAAAATTTGGTTAATTCCTTTCTCACTCACTTCTCCATTAACATAGGCTCTAAGATCTCTAATGCTCAACTCGCATAACTCAAATAGGGATCTAATGAATACTTAGTGGATTATGTCTTGCGTTACAAAAAAATAGAGATAAGATGTCAAATGTGCTTGTAGATGCTAAGCTTCATGAATTATTCATTCAAATTCTCTTACCACCTCTCTAACATAGTGTTATCTTTAATGCCTCTCCTTCCTTTGATCAACATTTTCATACTCGTAAAATTTGTGAAACCAAACTCTTAGCTATAGGCAAGCTAAAATAACAAGAGCAAGAATTGTCCTCTACGTGTTTTCAAAATAAGTCAACATTTAAATCATCTACAACTAAACCAATAGACACAAAAGTTACCATCACCATAGTCTTTACTACTAAGGAGATTGAATCATAGCTACATGGACGTATATTCACTAATTTTAGTGTACCTCCACATATTTTACTACCACAACTTGTTGATAGTAACATTATTACATTGCCTTCTCTACTACAAAAAGATCCACATCGATAAAAATGATGTAGTTTAGATTAAAATCCCATTATTATTATCATTAGTGTGTCAGACATTCCATCGATCGTTGCTTCTGACTTCACTCTCTTATTTAGGGTTTGATCAATAGTGGTGTAATTGAGCTTTCAAAATCTACAGTTTCTCCACGTGTCAATGAAAATCATAAGCTCAAAAATATTAACTCTTCTCTACCCCAACGTGACACAAAAGTGACTGAATCATTGGATAATCATGTATATCACACAGTACTTACATCTAGGGCTCTTGAATTCCTTTTTGCGGATCCCTATACTTCACCACCAGTCATCTTTTTCTCCAACCTTGATTATTATGAAAATTTCACATCTAACCACTTACATATAAATGGATCTATTGGTTTGGTTTCCTTCAACAATACTAAGGTTGACCAATCTTGGACCATTAGTGCATGCTCTATCTCACTTCTCACTATTATTGGTTCTCCTATTACAAAAATTTTGTATCCAATGAATAATTCATACGGTGTAGTCGAACTACACGTTACAATTAGTAATCTCACTTTTCTTGTATGTTTCCTTGTTAGAAAAGTAGTTGACAGTTGTGAAATAATTTTAGGACTCAATTGGATTTTTATGTCCCAATCTATCATCTTTATGAATCATTTGCGACTCAAATTTATTCACAACAATCAGGTCATTTCAATCGACGGTGTACCTCCTTCTACTCCATGGTCGTCATCTCCTTGTGCATCGGTTCATGGATCTCCTACATCATTTAGCACATCACAATATATGTTACTAAAATCACAATCTACTCCTAGTTCACTTATTCACACATTATCTACGTGACCTCACCGATCTTCTACTCCTACAATTAGGTATAGGTCCATTCCTAGGAAAATTACAACATCTCGGCGTAAGTCTCGACCTCAGTTTATTCCACAAGGGTGTCTATCACCTCCATGCTCAGCTTCACATAGATCTCCATCACCTACACATTTTGTCACACCATAACATTCATCATATATTCATCCATCTCATGCACATAGACTTCACTCACCAGCGTAACGTCTATCTACTATACCACCACTACTAGAGCATAGTCATAGGATTTCACCACAACAACCATCAGATGGAGTACCTTTGTCCTTCACTTTAATTATATAGTTCATTCGATCAAATGCACTTGGGGGAATAACATTCACACACACCCCTTTTCATCCTAGCATGAACACGTCTCTCATCTTCACATTATCATATGCATACTCATCATAGGCATTGTCATTACCCAATGACACACTCTTGTGCTTCGGTTGACACTTGAATGTTGAGGGAATAATACACATGAACCCCACACACCATATAGTAAGAATTATACATAGCATCTCTTTACACATTTTATAGTACATCTTGCATCTTGCGCACTACATATTTGAGTTACTCTTCATCACTTGTATTTTGATATTTGCGCATCTACCTATCATACATATCCACAAATCATACTAGTGTCTATCACACATTCATATTGTCTACACCCTTTGCATTACATACTACATAGTGTGCACTTCACATTATTAGGCTATATACACATTTTTATTGCATCCTATACATCACATATTACACATTCTAGACATGACATGGTCGTCTCTTATCATAACACATTCTACATCTACTTTCATGTGTTGCACTCACTACCCTATGATTCACTCTAGTTCCTCGGTCCATACTCAAATGTCAAGGGTTTACAAATCAAATGGACGTCATCACATTTGTGCATTTATAATTCAACCTTTTATCATATGACACCCATAGGTTAGTGGCATACGTTATAGGCTAAATGGTCACCTACTCTATTACCTTGTATTGGTATATGCTTTAGGCTACATCACCACTCACTCTATTCATCTTGTAGTGATATGCACTTTAGGATAAATCATCACACTTTTGATCATCTTGTCATGATATATGCATAGGCTATAGGTTCACACACACATCATCTCTAGATCGCATATCATTAGAACGCATACACATTCACCACATTGCATTGCACATAACAACTCACACTTCAACCATTTCCCAATGATGCACTCTCGTTTGTGGTTCATTCTTGACTGATGTTCAAGTAAACCAAATGAACCTCACTGCATACACTTCCATCCAATCGGGGGGCACACGGCTCTTATCACCCATATTGTATTCCATTCCAACCATCCACAACATGTTTCATATCTTTTTTTCTTATACTCTTCCTTGCATTTTCTAGTCCATGTTCGCTTATTACACATGTTACACATGTCTCTTACATGTCATTTTCTTTACCATACACACATGTGTGTTCACATCCCTCTCTATTTGTGATATTAGATATAGGGATTCTACACGTAACATAGATGCTTGGATACTAAAAGTCCCACATCGGCTACTGGGGGCATCCAATTTTTTCTACTACAGGTGTTATTGTTTCATTGTGTAATTAGCACTTTACATTATTTGGTTATAAAAACTCTTGACAATGGGTTATCTTTCTAACATGATAATTGATGCTTCATGTGTAGCATTTATGTGCAGGATTACTTACTACCATGGCTATCTATCAGTTTACTTGTTCTTCCTTGTTATTGTTTGTTATTGTATGCAGGCCTTGCACTTTCTTTGGTGTGCACTCTTGTTTATTTGTATGTGGCCATTATGGCCTTGAGTGTCAAGTGTGACATTGTGAGTGGTGTCCCATGTTTGTAACCCACTTTTCATGTCTTTTGATTATCTTCTTGAGTGTTTACATTATCATTTTGCTTACTTTATTTTACATTGTTTGTGAATTTTACACTTGTCTTCTACATGCATGATTTTTTGTACTAACACTTTTTTCTAGCCACTTATTTGTGTGTGCCTTGGTTTCTACCAAACGCATACCCTTCCCAGTGCAAGGAATAATTTATGTGGTTGCTCCTATTCTATGCCGCATCCTCCTATCCATGACGTCACATGCTCCCCCAAAGAGAGGGGCATCATTTGGGGTTTATACACTACATAGCGCACTACATCTCATACAGTTCAATTTGCAGTATTTGTCCATAACATAGTGGGTTATATAGCGAGTGAGTTCATACCAGTCTATGGAACCCCGATACATACATGATTCTTTTGGACAAGGTGTCCTTAGCACATGCGATATCAGTTACAGGTTAGGGGATAAAACATACCTTGTTCTCTACACTATCATGGCATTGGATCACCAAAAAACCAAAACATTATAGAGATCTCTTAATATTCTCAGGGAAGCAGTTATAAGTTGGAGGAACATCAGGTGTTCCTCCCGACACTTCTTCAACCATAGTGGCATGAGATCACGTAAAAAACTCACACTTCATCGACAATTAAAGGCTATTCTTTCTACTCCCTTTTCTCGACATATATCAGTGCACATGTTCCTTTTTCATTTTTTGTACTTTCATTATAGTATTTTTACTATATACATGTGTCTTTACACACATTTTTTACACATATACATTTGTATCTGACTACTTGATTGTCTTCTCCTTTACAGGTCCATCCGTATGGAAAGCAAGTAGTCAAAAATACAACAACAATGACGTCAACAATAACACCACACACAACATACTAATATGTAATTACATCACACACATTGGCATCTATGCATGCGTTTCCACCCTAGGTTCACTCTCATCACTTTTTGTACTTTTACATATTTAGTCTCCATGCTTCATCTTTTTGTCGTTCCACAATTTTTCTAGTCCCTCGGCACCTTTTCTACATCACTCTACATGAATATCAAAAATAGATGTCTATCTACTTTATGTTACCAAGTGTTCCTCTCACCAACATAAAGTTGGGGAAAATGTAGTCACTAAATCACACACTTTGGGTATTATTTATCCCTTGTTTTATACTACTATTCATAAGGTATTTGAGTAAAGAAAGTACTAATTAACCCATGTCCTTTGGCCTTTTAAATTTTCTTTTTGTCCTCACTTTCAACCTTCCACATGTACTTTCCCAATATGTTTTGTCATTTTTCACTCAACCTATTTCTTACTGGGGTGCCCAACCAGGACTACGGCACCCAAGGTGCCCTGGGGCACCCTGATCCTCTTTGCACTTTTTTTTATCTTTTGGGTACTTTCTAGACATTTGAGTTTTCTATCTTTTTGGTGGTTGGCCTTTTCAAGGTTGATTACAAAAATTAGAAAAAGAGAACCATATAAATATAAAGTTACGAGACCATGATGAGGGACCAAGAACTAAGCGCTAGTATCTCCACCTAAGGTTGCATTAATAAAATGATCCATTTGCATCTATTAAGCTCCATCACAAGGGAAAAGGCTGGTTTATCCACATCACACTTCACAAGGTGGGAGTTTATTCTATTACATCCATCATCTACTTACATTTCTACATCTAGTTATTACTCGCTACTCACAATGTGTGACTGACACAAGATCACCTAGGGCATAATTTTCACACAAACACACGTAGAACTAAATTTGGGTATAAAATCGACCCCTCCAAATGCATCTTTCATTTTTAGGGTTTTGATTATTTTCTTGGGGTTTTTGATCGGGGATCATTTTCAAAATTTCCTAAACATCCCTAAATGGTGTCAGTGTAGAAGATCATCTCGAGAGCTTTCCAACGACTATGAGAACGTGACAAACGGACATCGGGAGCTCTAGATATGTTCGGTCAAAGTTCAGTCAATAGGAAAGTCAACTATGGTCAACTGGTCAACATTGGACCAATTGCACTGTGACACGTGGCAAAAGGCAAAGGGGAGTTGTTTGTTGGTTTTTGATCACCGGTCTTCGATGGTCGTAAAAATTATGCGTGGGAGTAAGAGGCTCAACTTTTATAACGGAGGGGAGCCCGACCGCCGTGTGGACTAATTGGTCATCACCGACGTGGTGGGTCCACAAGCCACCACGTGGCTTGCCACCATGAGTTCGATCTTCTAATCGCAACTCGACAAGTGGGGCCATGTCGTTCGAATTACACATCATCGAATGGATCAAATTCTATTCATTGAGTGGGACCACGTATAAACAAGCGGAGTCAATAGACCGCATTTACCAATTCAAGCATGCACGTGAAGTGGTCAACACCCCAGCCTTACCCATTTATGCGACCCACTTATTAGCCAAAGCAGCCACGTACCACCCATGCAATCAAATGTGGAGCGGTGGAGGGGCCTAAGCCCATGCGTGGAGGAGTCCACGTGAGGTAAGGTATAATCAAAGGTTTAAAAACCTTTGAAGATTTCTAATGCTGCCCCATGTGGGATAAACCCACATAAATCGTTGACCGCTCCATATGGGATTAAATCCCCCTAAATATGCACGGTTAAGGCTAATAATAGCCTTTGGATAATATAGAGCGCAATTTTATAAGGGGCCTAATTTTGTATAAATAGGAACCCGTTCATTGTAATGGACACACACAAACTCGAAGACGAGCTCATTCCTAGAGTGCTTAGAGGTGAATTCCGAGCCAAGAGGGCGAATGAGAAATGTTGTTGTGTGAAGACCTAATTTATTTAGGCATTATTATTTTGATTATTATTGACCTATTATTTGTTAGGCAATAATAAATTAAATATTTGTGGCTAGGAGTTATTCAAACTACCTAGTCGGCCCATAGCGCCACACCAATTACTTCAGAAATCCTGGATTGTTGCGGAGCTAGCTAGCGTCGCATTGATAGCATCGGGAAGGCCGATCAAGTCGAAGGAGATTGACGCCGGAAGGTGGAAGTCGGGTGCTATTTTTCACCCTTGTCATCCGAAGAATCGGTGTATCTGATAGGCAAGTAAAATTCCATTAGGTTTTTCTTGTGAAAGTATTATCAGTAACTTACAAGTTTTGACTAGTGGAACGGTTCGACCACGAACCTTGAGAGATGGGCAATTGCGAACTCCATAATCAATCAGTAATGCGATTGTCATTATTGTCTTGCATTTTATTTTAAATTGATTACTTAAAAGGAGTAAATTATCGGCAAATAATTAAAGCCTACAAGGTCGAGATCGATAGTAATAACGATTGTTTTGGATCATGTTTGGTATCGTAGTGTAATCGATACTGCAAACTTGATAATCTCCGATCAAGTTTGGTATCAAAGTTGGTTTAGCTCTATATTTGTTTTTCAGTAAATCTGATTAACAAAGTGATTGCTTCAAGATTAGTACAGTTGGTTTAGTTTGTGTGAACATGGTACAAGTGCACTATGGGCAAGATGTCTAAACAGGCAAAGCTCGAGGAAATTGAAGCTTATAATCACCAGATCCAGGAAGAGAATTCTCTCCTACGATCAATGTATTACTCCTTGGAAGAGGAGAATGCTCGTTTGAAATTGGAACTAAAAACCAAGGATGAGCTCTTGGCAAGGTTGCAATGTGGTGATCAGAGAAAGGAAATACCTTCAACTTCAGATGCAGAGGCCATGGAAAATGACTGCACTATAATTTTTTCACCACGGGAATCTTCTTCTTCCTCCCATTAGGGTTAGATTCAGGTTTGGGTTATCCTAGTGTGGGAATGGAAATTGGAGAATGCTCTAAGAACGCCGATAGGAGACAAGCTCCGAAAGGAAAGTGATTACCCCACTAGTCCCGCAAGAAGATTATGAGCAGGAAAGTTGTGCTTCGTTGTCATAGACAAGATGTGGTAAGAGAAATCAGCGAAGAGGTAATGAGATTCCACCTCTAGTTTCTTACCATAATCGTAAGCACAGTAAAACTTCTGATCCACTTTTTCATCTTAAGAAGTATGGTTATGATTTTCATAAGATGTGGAATTCTTTTCCATGTACTTTTTTTGACCGCATAATCATTATGTGGCCAGCTGCTGGAAGAGAAGGACACTGATGAATAAGTTGATGTCGTTCATCGGGGAACAAGGCAAATCAGAAAGACCAATCTCGTCATGCAGAGTTGAGAAATGGCAGAAAGAGTTCCTCATCCCAGAAGAAGGAGTTTAAGAGGATTTTTTTGCTCATTGCCGGAGGAATGGGCACTAGGTGGAAAATTGCTGGAAATCGCATCCATCTTGCCATCGGGTAATGGCAAGCCAAAGATGGAATTGAGGCCTATTGCAAAGGCAGAGGAAGTTTCTACTCCACCACCGGTTGACAATTCAACCCAGGACCGGTGTAATACCCGAAGTGAAAGTCCTTTGAAATGGGTAAGTCAACAATTTTTCAATTATATATGCATAATTCGGGGATTGATGAATCGTATGCGGTATTAAGTTTGGAGATCGGATTACTGTGAGGAACTCGCCGAGAGAAAGGTTTACAATACTCGGTGGATTTTCTTACTTAGAAAATTTGATTAATGCTCCAAACATATCTCCTAATAAGCCTATGAGTACCAGTATGACTTGGATATAGGATTTAACTCACATAAAGCTTGAGATTGATCGCCATTTGTGCGAGATAGTAGATTTTACAGAGACAGCTTCGGAACGTCATTCTGTGTAGAGGCATTGTGGACCTGCAATGGAATGGTAGTTAATCACCGTTGGCATTGACGTCGGGTTGGAACTTCATTCTATGTAGAGGCATTGTGACCGTGCAGCAGTGGTAATGGTACCTGATATTTGTATGTCAACAAGAAGATATCTCAAAGGATTAGCTCGGAACGTCATTCAGTGTCAAGGCATTGTGACCACACATACGAATGGTAGCTAATCAACAGACTTAGCATCATGCATTGGAGGCTCGAGGTCTTGAAAGAGGCTTAGCATCATGCATCGGAGGCGTTGAGGTCTACAGAGACTTAGCTATTAGGAAATATATCTTAGTGCTCCATTTGTATGTACGGGTGAATAATAATTACATGTGTAATTATTATTATAGTAAATTAGTCAAAGTACATTTACTATGTAAATGTAAATAGTAAATGTAAAATGTGGTTAGTATGTGGTAAGTTAGTAAGTTAGAATAATAAAACAATTAGTATTATTTTATTATTATATTGGTGAGAGGTGAAACCATATGGGTGTATGGTTGACAGAAGACAAATGTTGTTGAAGGATTGTTATTTTACATCTCCTATATAATGGAGTGTAATGAAATAGTGAATGCATAATAAAAAAATATAATATAGAGTTATTGTTTTGAATTATTTTTTGTGTAGCTATTTCAAGGATTCTTTGTATTAGATCGAGTAATTTTTACATTAGCATCATGCATGGAGGCTCGAGGTCTGAAAGAGGCTTAAGCATCATGCATGGAGGCGTTAAGGTCTATAATAGACTTAGCATCATGCATCGGAGGCTCAAGGTCTTGAAAGAGGCTTAGCATCATACATCGGAGGCGTTGGTCTGTAAAGGGACAAGGCATTGTCCATCACCGACATCGGATCAATCAAAGCTCTATGTAACATGGAGTTCCTTCAAACCAGTTCGGATTCTGATGGAATCAACTCGAGAGCTAGGAGCTATGTTATAGAGTCAAAGAAGATCCTTGTTGTTAGATATCAAGAAGCTTAGCACCGCACATGTATGAGCGTGGAGATTTCATTCGAAACTTAGCACCATAAAGCGGAGGCGTGGAGGTCTTCTTCGGATATCAAAGTGGCGCAAAGCAGAAGCGTCATGGGCCCATAACCCACAAGTCCCAGGATTGGAGAAGAGTTGTCAAAGTGAGAAGGTTGGAGGAGAAGACCCAAGGGTCTACTACAACAGCACTTCCGAGGTGGCAGCAGAGTTTTTCAGATTCAGGATAGTATGGAAGCTTTTTGGGACAAAAGCTTTTTCAGTGGGGAGGTGTGATCAGGGGATCATTTTCAAAATTTCCCTAAACATCCCTAAATGGTGTCAGTGTAGAAGATCATCTCGAGAGCTTTCCAACGACTGTGAGAACGTGACAAATGGACATCGGGAGCTCTAGATATGTTCGGTCAAAGTTCAGTCAACAGGAAAGTCAACTATGGTCAACTGGTCAACATTGGACCAATTGCACTGCGACACGTGGCAAAAGGCAAAGGGGAGTTGTTTGTTGGTTTTTGATCACCGGTCTTCGATGGTCATAAAAATTATGCGTGGGAGTAAGAGGCTCAACTTTTATAACGGAGGGGAGCCCGGCCGCTGTGTGGACTAATTGGTCATCACCGACGTGGTGGGTCCACAAGCCACCACGTGGCTTGCCACCATGAGTTTGATCTTCTAATTGCAACTCGACAAGTGGGGCCATGTCATTGAATTACACATCATCGAATGGATCAAATTCTATTCATTGAGTGGGACCACGTATAAACAAGCGGAGTCAATAGACCGCATTTACCAATTCAAGCATGCACGTGAAGCGGTCAACACCCCCAGCCTTACCCATTTATGTGACCCACTTATTAGCCAAAGCAGCCACGTACCACCCATGCAATCAAATGTGGAGCGGTGGAGGGGCCTAAGCCCATGCGTGGAGGAGTCCACGTAAGGTAAGGTATAATCAAAGGTTTAAAAACCTTTGAAGATTTCTAATGCCGCCCCATGTGGGATAAACCCACATAAATCGTTGACCGCTCCATATGGGATTAAATCCCCCTAAATATGCACGGTTAAGGCTAATAATAGCCTTGGATAATATGGAGCGCATTTTTATAAGGGGCCTAATTTTGTATAAATAGGGAACCCGTTCATTGTAATGGACACACACATTACACAGATCAAGCTTATTATTTGTTAAGTTTTGTGGACACACACAAACCTCGGAGACAAGCTCATTCTAGAGTGTTGGAGGTGAAGTCCGAGCCAAGAGGGCGAATGAGAAATTGTTGTTATGTGAAGACCTAATTTATTTAGGCATTATTATTTTGATTATTATTGACCTATTATTTGTTAGGCAATAATAAATTAAATATTGTGGCTAGGAGTTCTTCAAAATACCTAGTCGGCCCATAGCGCCACCAATTACTTGCAAATCTGGATTGTTGGATTGCTAGCGTCGCATCGATAAGCGTCGGGAAGGCCGATCGAAGCCAAAGGAGATTGATACGCCAGAAGGTGGAAGTCGGTTGCTATTTTTCACCCTTGTCGTCCGAAGAATCGTGTATGTCTTGATAGGCAAGTAAAATTCCATTAGGTTTTTCTTGTGAAAGTATTATCAGAATAACTTACAAGTTTTGACTAGTGGAATGGTTTGACCACGAACCTGGAGATGTAGGCAATTGCCGAACTCCGTAATCAATCCGTGTGCAATTGTCATTATTGTCTTGCATTTTATTTTAAATTGATTACTTAAAAGGAGTAAATTATCGGCAAATAATTAAATCCTACAAGGGTCCGAGATCAGGTAGTAATAATCGATTATTTTCATATCAGTTTTATAGGTGTTTTCTCCATCTCTAATTTGCGGTCACATCCACCAAAGTTTAGAAACATCCACGTGATAGGAAGTGAAGATAGGAAACCACTTAACGACACCTCATAAGAGGTTCCCTGGTCATTTAGGAAGACTAGGGTGCCCAGATCTTAGACAAGGGCTCCTCAGTCACCCCCATATCTTTCCAGGTGCCCCAGTATACTAAGACATCTCCAATCTACACTTTTTGGAGCTCGTGTGTGGTCATTTCTTCATTCTATTTATTTTTCTTCACTACAGCACAGTCCCGACAAGTCTATGAATCAGCTAAGGATTTTCTAACCCTCTTTACTCATTAGGGTTTCATATTTTCACTTTCTTATATACTTAGATCATTTCCTTTACTTATTTAGCTATTATTTATTACTTTGCATAACATTAGATTAAGCTAGAATACATCTCTATTTTCTATTTTAGTTTAATAAGATGTGAATACTACATTTATCTATAATGAACTTTATGAGGAGATATATATATATATATATATATATATATATATATATATATATATATAGATATAGATATAGATTATCCACATGGCTTTGTAGAGGATTCTTCACTTATTTACATGATTTATCATTCTCATTATGGTGTTGAACTTGAGCTCCCGAAATCGGTATGAGAAGATGTATAATTCATTTCTTTCCTATCATTTCACTCATTTCCATTCTAACCCTATAATATACATTTACAAACATGGGAAGAAATTTTAATAATTTTTCTCTATATTGATGATTTTATCCTCACATGAAACTCTCCTTCCATGACCTAGGATGTAAAACATTGCTTTATGGAGTAAAATAATATGATAGACTTTGGACTTCTGCATTAATTTCTTGAACTACAAATCACTCAGTCATATGAAAAGATATCTATTTTATAGAAGAAGTGTGACTAAGACCCACTTCACTATTTTACATGGTTTATTTCGATCCTTCCCCTACACCATTTCAATTAGGAGCCACACTGACATCCACATGCACTACACCTAGTTTTTTTATACTTTATGTAAGTAGTTAGTTGGAAATTTTATGTATCTCATGCATAGTCATCCTCATATTCCTTTTACAGTTAGCCTTATCTCCAATTTCTAAGAAGATCCATGAGAGGTTCATTGGTAGGATTATGAAACTGGGTAAGTGCATGGAGATATGGGGCCAAAAAGTCTTAAGTGGATGTTGTTTTGTAAAAGGTGTCTTCTTCCAATATCACCTCCTCTCTTCCCAATTTTTTTGTTTCAAATTTATTATCTTCTTTATATAATTTTAATATTTTTTATGGAATTTTCCTCTTCTAACAAGATGTCCCACTTCATATAGAAATTTTTCCTCTTTTTAGTTTTAGATTTCAACAATATTTATTTAATATTAATATCACCAAATACATGTATTCGAGTGATAGAAGAAACAAATCACTATATTAAATAAATATTTATATTGTCTTTAGGAGTTCCTCTTAACTCTTATGATCTATGTAGTTGAAGTGTAGCATTGCCCGTGATTTAAATGTTATTTGAGCTATTGAATATATCAGGTGAACTCATATTTATTTATATATAATAAATAAAATACATTAAAAGGTAATAACCATTTATTTATTTTGATTAAAAAGGTCACGTGTTGCTCAATTTGTCATTTATGAAGGGTCAAGTTTAATCTAGTGTGTCCAATTAAAATATAAGGAGACACTCAAATTTAATCACTGAAAGTTCTAATCCTTCATAAAGAGATGCTAAAAAATAACAAATCATATGTCGATATTGTTCATTAATGTACTCTATCTAAAAATAGTCATGTAGCTTTCTCAAAGCCTTTTCATATTTTTTCTCATTTAAATGCAACTATGTTACTAACTCACAACATTCACATATATAACTTGTATTTTAGTAACATCAATTCCCTTAAACAATAGACAAAATAAATCAATGTAGAAGGGTGAGACATCCTCTCTAGCACTTGTCCTTAAATATTTACAATAGAAATAACATAATCTTTATAGTCATATAAAGGGTCAAGGATCCCTTCTATTCTTATTATAAATGTAGAAAGCATAAAGAAAATAACCATTAATCAAATATTCCAAAAGAAGGCAACGAGCGAGGCATGACATGGAACCTAGTGG
This sequence comes from Taxus wallichiana var. yunnanensis, assembly GCA_018340775.1. Classification (NCBI taxonomy): domain Eukaryota; kingdom Viridiplantae; phylum Streptophyta; class Pinopsida; order Cupressales; family Taxaceae; genus Taxus; species Taxus wallichiana. The sequence goes on from CM031236.1 coordinate 571,760,038, forward strand.
GGAAGACACAAGTGGAGAAGATCTTGTGAGTGAAAAAAGTGCAACATAATTGATGAGTGATTTGTTGCATCAACTTATTAAACTTGTGTATCAATTTCTATAGCCCACCAAGGACATGTCGAAAAAATAATTTTTTTATCAATATATATGTTTATGAATTTTAGGGTATAATTTCATAGTTTTTCTATTCAATGTTACACAAAAATTAATATTTTATTTTGTGTAAATTTACAATATGTTGTGCAATCATCTCATATGAATACAAATTACATGATAAACAACATTACAAAGAATATATAAATGTAAGTGTTGGAGTGAAATCCCTTTATCATATAACTGGATGTTGAGAAAATATAGTGTGAACACAAATAATAAAATATATAATTATATGAGATTTGATACACAAATTAGTATTAAGATTGAAATATTAAAGGAATCGGATGTTGGAAAAACCGACCTAAAATTTTATTCGGAGAAGTTAGTTGTTAGAAAAACTAACTTATTTTTAGATTGAAATGTTACACAACCATTCCTATATAATTGCAAGAGTTTTATTAATAACATATTGAAGATGATTTACTGAATTCGTGCTTCTGCACATTTGAGATTCGGATCTTTCACTACATATGAATTAATTCCTATTACTAGAGTCTTATTCAAAGAGTTATAACCCATTTATAGAACAATAATTTCTCGTCCATTGGATCTTTTAAATAATTGGAATTGTAACGCCCACATTTTACACACAAAAACAACATTAAAAATCGTAATAATTTTTTTTTTACTTAAATTGTAGTACACATGACACTACAGGAGATCACTTAGGACTACTCAAAACACATGATATGTTGGCAAAAACATTAACCCGCATAGACAACATGAAAGCACGTGATGCACATCAAGGCCACTTCCTTTTCGAATGACAAATGACAAGCCACAACATAATGATTCAACTATAGAATAAATGTATAGTTAGGGCCTTCCCATGACACGATATTTTTAGAATTACACTTTTATTACAGTGATGTTTCAGTCTTTAACATAAGTCCTAGAAAGGCTCATAACATGAGAATCATACATTTCTTTTCATTTTTTTACTAGATTTCCTTTATATTGTTTAACATTTAACTTACAATGTATCTCATTTAACAAGAATCATTGACATTATTTCAATTACTTGTTTAATTCATTCATTGTTAATAGGGTATTTATTTACACACAAGGCTATTTACATACACACAAAGCTACTGGGTCTTATTCCTAGGACTTGCTCCTAAGGGCATGCATCTTGATCTTATTTCATACATATCTTACGCAACAGAACATATGTGAGTCCAAAGGAAGGAAGGTTAGCATCTTTTTCTCAAGGACTTAGGGTCAAGTTTTTTTCATTCATTTATAAATTGATAATTCAGTTAGTACACAATAAGTATGATAGGAAATAGGTTCTTTTTCCATAATGAGAGGGTTTAATCACATATCAAGGAAGATCATGTTTTAATTTCCTATGAAATAACATCCCACAATTACACTTCCCAAGGCAAAGCATCAATTATAAGTTTACTATAGTTATGCTCCAACAATTAGTTAAGGACTCGAAGGCTCTAAACATAGCAACATACGTCCTTATTTTCTTGTTTCTAGATTAGGTTTCCTGAGTATCATTTTACATCCAAAAAAGAGGGTTTTCCCTAACTAGGTTCATATACCTTTGTAAAGTATTATGTAACCTACTTGTTAATAGGGTCATTTGTATCCTCATAAGACTACTAGTCCTTGTCTTAGGGAATTTATCTCTAAGAACCTGATTCCATAGTTTCACATCATACATACATTACATAATAAGACAAGTGGGAGATCGAGATGGAGTAGTTCATTGTTTTAATGGGTTGATGTTCACATTATAGTTTATACAACATGGGTCTAGCTTCTCACCACAAGATGGTTTAAACATGATGTGATAATGACCGAAATTTCACCTTTCTCTAAAGAAATCATCTAATGGTTACGTTTTCACAAACTAATCATACACTAAAATGTTGTTAAGTTTCCTAATGAACTCTTTTTATAGCATCCTAGAACCCAAATGATAATTGAGATTGGGTATCGAGTTCATCTATGATCCCAACTCTTAAAGGTGACTTTCAAGGTTAGTTGGCAATCTTTGCCACTCAACATGTATGTCGGTCCGAGAATATTTTACATCATGTTTAATGTTGGTTTCCCATGGGTCTGTAAACTAAAGAATAGGGATGGAAGCCTGATTATTTTATTGATAATCGATCCAATCAATTTACAATAGATGTGCTGCAATATTTATACATATTGGACAACAATATACAAAAATAAATGGGTTGCATGGGTACAACCATGAATCAATACAAACAATAGTATTGTTAAAACAATATAACAACTCCCATATGTTTGAATAAAACAATATAGAAGGTTATAAATAAATATAACCATATAACAATTAAACAATTATCAAACTAATTATGTGCAATGCATAATTAACCTAGGTAAAATATAATTACCCTAACATTCCCCTTAATTTTTCATTGTCTTAAGGGATGAAGAGAGGAACTCTCTGAACAACTCAAACTTTTCATGTGCAAGTTACTTTGTGAAGATATTTGCTTTGTTCAGTTGTTGGAAAAACTGAAGTTGTATATTGTGTTTCAAGACATGCTCGCATATGAAATGTACTTGTACCTCAATGTGCTTTGTTCTTTCATGAAAAACTGGATTGCAAACAAGTTTGAGAACACCTTCATTGTCTACATACATGGTGCTTGGTTTGTCCTGTGGTATTCCAAGTCCTTCAAGTATGTGACGTAACCATATCGCTTCACAGACATCTTCTCCTGCAGAATGATACTCAGTTTCTGTGGAAGAATGAGAAACAAAGTGTTGTTTCTTGCTTACCCATGATATTGGTCAGATCCCATAAAGAACACACATCCTGAAGTCGATTTTCTATCATCAATGTTGCATGCATGATCTGAATCTGAATATCATGACAAGAAGAAGTTGTCATTCTTCTTGTATTCTAGACCAAGATCTATTGTTCCCTTGAGATATCTCAAGATGCACCTTGCTACCTTCCAATGAAAAACTTTGGGTTCTTGCATGAACCTAGATAGATAGCTTACTGCAAATCTGATATCTAGTCTAGTATAGGTTAGGTAAACGATAATCCCAATCAACTATGGATAGAGAGTGGCATTTATCGCAGGAGATGGATCTGAATGAGATAACTGCAATTTGTTCTCCATAGGTGTAGCAATCGGTGTGCAATCCATCATCCTAAATTTCTCGAGCATTGTCTTGGTATATTTCAACTGAGAAATAAATATGTGATTCTCCTTTTTCCATACTTCCAATCCAAGACAATAATTCATCAGCCTGAGATATTTCATGTCGAACGATCGATTAATATCTTTCTTCATTGCATTGATCATTTCACTGAACTGCCAGTGATGACTAGATTGTCGACATAGAAAATGACAATCACAATCTCCCCCTTACTTTTTGAGGTAGAGATTTGGATCGTATGGATTTCTAACAAATCCATGTTGTACAAGATGCTAATCAATTTTGATGCACCATGCCCGGGGTTCCTGTTTCAATCCATACAAATATTTCTGAGTCTGCATACCTTTGCTTCTTGACCAGGTACAACATATCCCTCAGGTTGAGTCATGTAGACTTATTTTTGTAGATCTCCATTCAGAAAGGCACTTTTTACGTCCATTTGATGGACTTTCCAACCAAACTATGCAGCTAGAGAAAAGATCATCCTGATCATTTTGATCTTAGTTGTGGGAGAAAATGTCTCCTCGTAGTCAATGCCTTCTTTTTTTGTGTGTACCCATTTGCTACTAGTCTCACTTTGTACTTTTCTACTGTCCCATCTACTTTGTAATTTGTTTTGAATATCCATCTGCATCCAATGGGTTTCTTCATTGGTGGAAGATGACAAGTTCAACAAGTGTTGTCATGTGTTTTTTTTTCATCACTGGAAAGTTATACTCAACATCATGGAATCTTTCCAAGATTTTGACTGTAGGGCTTCCTGGAGTGTAGAGGGCTCATCAGATTCAATAACTCTACTCATATAAGCAAAGTTAACTTCTTCTCTTGCTTTACTACAAGTCTTGGTCCAGTGGTGGATGCATCTGGTGGAGCATCCATTCTTGCATCTCGTAACATGCTAGTATACCACTTGGGCATATGTTGAACTACTCCTGTGGGTTGTGGTTCTATCAAATCGTCACCATCATCCCCATCATCACTTTCATTATCTGTGGGAACATCAACTTATTTTTTACAACTGGTGAAAAATCTACATCAGGTGATTCTAGAGGAGAAGTCTCTACTTCCTTCTTCTCAAACAACTCAACATCTCTACTAGTGTAGACTTTCCTGGTCTTTGGATCTATCAATTTGTACCTAAGAGTCTCTTCATTGTACCCAATGAAGATGAGTTTTTTTATTTCATATCCAATTTCTTTCTATTTTTCTTGGTTGTGTGCATACTTTCTTTGCACCCGAATACTCTAAGGTGTGCAACAGATGGCTTCCTTTTTTACCATGCTTCTTATGGCATTACTCGTCAAGAGCAACTGTGGGCACTCTATTCAACAAATACACTATTGTCTTTATTACTTCAATCCAGAATGTCTTTGCTATTCTATAAACACCGATCATGCATCACACCATTTCCATGATAGTATGATTTCTTCTCTCAACAACACCATTCTGTTGTGGTGTGTTGATGTGCAAAAATTAGTAGGAACTTGAAAAGGTCATAATTTGTGCTCTGGGTGTCGTTTGAGTCCGTTTTTCTTTTGAAACCACCTATTTCGATGAGATGAATGCACCGGTCAAAAACCTTGCCAATTGGAGCACATTTGGCACATTTCGGGCCCAAAATCTCATCGATTGAGGCCGAAATTAGGATTTAAGTTGTAGTTCAATTTTTTCCTATTTTAGGGCATTAGTTAATTTAGTATCTTAGTTGCTTTATGAGTTGAAAATTTGGCAATTCCTCTAATTTAGGCATGTAGAAGATGAGTGGCAATTTAGTGCACGTACGAATAAGCATGCGAACTTACTAAGAATAGCAGGTTCTAGTAAACTGCTAAAAATAGTAATTTCCACCACCTAGAGTAGTTTTAGTCAAAGTTAGTTAGAGTTTTCTTGGAAACTCAAGTGGGGAGTTGTTTTCCTATTTAGGAAACATTGTAATTCATGATTCGATAATGAAGAAGGAGATCTATTTTCTTTTGGAGTTCATATTATTTGTAGTATATTGAGTTTGTTTAGAATATGGGTACATTATGTGTGTGGAGGAGGCATTTGTTGATGAATCCCATGAGCTTGTAGGTAGTCTTTAAACTCATCACTGGTGAATTCCCCCTCGATATGAGTGGAGAGTTATGATGTGATGACCAGTTTCATTCTCAATAGCCACATTGAACTTCTTGAAGGTTTCAAAAGCTTCACTTTTCTTGCAAAGATAAAAAAATCCACATTTTTCTTGAATAGTCATCAACACAAAGCATGAAGTACTGAAATATAAAATGACTCAGTTGTATCAGACCACAAAGATATCGGTATGAACTAGATTAATCTTACCATGAGCTCGATTAGTACTCTTCTAGAATGAAGCTCTGTGTTGTTTTCCTGCTAGGAAGTGAGAACACTTGTCTGTATCATTTTGGAGAGATGGTAATTCTTTTACCATATTGTGTCGATGAAGTGTTTCGAGATACTTGAAACTGATATGACCAAGTCTCTGATGCCACAATTGTGTAGAGGTAGAGTCCTTAGCCACAAGTTCCACAACATGCATCCCACATTGGAGGATTTTGTAACTATTTTCGAGCCTCGTGATATGTCTCGAATTAAACACATTTTCTTGCCAAAATGACTATCAAAGTCAATTTTCAAGTTGTGATCAAGGAGTTTACTGACTGATAATAGATTTTTAGTTAACCCAGGGACATATAGTACATCTGACAATCTATAGTTGTGTGAACCAAGAGGTAGAGAAATGTTCCCAATCCCCTGAATTGTGTATGAAGAATCATCACCTAACAAAACATGGTTTTTCAAAGGCGTGTCCCTCATTGAAGTAAACCAATCTTTGTGGATGGTCATGTGTCGAGTGGCTCTTGAATCAACATACCAAACATCACTAGATGATGTGGAGGATTCACTTGATCGAGCAATGTACAAGTAGTCTTCAATATCTGAATGTTCTTCTTGCTCAAAAATATTTCCTTGTTGATAGGGTTTTCTTTTCAGTTCCCTTTTTTTTCCCCTTGATTGTAGCTAGAATGTCCCTTGTGAGATTGTTGGTGTGGAGGCCCAGAGTTTCTTGATGAACCTTTTTTGTAAGTATTATACCAACAATCTTTCAATTCATGTCCTCTTTTGCAATATTGGACATTTATTCTTTTGTTGCTTGTTCCCTTGATGTTGATACTGATTTTGGGAATTTTGATAGGAATGAGGTTTTCCTTTTCCTTTTCCTTTCCATTTTTGATGAGAAGAAATTTCCTACTCCTCTTTATCATCTTTATTATACATAGTTTCCTCTTGTTAGTAGGTTCACTAACTTGTCGAAACTAACTGTCGTATCGGAAAAGTTGAGTGTTGTCACAAAAATGTGGTATGCAGAAGGGAGGGATCTCAAAACAATGGGAACAAGAGCTTCATCTATGACCACTTCTCCTAGGGCTAGAAGTGAAGCCCTCAACTCTGTAACTCTTCTCAAGAAAGCTTTGATTTTCTCATTTTGCTTAAACTTCAATGTGTGTAACTGACTCTGCAAATTCAATATGACATTCTTGTTTTTGGCCTCATATACCATGCTCAACTTATATGATGCTTATTTGGATGTTTTGGAATCTTGAATGTGGGATTGCACATCGTCAGACACTCCAAACAAGATGATTATCTTGGCTTTCTTATCTAATTTATCGAACTGTCTCTGTTGTGTTGTATCATTTGTTGATCTAGTTAGAGTACCATTCACAACAGTCTAGATATCTTCAAATTCAAGTTGTGTCTTGATTTTTGTCTTCCATGCAACATAGTTGTTTCCTCTGAGTAGTTTTGAATCTGGAAGAAAGAATTTGGGGGCATTAGTGCCCATTTTGTAGAATCCACTGATGGGCTAGGCTCTTATCACTCCAGGTATAAGTTCTCCCAATCTATATACCATCAGTCCAATATACTGAACCTTTCTATATACGCACCCTTCCGATATACCCATCGGTATGTGTAAGAAGCTCACCCTTTCTATATACCCGGTGGTACGTGAAAGAGGCATTAACGTACGTGAAAGAATTCGATATGTGGTACCAAGATAGTACTGAAAGGGGTCTATGTGATTATTGACACTAGCTTAAAGAAATATCCTCATACGTGTGCATGTAACTTTGCTATATACTTGGATAATTTCTCAGTCTAGATTTAAGTCGAGAAATCATTCACAAACGGATGAGAGGGCTCAAAGTGTGTGCATTGTGTCCTTATTACTCCCCGTCGATTTAAAGGGTCGATGCCCAGATGACATTGTTGCAGATATATTAGGCATTAAGTGCAGTAGTAGTCATGATGGCTTTACCCGTAAGCACTTCTCAAAGGCATTTTTTATACCGAATGTTGTGAATGAGATATAGGATCTCGTGAGTGTTTTATAACCAAATTTCACTATTTTTTATTACAATTCTCTGCCATTTTTTGAGTAGTTACAATGTTTATAGTTGACTATGGCAAAGTAAATTAGTACAATATACTGAAGTATATAATTACATTCAAAAAATTTTGAAAAATTGAATGGCAGGCAAAACAATTTTGTTTTTCGGGCCCTAGTGGCCTCCGGAGCCCAATACGGCTCTCTGAGAAAAACCATAAAAACTAGTTCAAAATGAAGTTTTTAGGTAGCCCTCCTTTGGAAAAAGATGCTCAAAATAAAAAATGAAGCATAGCAGGAGAATTTTTTTGACCCTTTTAGGGTTTTTCTCACTAAAAATAGCCAGGGTTTAGTCATTACTAATGGTTTTAGCGAGAGGTTTTTCTACCAAATTTAGCAGTTTTGGGCTAAAACAGCCGCTAAACTTCCATATTATGTAAAATATGATTAAAAAGGCTTTGGAGGGAGTCGACCCACTAACCTCACACCCCTAAGCCTTTGCCTTTAACCAATAGAGTGCTTATGGCGCATATGCATAAATTGAAGTAAATGAATTTTATCAAACTTCAAAATTGACTGACCTTTTGAAAAATGACATGGCGCCGCCTGAGAAGACCACATGGCTTGCATGCTTGGAGGAAGGATTAGGGTTTTCTACTGAAAAATGGATCTCCTTCTTTTGATATCTCCTCGTTTTGCAAACTTAGGCCGCCTTTATTGTTTTGTGGTTGAACATTTTGATCTTGTTTATGACTGATATTCCACACAGGTTACAGTTTATAATTTCTCACCGCTTTGTATTGGTCATAATCTCCCCATCACAATTCAAGGAAATTTCTCACCACTTTGTTTCTTTGTGCATGTTCGCTATGCGTTAAAAATGATGCCTCGGCCGCTATTTGTGATTGTCTCCACCATTTTGGATTGATTTTCTCACCGCTTTGTGCTTTGATAGGTCATAGGTCGCAGGCAGCTTACGGAGGATCCGAGATGGCTTTGGGAGGAGGATCCTGTGATATGACCCTCGAAGAAAATACACGGATAACAGGTGGCTCATTGATCTCAATCAAATGGAATCCAATGTGTATGTTGATGACTTGGTTAGTGGAAAGGCCCCAACTCACCAGTCAATATAGAACTCACATTTGTTGATCTGAAATAGAACTTGGTTATTTCAATGCAAGAAAATTTGGCTCGAATCTATGAATTTGGCTCATTCGATGCTATTTCAACTCGGTGGGACTCATTCATGAGCCATTTGCTTAGACTGCTCCAAATTTGATAGTACAGATAATATTATTTGTAACTAAACAATTTAGAGATGAAACCCCTGATGGGGAAATTATTTTATTTTATTTTGTGAGTGCTAGGAAGAAAATTTTCTGGTGCGTAGAGGGCACCAAGGCAAAAAAAAAAATTACGTTTACCTGGTGTTGTCCTCTCAATTTTCCCGAATCTAATTTCGTGGAAATTGGAGCCCCGCTCATACGAAGGGAAAATTTCTAAGTTAAGGCCCGCAGTCAAAGAGGAAGGGACACGTGGCCTACATTGAAAATTCATGGCGTAGGGGCATGGACTTCGGGGAAAGGTTGGAATTTTTCCCTTTCCAAAATAGATAAAGTATAAAAGCAAAACACACCCCCGCAACTAGTCAGGTGATGCCACGTGTCGAAGAATGAAATCGGAACAGCGGGCCCATGGAGGTTTTTGAGAATTTGAGCCTTTTGTTAAAAAAGAGTTTAAATGGAAGATTTGAACCACATTTCCTCAGCCACTCAGATGCGCCACGTGTCCATCCTTTGGTAGAGCTACGGGGGGGCAGAGAAAATGAGAAAATGTGCTTTTTCTCCCAAATGTCAGGAAATGCAAATTTTCTCCCCCAGGGTTGTCATTTGCTTAGATCTTGCCACGTGTAGGGTCCAAATTTGAAGGTAAAAGGGGGAAAAATATAGCTGAATGCCCTCTTCTGGTTTTTATCGCCATTAACGAACCAGAGCTCTACAAAACACAAAAATGGATCATTCTCCTTTCTTTTCTCTTTGATTCCTTTTCGTTCCTTCATGAGATGTGTTTTGGATTGGTTTTGGAGCTGAATTGATAAGTTTAAAGAGATGTAAAGTTTGATTTTAGAAAGTGGATTTTATCTGCCATACGCGATAAAAAGGGATAAAACTTACCAGTAAGCACTTGAGTGCTATGAAAGTGGTTAAAAGGTAGAAATGGTAGGACCACATGAAGGAGAAAATCATGAGATGTCCCCTACTAAAATAATCATGCTCGAACTAATGAAATATTCACCTTTTTGAACCTCTGGTTTTCATGAGTGCGTTTGTTTCATGTCACTTTCCAAAAGTGGATCTGCAACAAACATTATCCTTTTGGATATTCTTTTCTTGGGGACAAAGTATGGATGTATACAAATTGTTATAAATATATGGCTTTGGCCATGGGAAAAAGGGATTCTGGTTTTTTGGGAAGGTTGTAAATTCTGAAGTAATTCAATACATAAGTGCTTTATTTCTTATTTTCCTCTGTTATGTCTCTCTCTCTGCTCGATTCAATGGATCATTTGTTTTACATTCAATAGAAACTTTGTGTTCTAGTATGTGTGAATCTTTAGAACGTTGTGTCTGCAGATTTGCCGGTGGTGAAGTAATTGATCCTTTTCTATATTTTCTTGGTTCAATGTGAGTAGGGAGATACTCTGCTATCTATATTTCCCTAAAGCATTGTTGTTTTCTTCCTTCTCCCATCTCTTTATTCTTCCATTCCTTCTGATTGATAATCTTTTAAGTATGAAAACATTCTAGAATATCAAGGTCCAAACATTGAGAGTTGTATATTTGTACATTTGTTTTTCCTGCTTTCAATAAGGGAACCTCTCCCATTAAAGAGGAGGGACTTGTTGTCCCCTAATGTGGTTTCAACCCATGTTCTATTTTGAAACCCAACAGTTTTTGGTGACTCTACTGGGGAATTCATTGCAAATGGATTCTAGTTTTTAATAACAAATTTTTGATCATCTTTGATCTGGTGACTCCAAGATACACTCGGGGTAGAAGAACCCTTGGGGAAGAAGACCCTCATTTCCAACTTTTGGATCATCAAGGTTTCTCCTCCCTTCTTCATCAAGAAAAAGAAGAGGAACAAGATCTGCAAGCACTCCTTCTGCTAGAGACAGAACTTCTGGGAGTGACATCCCTCAAGATCAAATCAGTCCTAATTTGCATGCTTTGATTCTCACGTTGGTGTTTTAGTTCCTCTCCAAACAATCTTTCCAAGGATGGCAGCTCCTCTACCTTGGGGCCAAAGGGTTGGGCCTCTTTCTCTTCCCCAACCATTGCATGAATTGCTAGAGGCAATAGAAAGAATTTCCCTAAATTCAGAGGTGATGGGAAGGTTCATCCAGATGAACATATTGCGGCCTTCATTGTTGCTTGTGGTGTTCTCGGGGTTGAACATGAGGATATCTCTGTTAGAATTTTTGTGGAGACATTACAAGATAATGTTGTTGATTGGTTTTATCATCTCCCTGTTAGATCCATCACCAATTGGAACACCATGACAACCCAATTTGAGCAACATTTCAAACATGTTGAGGATGTACATGCCCTCTTGGCCCTAGATTTCTCAAATCAAGAAAGAGTCACATGAGCCCATGAGGGAATTTGTGGCCAAATTCAATAGGTTGGTTAACAAGATCCCACTAAACACACGCCCTATGGATCAGATTCAGAGATGTTTCTTCCTTAATGCCCAACTTCCTGAAGTGAGCTATGCACTTAGGAGAGCCAATCTTGCCACCTTGGATGTTGATCAGAGATTTTTGTTAGTGTTGAAGATGATCTGATCATGTCTGGAAAGCTAAGGAGAGATTCATCCAAATCCAAAGCATCCCCTTCTTCCACATCTTCTCCTGGAGCTAGTGCTAGATCAGTTGGTACAGAAACTTGCTAATGATCTTATTTCCCTCAAGAAGTAGTTCACCCAAAGCATGCTCCTTATCAAGATGTTCCTAGGAAGAAATTTCAGCCCAGAAATGGTTGCCCTCTACTCAGACCAGACTGGCAATTGAAGGTCCACCTATTAAAGTTCCAGTCAATGCAACATGTGAAGTGTTAGAGCTTGATGATGAGGAAGAGGATGGAATCTGTGAAGAACATGAAGAGGAAGCTGATGAAGAATTAGAAGATTTGAATGGATCTCATGTCCATTTTCTCACCATTGAAGGTATAGATGAAGAGGATGATTATGAAGAAAGAGTTACAGAGATGAACAAGTGAATCATATGTTGTCATGACTTGTGAGCAAGCCAACAAGAAGGAGAAAGTGATGCAGCCTGCTAAAAGATCTAAGGAACCTCCTATGGTCATTCCAGTGATTACAAGGAGAGGAGCTCCTATTCCAACTTCTTCCACACCCAAGGTAAGTTTTGTTGTCCCTTCCTCCTCTGTTTTTGCTCCTAAAACTTCTTGCTCTTCAAATGATAGAGTTGATAAGTCAAAATTTTCATCTACTCCTATCAATGATGCTCCATCTGCCTCTGGTTCTTTTGACATTATCAACCATCTCAAGGAAACTAAGATCCAGATCTCAGAGGCTGAATTCTACCAAACCCATCCCAAGGCCTTTGCTAAGATGGTAGACTTTGTGAACTCCAAATCCAAGCCTTCATCCCCTAGTTCCAAAGGTCTCTTGCCCACTCCTTCTCCTTCATCTCAACCAAGCCTTGTGGCAGCAGTCACTTCATCTGATGGGAAGATCAAACCATTTTATGTCACTCTCCTCATAGCTGGCCACAAACTCAACAATTGTGTTATTGATTTATGGTGCTTCAGATAATGTGATGCCTGCAAGGTAGCTCATGCCCTAGGCTTAACCCTAACCCACACTTTTGGTTCATGTTACTCAATGGAAAGTAGAGAAGTGCCATTGGTTGGAAGGATCAAGGATGCACAAGTAGCCTTTGTTGCTTTGCCAGAGAAGAGAGTTTTAGCCACCATTTTGGTAGTTGATATTCCCCCTTCCTATGGCATGTTATTGAGTAGAAATTTTTGCAAAAATGTTGGAGGAGAAATCATGATGGATTGGTCACATGCTCTTATTCTAGTGAATGGGAAAATGAAGAAGCTTGATGCTGAGAAACAAACTAAATATATTGTGCAAAAAATAGATGATCCAAAAGCACAAATATTGTATGCAGATATTGGGCATGGTAATTACATGGTTATGTCACAAGGTGAGGCAAAGCAAGTGGGAAGAAACTCATCCAATGGATTTAGGATACCTTGCAACAAAAAAGAGAACATTCAAGTTCTTAAAACTGCTCATAGTGATTCTTCACACCTTCAGGTATTCATTCCTCAACATTATCTTAATCTCACCAATGAATGTCTTCTTAATGCCCCTCATGATGCATGCTAATTTGGTCTTTCTTCCAATAATGAGGAAGGTAAACAACTTGAGGCTTTGTTTCAACCTGAAATGGAGTTTATGAAAGATATGTCATGTGCTAGGATTGGATGTTCTTGTTTTGAAGGAAATAACCTCATGTTGGTAAAAGAGGAGGTGCATCACAATAGAGTGAATGGGTTTTCTCCTTCTCCTGTGTTTGAGGGATTCCAATATACTGAGATGGAGATCTCTGCTGACCATTCTCTTGTTGTTTTAAATTACCTCAATGACAACAAGTGCCTTTACCTAAAGAAAATGGATTCAGTTGGAGCATTGGTCCACTTGTTATATTTAATAATGAGATGAGCACACATACACCTTTTTGCAGCCCTTCAAAGAAAATAGAAGTCGATGAGCCACACCTGGAAAATTTTCTTCATGATTACGACAGTCCTGGTTCAACTCACCCTTTGGGATGCAAACAAGAAGAAGAAGATGATGTGATTGATTTATTTTTCCTAGTCTATCAGCTTTCAAATTCCCTTCGGATCATGAAGACAAATCAGTAGTGAAACTTGCACCCAAGATCCAAGATCTCCTAGAAGTGGAAAACAAAGTTGTTGAGTTTGCAAAGGCAACAGGATGTTTCTGATGGGCATGGTAGAAATTCTCATCATGAGGATAAATCAGAAAATGTCAGGCCGAAGGAAATGATAATGATAAATCATTCAGTGTCTCTTTCCCATTTCCTTTTGAGGATTATTACAAGAAAGATTTTGTGCAAACATATGGGTCTCAAGGTATATTCCATGATGATTGCCAAACAGATGTGATTGGTAATTCGCTGAAGCAAGAAGTTGGTGTTATAAGAATTGGATTTTGTCATGAATCCAGTTGTCATAATTCAGTGGTATACAGGGATCAGTGTGGAGGTAGTCAAGCATTTTTAAAGCTTAAAAATGGCATTAGTCCTTCACAAGAGAAAAGCTTTCGTGAAGACATTCAACTCTTCACAAGGACTGAATGTTTTTGGTCTTGGGTATCATTATCTGGATGGTTTTCTTGCCTCATTTTTTCTTTTCAAACCACGTAATGTTCACATGATGTTTTGGTATGCCCCATTGCTCTTTCCCAATTCATGGGTACCTCATACTTTCACTTGGTTGTTCCGCAAAGGTACCTATTTTTCTCAGCCTATCTCTAGAGTTGTGTAATTCCAAGTCCAAAGTGTTTTCACCCCCTTTTGTACATTTTGTATAGTGTTTTGCTTTCCTTTTTTTGTTTTGGTTGGTTTCCTTTCTGTGTTCTCTTTGTTGGTGTTGCTTCTTTTTGACTCTGTTGCCCATTGGCTAAGACACTGATTCGATCTGATTACCCTAGAATTCTCTAAGATTCTTGATTTTCCTCTTTCCTCTACCAAATCATCCCTGAAGGAGCCAGTTGTTGTCCTCTCAATTTTCCCCAAATCTAATTTCATGGAAATTGGAGCCCCACTCATATGAAGGGGAAAATTTCTAAGTTAAGGCCCATAGTCAATGAGGAAGGGACACGTGGCCTACGTTGAAAAGTCAATGGCGAGGGCATGGACTTCGGGGAAAGATTGGAATTTTTCCCCTTTCCAAAATAGATAAAGTATAAAAGTGAAACACACCCCCACAACTAGTCAGGTGATGCCATGTGTCGAAGAATGAAATGGAATAGTGGGCCCATGGAGGTTTTTGAGAATTTGAGCCTTTTGTTAAAAAAGAGTTTAAATGGTAGATTTGAACCGCATTTCCTCAGCCACTCAGATGACGCCATGTGTTCGGCCTTTGGCGGAGCATGGGATGGAGAAAATTGAGAAACACGCTTTTTCTCCAAATGTCAGGAAATGCAAATTTTCTCCCCCAGGGCCATCGTTGCTTGGATCTTGCCACGTGTAGGGTCCAAATTTGAAGGTAAAAGGGGGAAAAGATAGCGAATGCCCTCTTCTAGTTTTTATCGCCATTAATGAACCAGAGCTCTGCAAAACACAAAAATGGATCATTCTCCTTTCTTTTCTCTCTGATTCCTTGTCATTCCTTCATGAGATGTGTTTTGGATTGGTTTTGGAGCCAAATTGATAAGTTTAAAGAGATGTAAAGTTTGATTTTCAGAAAGCAGATTTTATCTGGCATACGCGATAAAAAGGGATAAAACTTACTAGTAAGCACTTGAGTGCTATGAAAGTGGTTAAAAGGTAGAAATGGTAGGACCACATGAAGGAGAAAATCATGAGATGTCCCCTGCTAAAATAATCATGCTCGAACTGATGAAATATTTCCTTTTTGAACCTCCGGTTTTCATGAGTGCATTTGTTTCATGTCACTTTCCAAAAGTGGATCTGCAACAAACATTATCCCTTTTGGATATTCTTTTCTTGGGGACAAAGTATGGATGTATACGAATTGTTATAAATATATGGCTTTGGCCACGGGAAAAGGGATTTTGGTTTTCTGGGAAGGTTATAAACTCTAAAGTAATTCAATATAGAAGTGCTTTCTTTCTTACTTTCCTCTGTTATATCTCTCTCTCCTTGGCTCGATTAATGGATCATTTGTTTTGCATTCAATAGAAACTTTGTGTTCTAGTCTATGTGAATCTTTAGAACTTTGTGTCTATAGATTTGCATCGGTGGTGAAGTAATTGATCCTTTTCTATATTTTCTTGGTTCAATGTGAGTAGGGAGATACTCTGCTATCTATATTTCCCTAAAGCATTGTTGTTTTCTTCCTTCTCCTATCTCTTTATTCTTCCATTCCTTCTGATTGATAATCTTTTAAGTATGAAAACATTCTAGAATATCAGGGTCCAAACATTGAGAGTTGTATATTTGTACATTTGTTTTTCCTGCTTTCAATAAGGGAACCTCTCCCATTAAAGAGGAGGGACTTGTTGTCCCCTGACTATGGTTTCAACCCATGTTCTATTCTGAAACCCAACAATCAATCTTATCTCTCTCTCTCCAACCTTCTCTGTCACATAGTCTAGATTATCCTACTTTGGTACCAAATGTAAATTGAAGAACAAGGATGGAAGCCTGATTATTTTATTGATAATCAATCCAATCAATTTACAATAGATGTACTACAATATTTATACATATTGGACAACAATATACAAAAAAAGAAATGGGTTGCATGGGTACAACCATGAATCAATACAAACACTAGTATTGTTAAAACAATATAACAACTCATGTATGTTTGAATAAAACAATATAGAAGGTTATAAATAAATATAACCATATAAAAATTAAACAATTATCAAACTAACTATGTGCAATGCATAATTAACCTAGGTAATATATAATTACCCTAACAAGGTCACTACCCTAGGAGAACACATTCTCCTTACTACTCACATGATTACCAAACCTAAGAGGGAACCACATACTCAGGAAAAAAATTATCCACGTCATTCCTAATCTTCGGTTCGTGATGATGTCACTAAGTATATAAGCTATGAAAATAAAATCAAACTTGGGCTCTAATTTACTTGACTAGAAGGTACCATAGAGTGTAAGGATTCGAATTTCATCCTAAGGTTTTTGTTTTCTATGCTACAAAGAATCACACAAGAAGGGTAGTTATACATGAAGTCTATACTAGGGTGGACTATTTCGTTTTGATCTTTTTATTACATTTTTGAGGTAAGAAACAAAAACACACTAGTTATTTTATCATCAATTGCACACTGGAATTGCACTATAATTCACTTAACAAAATATCCAACTTTTACAATACAAAACTTGGGATCAAAATAACACCCATGTTTAGATGAACATTTCCCTTAAACACTAGCATCTTAAAAATGTTACAAAACTTCACTAATAAACCTTTCAATACTTTGCAAAATGTTGAACTCTCCTCAAAAATTTCACTTAACATATATATCCAACCCCCTTTTTACCATATGTAAATCTGAATCAAAAGAACACCTATAGATAAATGCACAATTCCCAAAGCACCCTAAAACTAGCATCTCATATATATTACCAAATTTCAATAATTAAATTTACCATAACATAGAAATATTTTTTTCATTAACATATATAAATTACAATAATACAAAGTGAATTACAACCACGTTAGTTCATCATCTTACTTGCATCTTACAAAACCATGTGAGCATGAAATCAGCGATAAATCGCTAGCATGGCATCCATCTAGATCTAGCATAATTAATGTTTTTAGTTTCCCATTTACATGATAATTATAATAATTTGTATTCGAAAGGATAGGGTTAGAGACATATATTTATTTCACTTCATTTCACAATTAAGAGAGAGAGAGAGATAGAGAAGAGAGAGAAACACTATTTTACCAAAATTCAAAATTCACGCATCAAGCCACAAGGTAGAGTTTCAATAGTAATTTATAGGTATCAATAAGTTTCCATGATGGTCTCCTCAATTGACTCGGGTCCTACAACTGTCCTTTTACATTTTCCTACTAGTTGCGAGAATGCCCCATTATGGCTCGGAAGGCTAAGAACCCGCATTCAAAAGATGCCTTATGTTGAGTGATGCACAATGGAAAAATTCCTACGTGTCCTCCTATATACTAGGAATTCATGAACTAACGGAATTCAAAACTGGGGAATGGTTTTCAATTGGCGGATAGGTTTTGAGCCACCGGTCATAATTGGTCTACTTGCAACAACAACCAATTTTAGCTCAAGGGCTAAGAAAACCTCATCCAAAACTACCCTACAATAGATGAACGTGTAACAGAAAATTTGTACATGCTCTCCTATATATGAAGAATTCACTAGAGTCGAAAACCGAGAACTGGAAAATGGGTTGCAAATGGCGATGAGTTTTCTGGAGCCACCGGTCGTAGTTGAGCCAATTTGACCTAGTCAAACAGCGGCCTAAGGCCTACAAAATGCCTTTGCCAAACTATCTAGAAGAGTATTTTTCTGAAAATGAAGGTTACAAGCAATTCTATAATAAACATACTAGAGGTTTGCAAAGGTGAATAGGCATTTCGTTGCTCATGGTTCAAATGGTGGTTCAAAACGAAAGCCAACTTTTCAGTTTTTGTAGCTTCCTAAAAGTGCAAAATGGAGTAACATGGCTCTTGAGGAGTAGAAAAGAGAGCACAAACCATCAAATGAGGTCGAGATAATGCTTGATGTGACTCTTGACATAAAAAGGAACAAATATGATGTTTGACATCTCTTTTATGGGGCTCAGAGTGTTGTTTTGCAAGTCTCTAGAAATTGTATTTTTCTAAATTTACAAGGTAAACAGAAATGGTTGTTTTAGTTAACTCAGCTAGCTCTCACAAAAACCAATGGACATGAGCACCAAGTTTTGACACCCTAGGTTTAGTTATGCATGAGGTTGTGGTCGCAACATGGTTGAGGGTCAAATTGTAAGTCGGTAGCAAAATCATGAGGTGTTGTTTTATTGATTACACTAGCCATCTGGTTAAAATATCCAATTGTTTAAACAAATAATATTTAAATATTTTTATTTTAT
The DNA here is from genome assembly GCA_018340775.1 of Taxus wallichiana var. yunnanensis. NCBI lineage: Eukaryota > Viridiplantae > Streptophyta > Pinopsida > Cupressales > Taxaceae > Taxus > Taxus wallichiana. The sequence continues at coordinate 571,778,646 of CM031236.1, forward strand.
TACAAATGAATAACCAAATTATACAAAAATATAAAATATAAAGGTAAGGAGACCATGCCTGGAAATACTAGCATCCGTAGGGCAAGAGGGGCTCCAAGTGGGTTCACCCGCATTCCACAAAGCTCCAACTCTCTCTTAACATTCTACCAAATAGTTTGCATGCATCCACAACCTATACGTTTGTACCATTCAAAATAACATCCAATGCCACATAATTCATGTTGTGTTTCTAACACATTATCTCCCACCAACATAGTGCCTACCACAATAAAAAACCAATACACTTTGCCAACAAAACAAAGCCAACATGGTCACAACCACTTAACAAGATATTATCCTTGCCAACCAACACTTAAGTAGTCTCAAGATGATGGAGTGGCCAAAACAAACACCGGGTCATATGGCTATGCAATCCATGACCAAATCAAAATCTCCTAGTCCTGTAAATGTTGTTATGGCACCAAGGAAACAATCCATGAATCTTCCTAACAAATCTACTGACTATGACATTCTTTTTCACTTATATAAAAGGGGTGATGGTAGGTACGATTGTTGACTTCAATGGTCCAATCATATCTGCAGATTACATGTCATTAGAGTGATCTGTAACTCTCTCAAGTACAAATTGCATATCTCAAGCCATGAAAGAAAAGCTACATATTGCAAGCCATGGGGATGGGGTCGTAGAATAAAGATTATGAGGTTGAAAAATTATAACAGCAGCAAATAAATATGTGAAGTCTTAAGCTTGCATAAAATGGAAATCGAGTTGCTTGCTTAATTGAAACCCCAAATTCCAATCTTTCAAGGACAACAAAATTCTCTAAAACCCTTCCAATCCTTTTAGATATTCTCTTCTACTATGAAAACCACACAACCTTCAAGAACTCACAATTTCTCTCAAGGATATCCCACTCTTCTAGAGGCACATGTTTGTTCAAAGTCTTCCATTCCATTGACAAGGTGAAAATGTGATCTATACAAAAATAAGGAGAAACTACAAGAATAAGACTGATAAGGAGATTTCAAGGTATTAAACCAAAATGTAAAGAGTAGCTGAGGGCTTGAATTAACTGACTAATTGATCAATCAATCAACAGATGTCCAGTCACCCTGTTTCAAAGCTACTACTATTTTGGCACTGACTACGTGTATGTTAGAAAACGTGGAACTAATCAAGTTGGACACTTGTTGGTTGCATATGGTGAAACAAGGCTATTTTAACAACCCATT